>OX465250.1:13966032-14067690 GCA_949987775.1 Aproaerema taeniolella
GTTCCGTGTCAAGCTGCGGCGCTGTCATTTTATTTAGATTGCGAGCAAGTGTTTTTTATTTTTTTTGCGGAAATAATTACTCAAATTAAAGGCAAATTACAAAGATGTGTACTTCAATTGAAAGAAGAGTTGAGTAAAAGAAAAGCTACTTTTTTAAAACTTTTTTTTGGATCTTTGGGGAATACATGTACACCGTATTTTTGCAGTTAATAGCTGTGCAAATTGTCAAAATTCATTAATTTACTATAAATAAATTGTTTTTTTACGAAACTAATATGGAGAATGACAGCTACACGTAAAATTTTAGGATCAGTCAACAGAGGCGACATCTGAAGTGAGAAATTGGCAGTTTATTACCCCATTAAAAAAATATGTTGGCATATGTAACCTAATAAATTAAGTTTTGAGCGTGACTGTACCTCGGTTGTTAAAATGTATGGAGAACTTTCAGAGGCTATTTGTTATGTTTGGAAGTCAAATTAAACAGATATTTTTATGTTAAGCTAAGGCACTAATTACACACTAAACGTTGATATGAGATTTCATACCAATTACCTTCTAGTTATGGAGCTATCGTGTTGAGTCTGCTGCGTTGAACCTCCGCCCAGCAGGCACACCAAGATCGTTTTATAGCTCCGAAACGCTTGAAGCACTAGGTTTGAAACTTTTTTCTCGATGGCACCAAGTAAAGCATTAAAGCTTTGAACTAGAACCATGTCTCTAACTTTAGCCGTTTCCGTGTACGAGAGGTGGGTCTGCTGCGTTGAACCTCCGCCCAGCAGGCACACCAAGATCGTTTTATAGCTCCGAAACGCTTGAAGCACTAGGTTTGAAACTTTTTTCTCGATGGCACCAAGTAAAGCATTAAAGCTTAGAACTAGAACCATGTCTCTAACTTTAGCCGTTTCCGTGTACGAGAGGTGGGTCTGCTGCGTTGAAACTCCGCCCAGCAGGCACACCAAGATCGTTTTATAGCTCCGAAACGCTTGAAACACTAGGTTTGAAACTTTTTTCTCGATGGCACCAAGTAAAGCATTAAAGCTTAGAACTAGAACCATGTCTCTAACTTTAGCCGTTTCCGTGTACGAGAGGTGGGTCTGCTGGACGGATATCAGCCCAGCCCAGCAGACCCACCTCTCGTACACGGAAACGGCTAAAGTTAGAGACATGGTTCTAGTTATAAGCTCTAATGCTTTCATTGGTGTCATTGAGAAAAAAGTTTCAAACCTAGTAACCTAGTGCTTCAAGCGTATCGGAGCTATAAAACGATCTTGGTGTGTCTGCTGGGTGGAGGGTTCAACGCAGCAGACCTACAAACATAGCAAATTAGACTAGTGGTTATATCTCAAATTCATTCTGCTTTCAACAGTTGACGGCATTTAGTGAAACTATTTGCCACCGGGTTTTTTTAGACTAATTCGACCTTGTTGAACACGATTCTGCCCGGTGTCAAGCCCCCCTCCGCTCCCTTCCCCCCCTTTTTCCCGAAAATGTGTCCCGATTTCCTGTTTTTTTAAAAAAAATTCGAAACTATTATAGATAGAAGAAAACTGTCTATAACAACATTAATCTGCATTAAATTCTGTACAACATTAACATATAAATAATTTCACTGGCATAATAACTTAAGAAATAACGCCTTCCCAAACTGTATAAAAAAATTTTTTCCCAAAATTTTGGCCTTCGCAGTTAATTTATCGAAAAACGGTAAAAGCTATGACAAAATAGCCAAGAAGTGAATTAATGTTCATACATTTATCTACAAAACAAGACCTAATTTACCATCCTACGAGTATTCGTTCACGATTTATAGGTCGCAGCGCAAACGCCGCCGCCCACGAACCTCAAGTAACTACATATTACAAACATACGCATTACCTACTTAAAATAACTACTTTTTTTATAAACGTTTCGTCATCATCATCATCTCAACCAAATGACGTCTACTGATGACGTTTAAATTTAGGAAGTGACTCCACTGCCGGTACCGGCAACGACGAAAAATTGGAACGGTTGCCGGAAGTTACTGTCAGTTTCAATTTTTGACGTTTTTGACAGCTGACATGAGTTGATTTTGTGTTCTTATCGGGGTCTGTGCTTTGATGCGTTGGTGATTATCTAAGATTGAATTTGCGAATATTCCTAAATCACTATCGGAAATGTATTACTTACATTCGACTTTGATTTTCAGATAAAACTAGTTGTCACATCGAGCTATAGTTAAAACTAGCTATAGTTAAAACTCCCCCGCGGAGATTATATCGGGGCAGAAACTGTAGGTTAGGTTTGTTAGTAGCCTAGCCTAACAAACCCGTTAAGGGTTGGTTAGGTTAGGTTAGGTTAGAACTGCGACCCCCAACGCACGAGCCGAGCGAGCGAAGCGAGCGTGCCGCGGCAGCGGCAGCGGCCGGCGATGTGCCAGAAACGACTGTGGTTGCGTTAAGCGGTTGTCGCAGTTCCGCTCGGTTAGGTTAGGTTGTTTTGTAGGTTTCATATATTTCCGGTAACATATAACGAATTGTTCCGCGCATGTCGCGTCCGCTTACGGCGAGTCCCGCCACGTCGAGCCGCTTTCACAGCGAGTGGCGTTTCTGACGTCATCACGCCGAGCGAAATGTATGAAGTACAGTTAACAAACGAATTTACGTTTTTACGGTAAAATTATGTTTGTATAATATTTTTTTGGTCTTATTTTGTGTTTAAACTATAATGATTTTACAAAATTTTGGAATTGTTCATTATTTGTTTCTAGCTTTTATTTATTTAAGTAATTATAATAGCTTTTTTTGAAGTTTTGATATTCACGGTTTGATTTTTTGTTTTTAATGTATAAATACATCAAAACAATTATTTTTTTCTGTACATTAAAACATACCATTTGTTATCAGTTTAAATTGTACTAAGTATTTGAATATCGTGTAACTAAGCGCTTACAAAATAGATATTTTAAATTAATAAATTTAAAATATCTACATATCTAATTCATTATAATTATCTACCTACTTTAAAAGTAAGTACGACAGACTCCACGATATCTTTAAATATACAAAAGTATTATCTAAAACCTAACGAACAGATTTTTATACGGTTTCCAACAATGAAAGGAGTGTTTTATAAGAAATATTTAAGCAGGCACTGGGGATCGAACTCGATACCTCTCACTTACAAGTCCGATCCATTAGCCGCTGCACAATTTAGTTAGACCATTAGACCACCGATGATAGTGTTTTTTATTATTATAAGATGGGTTAATTCTTGACCTCAATATTGACCATAAGGTCAAAGATGAGGTCGACGATGGAGCGAGTTAACCCAGAAAATGCCTAGATAAAGGCACTGGTACTCCCACGCACCGACGGAACACAGTAACCTGTTTGGCGTCGGACTTCGGTAGGAGGGTGGTCGCGAACCAGACGGCCTTTACAGAGCTTACCACACCGCATGAGACCATAGGACGACACCTCAGATTCAGAAAAAAATTAAGTGTCGTTGCCTGGGATGGATTACTAGGAGGCAGGTAAACCATTCCAGGCAACGACACTCCGATATAGTAGCAACCAAGAAGATCCATCCATCCATGCGCTCACGTCTATAATGCCTAACGGGGTAGACAGAGCATCAATAATTCTAGGGAACCATTTGATCCCACATTTGACACAAATTGTGAGGGTTATCAGATTGAATATGAGTATAGTGGTGATAGGTGGTCAGCCTTTCGCCCACATCGCATCCCACTAACTGGTTTCTACAGTATGCCTGAGAAGAGTCGGCAGCTGGCACATTCAAAGTTTTTCCTTCACTCCCAGTCCAGCCTGGAAGGAACCAGGAGATCTATAAGTAAGTAGTACCTATTTTAAAAATTAATTCCATCAATACCACCTTATTTTTCTATGTTTATGCATCAATACATTGACATATAGTGTACTAGCTTTTTCCCGCAGCTTCACTCGCGCAAAGAACTTTTTTTAATAAAATCACGCAACACGACTTACAGTACTTACAGAATGAAAATTGTTTTTTTTTTCATTCTCTTGTGTCATTTCATTTGTTATTGTGAAAGAATTATGTATTCGGTAGTCTAGGTGTTGTTGAAGCAGAAAGTGATTCAGGACCTTTATTCCTTATTGAATGCTCTCGTCATGCTTTCGTTCGGGAATACCTACGTGTGCGCAATTCAATTTTCTACCCTTATGGGTTTGGCCTGTGCATTGATACATAATAAGTCAATCACTTTTTAACCCATTTCAACCCCTTAGGGGAAGACTTTTTAAAATCGGGAAACAAATGTCCATTTATTTGCTTTAAGGTAGGTATATCTTGACAAAATTTTGAGTCATATTGTAAAAAAAAATTTTTTTTCATACAAACTTTGAACCACTATTTTACCCCATTAAGGGTTGAATGTCAGAAAACGCTGAAATACGTAACTCATTATTTTTGCCGTACTCAATTTATACGAATCTGTATGAAAATATGTGTCCAACGAATAAAAAGTTTCATTCAAACTTTTATCCCCCTTTTCACCCCCTTGGGTGTTGAATTTTGAAAAATCCTTACTTAGTGGATGCCTTCGTTACATGAAAAATACCTGTGCGAAATTACAATTTTCTAGCCTTAAGGGTTTGGCCTGGGCGTTGATACATCAGTCAATCACCTTTGCCTTTTTTGTATATATGGACTGGCAGTCCTCTATAAATGACAATAATATTCTTTATGATTCATAGAAGTAGAAGTTTGGGGTCTCTTTTGATGATTTTGACGCAGATTATGTCATGATATGTAAACAAACCTGAAGACGTGTAGCTAAAATAAAATTTTGTTCAAATTTTAAAGTTAAAGTGTATATATTCCATATAGTTTTAGATGTTCACTATTATGTTGCAATGAGGACCAGCGTGAATTGTAAATATCGGAATAAAAAAGGAGATAGGTAATCCGTAAATGTACAATTACGTTTGTTACAAACTGTTTCATTCAAAAAAAAATGTTCATTCTACTCTAAATGATTAGAAATAGTCGACAAAACATCCCCCTTTCTTAAAAAAAATATTGTTACGTTATAATTACGATAAACTACGATCAATTTTGCTTGATTTCCCTGCTTGACTTAGTTGTCTTTTCAAATCAACACTTTAGACCAGAGTTTATAGATAAATAAATATTTGAGTGTTCACTTTTATTCATAACTAGATAGAATACATAAATATAGCTTACTTCTTTTTTATATAGATTTGCCACGGAGGAACTTTGCATATTATGTTCAAAACATTTCGAGGATGAATGTTTAACAGGAATATGAAAATAATACAGTGTTCTGAAAATATTCGAAGAAAATTTACTATCAAGAAATTACTATAATAATTAACGAAGAAACTTCTAATGTTCATTGTAAAGAAATTACTTTATGACAATAAGGTCCTTTTGGAAGGCGCACTCACATACATATATCAAGTTTAGGCACAATGGAAAATGTGCTTTATTATGTTAAGATCTTGCCCATTCTATGCTAATTTTCCTAAATCCAAATTTCACATAGTTATAGGTCCTGTGTAAACTATACTAGATCCATGGTTCATACTAAGCATAACTATCGATTATGATTAGACTGATAAATCATTGAACAAGTATTGAGTAAACACATTATATTCATATTATATTGTTTTATTACACAGGTTTTACAATAATTGTTTATATAAAACTGGACCATATTAGTTACTACCGATATATAGAATAAAATTTGACTTCAGATTTATTTAATGAAAATCAACTTCCACGCTGGACAGGGAGTGAAAGAATAACTTAGAATGTGCCAGCTACCTCCCAGGTATACAGTAAAAGTCTGTAAGAGGGATGCGAGGGTTTTGCTGAACAATGGGCGAAAGGCTGACCACCTCTCACCATAATGCGACTTATTCCATCAGATAACCCTTACAATTTGTGTCAAACGTGGTATCTAGTGGTTCTAGAACCACTGATGCTCTGCCTACTCCGTTAGGGATTATGGGACTGAGCGTATGTATGTTGTTTTATTATTATGTTTGTCTATATTCCTTGGAATCAGTGGCAATTATGTCCCGGACCTTTGAAAGGCGTGCGTAGGGCCAAAGCCACACGTAGGGGCCCGTTATACAATTATATTAAGTAAGGTGACACCAACCGACAATTTTATCTTAAAACTAACACTGTCTTACTCTCTATGAAGGAGGGAGTGGCAGAAAAAAAACTCCGGCTAGGCCAGCAACAATTGGCCAGGGTTCTAGGTCGATTATGAAAGAAACCGGCGAACTATCCTGGCATTATCGAGCAGGACTGCTTTCCCCTTCTGCATCTTTTTCATCACTGACTTCCCAGTAATATCGAGCCTCCGAAGATATAAGGTGAGGCTCTTTGGGACCAAACCATTCTCTGATATGACTATCGGGTTTATTTATGTGGATGCCACCCTCCACGTCGGTAACCTCATGCGCCAGGTTCAGATATTCCGTCCTCTTATTAACAATGGGTTCGCTCTTGACCATAATCTAGACACAAGGGCGAAGATGCCGTCGAGGATGTGACAAACTCATACTGAAGCCTTTTTACTTACTGTATGAAAAAAAACTATTCCTAAAAATGTTATCGTATGATAAACAATATGGTCTAATTATAAACATTCACGTAATATTGTAAACATTCAATAAATACTTTCATTTTGTTTTCTTTTTGTTTCATAAATTATTTTATTCAATACAAATTTTCTTAAACTGTACGCGATTTGAAGCAAGTCTACGTAAAGTAAACGCGACGTAAGAAGACTCGACGTAGCGGGATTCGTCGTGCGCGGACTCGACATGCGCGGTACAATTCCATATAACATAGGTACCTATCTACTATCTACTATGTTGGCTAGGTTGGTAACGTTGAAATATTTCATTTCTTTCTCGGATGCGGCATTTGAGTATCTTGCTGATATAAACTTTGAGTATTTTCAGATTGCAAGGAGACTGTTGTGCTTTAATTGATAAAAACTAAGTATTTGACTGTTGCGCGGTTGGCCAAGCGAGCCGATCATTGTGTTGTGCCTCCTGTATGAATTTGGTATATCATACCAGTGTTCACTGGTAAGTACCTACCTACTTAATATTATAGTATTGTTGCGTGCTAGGGTTCTTTATTTGGAGTAAAACACCAAAGACAGTTTTAGAGGATGTCATTCAGAATCCATGGTCAGCGTCGTTAATTTTTATCTCGGGCTGCTGGTTTACCAGATATGAAGTGGGCCCTACGTAATCCTGTGGCCCATAAATAAGGGTCCCCTACTTGATTTCGAAACTTGATTATACGAATTTTTCTACATCGATGACCATTCACCGATACTTTGTAAATGCGATACATTGCTTCTTCGGTGACTTATTACTTCGGACCTTTATTTCATCGATGTAACTTTACTTCGAAAATGTTACTTCAACTATTGCTACTTCGGTGTCTCATGACGCCGGAGTTTTGTTTGTACGAAAAACGTTACTTCGATTACTATTTCTGCGACTTTTTGTTAAATCTTTGTCACGGCAGTTAAATTGATCACAAAATTTCCGCCTTTTCATTCTTATCTATCTATCTAACTACTGCGATCGCCGACCCGTCTGCCAAGCGAGTTGATTACCTATGGCAATTCCTCCCAAATACTGTATTTTTGTTTTGCATTTGTGAGAAGCCCTTGCCCAGGACTGGGTATTAAATTGGCTATTTAAAAAAACAACGGGACAGCTGATTGCAGTGTACGAACATCCCTAGCGATATTTCATTTATATTGTTAAATGTAGGATCTTTGGCAAGAACTCGGCGGTGGGCGGTTGCTGTTCCAATTTAATTTTAGTTTTCTATATGAAAGAGTTATTTTATGCATAATAGTGATAGGTATTATGTAGAAAATTAACTAAAATTCGTGTAGTGATAAAAGATTCAAGTAAAAACAGTTTTTCTGCTCGGTTTGATTCCGATAAAGATCCTCGCGGTTGTGCTTCTCGCCGCCAGTTTTCGTGAACATGAGGAGCTTAGGACTTAGGTTAAAAAGATGGAGAAAGAAGATTTTTCACTGTAGACATGGATGTAAGGACACAGTTTCCTTTGCCTTTCCCGAAAGGGATAAATTAAAAAAAATGTACGTAGTCGTAGATTTTTTTAATATAAGCCAACGCGATTTGTTACCAGTCAATATACTGCAGGTTATATCGTACCCATCAGTGGAATAAAAAGTAGCCTACGTCCTTATCCGAGGCCTAATGTATCTCTGTACCAAATTTCATCAAAACCCGTTCAGTGGCTTAGTCGTCACAGCCCGACAGACAAGTTACTTTCGCATTCATAATATTAGTAAGGATAAGGATTTCACTAGCTTTCCGTGCGGGACTTAGTTCCCATGGGAATTTGGATAAATTTTGTAGTCTGTTCTTCCCCAAGGTTTAATCTATCTCTGTACCAAATTTCATCAAAATCGGTCCACTAGTTTTATGTTTAATCTTTACTGGTTTTTAGTATTTGTTGTTAGGTATAGCGGCAACAGAGGTACATCATCTGTGAAAATTTCAACTATCTAGCTACCACGGTTCATGAGATACAGGCTGGTGACAGATAGACGAACGGACAGACAGACAGATAGACGGACAGACAGCGGAGGCTTAGTAATAGGGTACCGTTGACACCCTCGGGTATGACGGAACCCCGTGGGAAAACCGTATAAAAACTTTTCTAGGTAATATAACATAGAATAAAATTACATCGATATAAGAAACCACGAAGAAATATTACATAGGTCAAACAAACATCGACAGGACAAGCTATCGAAGTAAGATTTTCGAAGTAACGTGACAGTGAACAAAAGATACACCGAAGAAGCAGTGTATCGCATTAACAAAGTATCGGTGAATGGTCATCGATGTAAAAATTTTCGTATAATCAAGTTTCGAAATCAAGTAGGGGACCCCATAAATAAATGTAAATATTTTCCAAAGTATTAGGTTTTTTGGGTTGATTTGTAGCCAGAACCGATTTTTTTATGAATCACTGTAGATGTTAATGATAAAATTGGGGCTCCGTCAACCGGTTCATCTTATTTTCATTGCTGAGAATCGCAGGCATTTGGTTGTGTGGCCCATACTTTTTTGCCAATAATTCTTGAACTATTGCGTCACAAATGATTTCAATATGCAAATATGAAGTCTTTTATCCATCACTGAGCGAATCTCTCGGAGTTTTCATCCTAGGATTAAGGGCCACACATCCAAATGTACATAAAAATTCAGCAGTTTATGAATTTTTCATGACACTATTTGAGTCATTGACTTGGCAACACTAAATGTCATGTCAATCATTTCAGTATCGAGTGTTCTGAGGTTTGCGTTTTCTTGGTTTTCTAGATTTTATGAGATTGAGATTCATGATTAATTCAGACTTGTTTTGACTGCGGAAGATTAGACAGAAACAAAATGTGCTAGTGAGAGTGAAGAATAAAGTCCAGAGTTCCTTTAAGTCTTTTCTAGGGGTCTTCACTGTGTCTTTGGAGGGACAGGGATTACTTTGGTGGGGAACCTTTTTGGATATTGGAAGAGCAGACAATCTAACAAGATGTGTGGGGGGTTTACTTGCTCAAAAAACGCTCTAATTGCGCTTAACATTCTCTATGTGGTGAGTAAGTCTTCATATACTTACACTGTGAATTAAGTAACAATTGCTTTGAACAAAGGACCCTACGACCTGCTTGCCACACATGTTATCTAGTCTAGTGATAAGACGAGTCTAATCTAATGTAAATATGCTCAGCAGTAATATATAACAATAACGAATAAATTTGGTATAACAAATATAAAATTGCAATTAATTGTATCAGGTGGTTGCCTCGATCCTGATTTCGGTGGCGGTGTACGGACAGGCATCGTCACTGGTGACCAATCTGCCCATCGTGGGTGGCATCCTGGCCTGTGGAGTCTTCCTCATCTTGGTCTCCCTACTGGGCCTGGCTGGAGCAGTGAAGCATCACCAAGTTATGCTCTTCTTTGTATCCTTTTCTTATCTACTAAGATGTATAAATAGGCCATATATGAATTATTTGCTTTCTAATTATAATTATTTCTCAACTTGTTAGTTCTCAAGGCCAATAGATTTCTTTAATAATTTATAGATCAAAAAGTCTAAATTATTTTTGAAAGAGTATAAAATGGTTCAGCTGGTTCATATTTTTTTGTACTTTCACTTGACCCGAGGTCGCAACAATTGCATGCATGTAACATAATAATGAGTGAGATGTTACATACAGTTCAACATTTAGAATACAAAATCATGCTGTTTCTAAAATAACTACTGTTTATGTTTACCTCTGAAGTGGCAGCTGTATTTTAAATATTATGTTTTGAAATTGATTTATTTCCTGAATAATGGTATCAGTACATGGTGATTCTTTTCTCACTGTTCCTGGTTCAGTTCTCAGTGGCCTGTGCCTGTCTGGCTGTGAACTCTGAACAACAGGAGATGCTGGCTCAACAGGTAATTAAAATAATTTATATTTGAATGAATGATGATCATAATGGGAATAAAAACTTTTTTACTTTCAATAAATGATGTGACATGCTATTTAAATTACAATCTGGCCTAAAGAGTAATGAATGAGCAATTTAAATTGTTTAGTACTTTAGTACAGTAACTAATATTATTCTAGTGACCAGTTCAGTAGTATCTATTAACACATATCTTATTGTGTATTATGAGGAAGAAATTATGTAATATCAAATTACATCTTCACTTCACTCCTATGGCAAACTGGCCTAACTGCTTTTTTGCTTTCTAACAATATTGTGTCTTACTACAAATAAATTGATTTACATTTGCAATTTCATAAGTTTCATATATATGTAGGTTTTCCATAGGGGTGGTAATCAGAAACCTCAAGGAGACTGATCTTTGATTTGGAACCATCCCACCCTATTTTGATGTTTGTAAAATATCAAATTAATTATGTAAATCATTTGCTGTATGTTATTGAATTCAGTCTATACCCTGCCTTATGTTGTTGTTTATTCAATAAATAAACAGTGATGGGCTATTGTTTCTTAAGAAATGCAATACAGGTATACTGATTCATTATCAACCGACTTCAAAAAAGGAGGAGGTTCTCAATTCGACTGTATTTTTTATTTTTTTTGTATATTTGTTACGGGATTACTCCGGCAACTGTTGTCCGATTTTCAAAATTCTTTATTTGTTCGAAAGAGTATACTCCTGAAGAGGTCCCATATAAATTTTATCGAAAATGATTCAGCGCTTTTAAAAAAAATCAACAAAAACAAAATATACTACAAACTAGAACATCATCTAAATAAATGAATGACATTTCTGTTTGTAGTTATTTGCTAAAGGCATTGTAGTCCGCAAAAAACTAGATATCTACTTTGTGCGAACTGTTGTTGGGATTGAAGTCGGTGACTCATACGTTTTTAACGTGGAAAATTATTTTCAAATCATTACTTAATATATACCTACCTACTAAAATGAAAGTTTTTTTTTAATGCAAAAGAATGTTCTTTATTTTACTTAACTGGTTTAGTTATACTTATCTAAGTAAAGAAATCGAATCATATTTATTTGATTTTATCCAATTTTGATCTCTTTCTTCCTTCCTTGTGTTTACCATGTCATTGTATACAAGCATGTGGTGAACTTGATCTTTTTATTTTTTATCAAAGAGAAAAGCTAGATGTAGGTACAAAATACAAACTAGATGCAGATGTAAGCTAGATGTGGGTGCAGGACAAGCTTAACACAGAATTTGATATTTCATTTACAGGGCTGGAATAAGGTGGATATGGATGTAAAAGGACAAGTTCAACAGCGCTTCCAGTGTTGTGCTTTCCAATCCAGACTTGTGCCAGTCAATGGAACCACTGACTATCCTTCATGTGACCTTGTGGACGTGAGTACCATAGATTTTCTGAAACAATTTTTTTCTTTTTTTTTGGTGAGTGATTTAGGTCTCCAGTCTGAGGGACCATGTGAAATGGATGACACTGCAACTTTCATAGATCTATTGTAACTGATTCCCTCTTGTCAGTTTAATTATTATAGTACTTACTGTAAAATGTATACGTGAAATATATGTTAATCTAATACTCTAGTTGCCTTATCCAAGGAAGTAAAAATGGTAAAAGCTTCAAAGCTTGCAGACAAACCCTCATGTCTTACTTACAGGCTTCTACAGTAGGCCTGGGAAGAGTTGGCAATTGGTACATTCTGTTTAAATTACATAAATATATATTTTGACAGAAAATATGCTGCAAAGGTGAAATAGTTACCCCAGCTTGTGGGTGCGAGCCCTGCATGGAAAAATTGAAGGAAACTATCGATTATGCATTCAAACTGTGCGGTGGCATTGGACTGTTCTTCAGCTTCACTGAGGTATGACTTACTTTTTATCTGTTTTGCCACTCACCAATTTCACCCACCCTTTTACCACTATCTGTATTGAGTAAACTGCTAACAGATAAGATAATAAGAGTTGGCTAACTACAGTACAATTACACATTTTCATACACCATTTTTCTATTTTGTAGCAAATTTAAATGATTGTTTAAACTAAATAGTAATTTCAAGATAAAAGTGGAAGTATTAATAACAACTTCATCTTCTACTTTTCGTATTTAAAGGAATATAGATAAAATATGATTTGCTCATAATGAATATGGTAGAAAAGTTACATTGAGATTGTAAAAATTTAATACTTTCACATTGAAATGTAAATAGATTTTTCTAATAACACTCGTATTAATTACGTTTTATTTGACTGGCGTGGTCAAGTCTTCCAATTTTATTTATTTCATTGAGGCTGCACTAAACATCGAGTATTGGTGGACCAGATAAGTTGGTCCTTGAGTGACGTTACAAAAAAATAATACCCACATACTTTATCTGTGGTTAACTCAGGGGTCAAGGCACAATGTGTTTGAAAGAAATAACTTAAATCGAAGCAACGAGCATTCTAGCTTCAAGATTTCTTGTTTCTTGGCTCTTTTACGTGTGCCCAGACTGCTGACCCTTTTGCTATCGCCTGGGTACCCCTTTTGATGACGATTAATAAATATTTCTCCAACTTTTGGAATATCGTCCTCAGTTCATTCACTCGTGCTCCTTTTGTGTGTGAAACGTACCTCAATGAACTAATTAGGCTGTTTTTAACAACTTCTAAATGTTCGTTGTGTTTGTGACTAACAAATGGCCGATTACTTTGCAGTTTCTGGGTGTATGGTTGACAGTAAGATATCGTAACCAAAAGGATCCGCGTGCTAACCCCAGTGCATTTCTGTGAATGATCTGGACTCGCGACATTTATCTATTGAGGTGGTTTGGTGTTTCGCGCATGTCTCTTTACTAAACTGGGGTTTTCATAGGAACATGATTATTCAATTAGTCGTACATTTTGGTGTCATACAAAATGTTCCGAGATTAAAAGCCCCAGTTTATTGCTGTTTCAACTGAATGTCGTGCATTTGCATTTTTTGATTTTGGCATTGCATTCCATGTTTAAAAAAATAACTAATTTTATTTATTTCTATACCAATTAACTACTAGTGGCTCTATGAGGTGAAGACCTCGCGAGGCAACAATGAATTTTTATCGAAAAACAAATTCCATATAATAATCGAACCTGCTCACAACATTTCACGAGAATTGGTTGATAAAATTAAATGCGACCTGTAGAGGAGAACAACCGACCGGACAGACATCCGGATAGTCATACGAAAGCATTTTTGCCTAAGATAAATCGAAGACGCTTCGCTCTCGCTTCGCGCTCGCTCTGTCAATAGGGATGTTGACAGTGTTTGATTTTATAAAATATTGTATGTGAAACAAAAAATAATTCTAGAAATATATTAATATCCGAAAACAGCATTAAAATTGGTTTATAAATGAACTAGTTATTGGCATTTATATTATCGTAAGGGACTAGCTATCTCGTTTTGTGGGGAGAGCTAGCTATCTCGTTTTTACCTACGCAAACAAATGGCGGTGACTGTAAGTGCATCTCTTTTTCGTTGTTTGACAGTTTCCCCCTCTGTTGAAATTTAATAGCTTGTAACTTTTTTATTTCTCAATAGTTTTCAAAAATTATTTAGGTTTTGGGTTTTGGATTCAGTTCTTTTTTTAAGATAAACAATAAAAAAAAGTTAGTCAACATCCCTATTATGTTTGACTAGATAGTACGAAGTTTCATATTAATCAAATAGAAATGTGAACCGAATTTATATTTGCGTATTTTATTAAAAATTGATATTATTAAATTTTGGTGTCATGTAAGTGATTTAGAACTTTACCAGAAGATATTTATGAGTGAGTTATAGGTCATTAGTAAAATCACTCGCGAATTATATTTATGGGCCACTCAATCACTTATGTTTTAGACTAGGTTGATAGAGAACCTTTGTCGTCGTCACAGTGCATGAGGGAACGCCATAACTTGCCGTTTAGATATAACAGATTTTCAGAGACTGGTAAGAAAGAACAAAAACAATATAAAAATGTAAGATTTGTCTGTTTACTAGGCGAAACTAGATAAACAGAAAAAGTCTATAAATCCATTGTTTTACAGTAAGAAATTGTGAATTTCACTAAGAATGTTTTTAACTGTTGATTAAATACCAGTTTATTTACAAGTGAAGTTATTGCATTTGTGTATGTGACTGCATGCGCTTTGCACCTGCACGAAAGGTATTTGCATGATTTTTTGTTGCACGCGAATTTGATTGAATGCACGTACAAAATCACTTGTGTGAGATTGGTGTCGTTTTTATTTTAACAGTGGAACAAAACATTATTAATATTCAAACAGATATACGTGCAAAATATGTTCGCAAGTATTACAATCCGGCCCACGTACGTACACTCAGTTGCAGAAATGTCCATTAGAGTTAATACTTCTTTAAATATCAATTCAATTCAATTCTTTATTGCCTTCATGTGTACATTGTGTTCTTATATTGCCTTCATGTGTACATTGTGTTCATATCATACTGTCACTTTCAGTTTTGTTGACGAAAACAAGTACGGCACTACATTTTAAGAAACTAACTTTAATGATGGTTTCTGCCACTGAGCGGTAATAAGACTTAAACACTTATTGAGGAGAAGAAGAAAAATGCTGTTCCAAAGACAAAGGATGTGTCTATTCCTATATTTCAAAGTTTGTTCCCGTACATAGGAACTCTTGATACATAGAGATGTCTATTCACTGGCATTTTCTAACGGTATCGTTATCAGAACATTTTTTTTTCTTGAATATTTTCACCATTTTGTTACCTACTTTAAACATATTAGAGGTTTCTAGGAACGCAGAAATATGGGTTGCACGAATTGTGTAGAAGAACACTTATTTTTCCCATAAGTACTCAATTTTAAACTCTCCTCAGCACTCATTATTCACACATGATGGAGGGGATTGTATTAACTACGTGCATTTTAAAGTTTCGTTTGAATAAAACAGCCTTGTCCATATCTAAATCCATAATATTCTTTATTACACAACCCATTGCTAATGTAATCCTCCTCCTTCTTGTGTAGATAAGTATAATTAATGTGACGACTTGACTAACCTAACTGACCAATATAATAACAGTCTGTCTAATATTCTACCCATCTTAAATTTTTCAGCTAATGATTAATAGCTGTGTCGGATTATAAATTATAATACATGTGAATATATTTCATATATTTCTAGATTTCGTATTTCTTTACTTGTAAATGAAAACGACACAAACTTTGGTTGATTGACTCAATATCAAGTATAATGGATTTTGATTGTTTACAGTTATTTGCCGTCTGGCTCGCCCGCCGTTACCGAAACCAGCCGGATCCTAACTACAAGGAACCCCACGCTATTTTCCCCAGGAAAAATTATCTTTATTAGTTCAACATCAAGTTCCAGTTTAAGCAGTGTACCAGGTTTTAAGTCTGATTTTCTTAAGTTTTTCTTAGTTTCAGTTATGTTTGGTATTTTTAGGTAGATTGAAAATTGTTCCAACTTTAAAATTTTTTAGCCACAACTTTAAATAGGTAAGTAAAAGTGTGACCCAAAAATTATCCTAGACCGCGATGCTATAGGACGCGTGGGATAATGCGCGGGATTATTTTCTATAGGAAAATTATTTGCTATCTATACGATTGGAAACTGCATTGGGAACATTAAATTGAAGAATAACAGTTGGCGGAAACACCCGAACAAGTTAAATATGTAGTAAGCAATTTTAGAATACTTTTTTATGTTTTTACATATATCCCTTCTTCACCATATGCCATCTCCAGTAAGCGTATTGTGTTAGCTGTTATCTACCAATTTCACCTAACGTCTATGTAGCATAGCACCGAGGGGTAAAACTCATATGTAACAGCCCAATGTTGGAATATAGTGTACACTGCTAATTCTAAGTCACTAACAATGGTTTACAAAGATACCTAACTAATAATTGATATTTTTATTGTACAAATTTGGCTTTATTTTTGTTACAACCGAAGACATTTAGTTGTGCTGACGTTCCTTGGTTAGTGTTTCATTTTAAAAGGAACTTTTATTTAATGATTTAACTAAACTGATGTTTTATATAGTGAGTGAATGATCGAATTTAAAAGACAATTGATTATTATTTATTTAATAAAGTAACTCCATTCCGGAATAGCAATTAACGAAGAGGCTAGATTTTACCTGACGGTAGAATAAGTTACGTGTAAATTATATACTTTTGTTTGCTATTTATGTAGGTTAACCTATTTTTCCCCCGCACATGTAGATATGAACAATCCATGTAAAGCATAATTTAGTTAATACCACGCGATCTCATCTCAGTGGAGTGTCTTTTGCATGCTTTGATAGAGAAATATGTGATTGCAGGTTACATGGTGATTATATTGTACATTACGTGTACTAGTCAATAGTATAATTTTATTTTTAGTATAATATTCTTCCTTTCAGCTTAAGACTCGACCACGCGGAATAAAGTTAGAACACGACTCATGTTATTAATGATAAAAATTAAACTTATTTTGTATAATTTTATTTACTGGGACTATTTCTATTGTAGAATAGTGGTGTGTTCATAATGTCTAGTTAGTTTACTGTGCTTACTGTTACGTAGCGTTCTTGAAGTTTAACATATTTACGCAAATTCCTTGCCCTGTCTGTATAAAGCTTTAATTAGTTTGCTAGTGCCGCTTATGAGACGCATCTAAAATATATTTTTATTACGTTTGAAGTTTTTACCTTTGAATTTAATCATATTTCATAGTTTCAGAGTTCTATTTTACTTGTCATCGAATATTAAAAGCTCATAACTATATTTCTTATATTCATGTGTGTGTATTCTTATTCTTAAAATTGGTTTTCTGTTTAAGAATCCTATTGGACATTTTCCAAAAAATCATGTATCTTTATTAACGTCATAACGGTACTGATGTATGTACCTATTACTTAAGTACTCATAAATAAAGTGTGTTAAGCATTCACATATACCTTTCATTTCAATCCCTAAATTAAAATTCCATCGCTGAAACAAAATTATTGATAGATTGACCTTTTGCAGCTCAAACACAATATGCTTGCGGTGAAATGTCAAAAAAGTACCAAAATGACAACGCCAGAGGGCGAGTAAAGTATAAGGGAGCAAAATAATATTTTTACAGCGAGGGCTCTTTTTTGAATCCAGTAGAGTAGAATCCCAAGCGTAGCGAGGGATTCTTTAGTAGAATTCTGAACGTAGCAAAGGATTCAAAGTACTAGACGGAGATCCCAGGGCCGCCAGACCTTACTTATTTTCTCATAAACCAAATTTGTGGGAAATAGTAGTGCTAGTACGTACTAGTAATGTATGAATACCAGCTAACCTGGGCCGGCGGCCAATTTTCAGCTATCAGGTTCTAAAGGTACTTGAAAAATTACTCACTTGTTTTGAAGTCTGGCTGCTGATGTATTATAGAATATAATTAATTTAATATAAAAATTAATGTTCAACAACGCCAGACACTCTCCATCGGCTGTAATTTCTGCCAGACGCTTTACAGTTCGCAAGTAAATTATGCGATTATACCTACAATCTGAGCTGTGTGTGATTTTTGTATATGATGTTCAGGGAACTATAACAATACTTCTTATAGCACCCAGACTTCAAGACAAGTGAGCAATTTTTGGAAGTACCTTCAGAACCTGGTAGCTTAAATTGGACGTCAGCCCAGGTTAGCTGGTATTCATACATTACTAGTACGTACTAGTACTACTATTTCCCACACATTTGGTTTATGAGAAAATAAGTAAGGTCTGGCGGCCCTGGGATCTTGGTCTATACGTCGCCCGAGCCAAAGATGTATTTTGCACCCGAGTGATACACTACTTTTCATCACCCACTATGAGAAAATAAAAGGCGCCTCATATGTTATTGTAATATTATTATATAATAAAACATAGAGTAATAACTAAATTGAAATGAAATAGTAGGTAGTTCAGCGATAAAATTACAATGGAGATCGCCAAAACACACAAAAAAAAAGTAGACGAGATTTAAAATGAAAGGAAAAAATTTAATTAAACGAATACGGTAACAAAAATTCGACACAGTTCCGAAAATTAATAAGCACAAATAAATTTTTAGGTGTAAACAGAAACTTAACAAATTGGAAATCCTAACATTTAAAACAATTTTTTAACGTACGGATATTTTGTTTGGAAATGAAGTGTTGGATGATTGAATGGTTACAATACCATACATAAATTTAAACACGTGGCCTAACTATAAATTATTATCTGTTGCAAATAGGTAGATAATTAATTCGACGTCGAATAAAATACCCCACCTACTTGATAGATAAAACTAATGCTGATACAATTGGCTTTTTTTTGACAAAAATAAATTAGGTAAATTTAAGGTAATGGATCTAAAACGTAGCTACTGGTCTTCCTGAGGCCGCGGTAAAACCGCTATGGAATAGAGGCTGGAACAGGTGGTTCGGGTTGCTCGCAAATTGGGTACACGTCTGTCTGTACACTCAGCGGTAAACTGCTGCCCAGCCCTTCTTTATGTCATAGATTAAAAGCACTGAAAAATTTGATAAAAAAATAGCTATTTCCACTTCCTTTAAAAGGTTAAGACCTTTTTTTAAAAAATAGTTGTTCAATGTCTTATTAAATATTTCACATAATTGCTTTACACTAGTCTTCTATGCACAATAAATAATGATCATATCACCACAACATTTTTCGTCGAATGACTGTGACAACTTCAATCCCAAACAAAATCCAAAAATCAAGCAAATTCTAAAATTTTGAAATACATATATTGAATTAAAAAGAAAACTAGACCGGAAAGAATAAGAGAACATAAAAAAGATCGCAAGCAGAAATGCTGCAGTAGGTATCTAATAATAAAACAACTGAAACTTTACATTTTCAAAAAGTGCGCGGCAAAGATAATTGCGGCGCACTTATAAAGAGGATTAAAACTCATTACTGCCCGCTAAAAGTTTAAAACTTTATATTTTCAAAAAGTGCGCGGCAATGTTTGAAATCCTCTTTATAAGCGCGCCGCAATTAGGTATCTTTGCCACGCACTTTTTGAATAAGTGCGCCACAAAATTATCTTTTCCGCGCACTTTTTGAATTTGGTGTTCAGCGCCAAAGAAATCGAACGCAAATATTGTTTTAATAAAAACTGGCTGGTACGACGGCCCATAGTCGCGCCGCCGTCGGGTGAATAAAAAAAAGAAATCAAATTAAAAACGCGCCCGCGTTTTCGTCTTTTTTTACAGATTGTTAGAAATTCATGGTTTTATTTTAAAAAATGAGTTCTTCAAGCACTTCAAGTGACAGTGAAAGTATAGAATCATCTCCTGAAAGTATTAGAACTGACGCAAGAAATGTAATGGATGCGCCTTTTATTTTCTCATAGTGGGTGATGAAAAGTAGAGTTTTTGCATCACCCACTCGGTCGCAAAATATTTTTGGCTCGGGCGATGTACTTTGAATTAGAGATGTAACGGATAGTAGTTTAGCCGGATATACCGGATATTCGGCTAACCTTGTAGCCGGATATTCGGCCAACCTTGTAGCCGGATATTCGGCCGCCGAATATCCGGCGGAACATTGCCGTTTGGCGCATTGGACTCGGTCCAATCTGGGTCTTTCGTTGAATGAATGATATTTATTTGCATGATTGTTTAAAAAAAACTACTTGGGGGGTTCAATTAGAATATTTAAAATGTCTTGTGAAGAGTCCTCCAGTAGCAGTTCAACACCAGCTAAAAAAGTAGTGGCGAAGAAACAGAGTCAGCTATATCTTGCAAAGCTCATGATACGTTTTGGGATTGCTTTGATGTGGCAGCAAATGAAAACAATACTAGCAAGGTTCAACGGGAAGAAAGAAACGCGATAGCATGTAAGCTTAATTTTTATCTTATGTCAGTGTGAATTGATCGCAATTCTGACCCTTATTAGCTGCCCTAATGCTAAACGATACCCACAAAAACAAAGTTTGCCAAAATCTATCTTTCAGCACCTTGCAGCAGTGTGTACATACAGCGAAAGACTTTTTTCTGAAGCTGGCCTTGTTTACAAAGACAAGAGAAATTAGTATTCATCCACCCTCATTGACTATGCTGATTCCTGTTTCCTTGATGCCACTGAGGAGCTCGTGAATAAACTTGAGCGTCTGCAGAACCTCTGCATTCGCTTTATCTTTGGACTTCGTAAGTTCGACCACATCTCTCGATATCGCGAGCAACTCAAGTGGCTCCCTATTCGTCTGAGAAGAAATCTTCACCTCCTTTCTCTTCTTTTCGATGTCCTTCATAATCCTTCTTATCCTAATTACCTTCGCGAGCGCTTCTCTTTTTCAAAACCTGTTGACCAGCCCTCTCGTCCTTCCGTTAGGTCACTCCTCTGTATCCCTTCCCATCACTCTGACTTCTACTCCTATTCCTTTTCCGTTCATGCAGCCCGATTGTGGAACTCACTGCCTTACCCCATCCGCAATTCCGAGACACTTCCGATATTTAGAAAGAAATTAAAGGAACATTATGTATCTGTTGCTTTCCCTTCAGTATAATGAACATAATATTATATGTATTGCTTATGTATGTATAAAATACTTATTTATATAAATTATTTATATATTATATGTATGTGTAGTTGTATTTTTATGTAGTTTATATTAGTATTTAGATTTCAGTGGTTAATTGTGCACGTCTGTCTTTATTTATTTTACGCCTCTCACTGTCCCAGGTCTGCTGGAAGAAATTTCTTAAAGAAATAAGCTGTGCCTTTTGTGTTCGTTTTTCTATTTGTCTGTAACATTTGTGATTTTTCCTGTGTAAAATAAACTGTTAAATAAATAAATAAATAAAATAATTTTCCATTTGTGCAGTTTGAGTACTAAAACTTATTCATTTTTTAAGTTGTAGAAATATTTTGTGATTACTGATTGTGTTGTAATAATAACAGAATAAAGCAATTACCTATCTGAAATTGAAAGCATTTTTTTAATCCAGTATTCGGCCGGATAGGCGCTAGTATATCCGGTATTCGGCCAGATAGTATCTAGGCTGCCGGATAGGCCGGATACCGGATAGTTACCGGATATCCGTTTCATCTCTACTTTAAATCCCTCGCTACGTTCAGAATTCTAAAGAATCCCTCACTTCGCTCTGGATTGAAAAAAGCGGAAGGACTTTAGAATAAGTACTTCCGATTTTTTTACTTTTGAGGGGAGGGAGGAGCCCCCCCTATGACGGGGGGGGGGGCGCGGAACCTTGTACTTTTTGAGATATTAAAAAAACAATTTTTGAGGTTATGTTGTATGAAAAATCGGCAAAAATCTCGTAGTTTCCGACAAAAATCGCTGCCGCAGTCACTCGGGACCTGGGGAATATGGGGGTTGTTGGGTGGGGATGGATGATGAACGCAGAGGTCTGAAGGCACGGAGGTCAAAGGCCTCCCCAAGTCACTTTCGGGACCTGGGGAATATGGGGGTTGTTGGGTGGGGATGGATGATGAACGCGGAGGTGTGAAGGCACGGAGGTCAAAGAGGTCAAGGTGGGCCAACCTAGTCTATCTGATTCGGGGTCGGTGGTTATGGGATGTTGACCTAAATTCCTTCTGTTGTGGCTTCGGCACGGAGTATCGCGGCGTTTTGCACGCGCTCCTCCGCGTCTTCGCGTTTTTGAATTGCACTCTAGGGGTAGGGCAGACAAGACTGCGTGGAGTCGGTGTTGGCCGATTCGGTTCCGTCACTCATTTCGCACCTAAACCTAATCTATCTGATTCGGGGTTGACTGATTCGGTTCTGTCACTTATTTCGAACCTTAACCTAATCTATCTGATTCGGGATCGACAGATTCATTCTTCGGCGACCAGCCTCAGCCGCTACGGCTCCCATGGTGCCTGAACTTTGTTACAGCGGGCGAGGGCTGCTCTCCCTCCGCGCCTCCGGATTTGCAAAAACACTCTAGGGGTATGAGCGACAAGTACCACGTGGAAGTCGGGGTTGACTAATTTAGGTCTGTGACTAAAATTTGACTTGCATGATAAATGTTCATTTATCACATTTGTACCACAAATGTCAGGACTTTGACACATTAATGCGCTTATTTATGACAAATAAATCGCAACCCATAAAACGGAACGTTAATATGCGTTTTTGTTAGACAATTTATGTATAAAAGTAAATAATTTCAAAAATTTATTTCTCGCAAACCGCTCATCTCCGCGTTTTGAATTTTTTTTTTTACATCTAATTAATGTCTAACCCCACAAAAAATTTGACGCGCGTAGCTCGCAGAACCTAATCTAAAGTTGAGCCAAAAAAGCACCCTCGCCGTAATAGTAGATTACCCAACAAGTGAAAAAAAGGTGAATTCTTTTCGAGGGATACAAGAGCCGAGATGAATTTTTTTTTTCACGTGTTAGGTACTCTACTTTTTACCATTGACTACGAGAAAAAGAAAATAATTACTCCGTGACAGTAAATTATCAACAATAGCTGCTGCTTTAACGCGAAATTACTCTGGAACGAGAGATTCACTTTCATCACTGGATGTCGAACTCATTTTATGATTTTGAGACAAAAACTTTTAACAGAAACTTTTAATTGCATGAAAATTGCACAGAAAATTGGCTGAATTCCTTATTCTAAATTTAAAATTGTTAGCCGAGCCATATTCAATACGTTTTTATAGCGAGAGTATGCAACCTCCTTGCACATTTTCTTTTGTTTTCTTACTAAAATCCGTATATTCGCGCATGTTCCAATTTCAAAATGTTTTATTCACTCAGTGAAATAAACAGCGTTTTATTCACTGTTTTTGAAGAATAACGGACCCTTTTTCGAGGGGCAATGGTGAAAAAATATTATTTTGCTCCCAAAATACAATTTACTATTGCGCGGTGCCCTCGCGCAATTAAAATAAACTTTCACCGTCATTTCCAGTGATGTGACGAGCGAGTATGTCGCGGGTCGTGCTAGCTATGATGACTTAATTATCTAGTTTTTATATTTCCAAACATTTTATGAAACATATTATTAATAGTATAATATCAACTGCAATTAAAATTTGATAATAGAGTGGAACACACGGTTGCAGAATCGTCCGTTAAAGTTAATGCTGCTATAAATATCATACTGTCATTTTCCGTCTGGTTGACGTAAACAAAGATAGCATTACATTTAAAGAAGCTTTAAGTTTAATGAACGTTCTTGCAACTGACTGGAAGTATGATACTGAAATGGTACATGTATTACCGAGGGCGACAGGGGGACCTGTGAGTGTGATGGCGGGTAGTGGGGGCAAGATTGTTTTCCGCGCAAGTTTTTGCGCAAGGCTCGGCGCCGCCGCCGCCCGCCCCCGACTCAGAGCTGAAAGCCTCACTCGTCGAATTACGACCTACAGTCGCGCAGCGCCCGTTTCCATCACCACACTCATCGATCCAGATTCACATCTTTACACACAGTGACAGTACAACCACGATGTCCTTCGACAAAGATGAGCTCCGTGACGAGTAAGTTACATTTTTTTTCTCCAATATGAATGCTATCGCAAGCACCATCTTCGTAAGGGTCGTTCAAGCAAACTGAAGGTTTCCACTAATTACTATAATTTATTTGAGCTAAATGCTCACTAGCGTATCGTTTCATATTTTGATCTAGGTACCTATACTTGTATAGGTAGAAAGATCGAAACAAATTATGGTGTGTGCTATAATAATTATATAAATCATGTGTTGTGACGTGCGTTCTTTGGTTGTATGTGTAGAGTCGACCGTGGAAACGAGAGTAAAGTTGCAGGAAGTTTTAATTAAACGTGTTCTCGTGACACTTTACGTACGTGTTTGAGATTCCCTCTTGGAATCCTTCGATAATGCGAGTAAGTGGGACATTGTTGCTTCGGTAAACACGGCCCATTGATGGAGGGAAGGCTGAACTTGACACGACCTCTTCCGCCTTATGTTAACCTAGTTCTTAACTGTGCACTGACTACTGTTAATGCTAGGTATTTTTATAATGGTTCCAGTTATTAAGTCGCTTTCTGTAAAATGATATACATATTAAGAGAAAAAATTTAGTATAATTATATCCTAATCATAAAAAAATTACATTATTTAAACACCATTTGCGACTATCTAAATACATACCTTCCCACATGAACTAGCTATGACGAATAAATCCTAAATGCACATAATTTTATTCTGAAAACCAATCACAAGACATAGTTGCAATTTCTTATTAAACCCAAACCTAGAGGCCTTAGAAAGAAGAATCGAAACCAGACCGATCTGCTTTTTAACCCCTCATCGCCATGATATGAAGACAACTTGAACATTGGCTACCTTTTCATTCCTCTGTTGAGCATGGGTCTCCAGTAAAGAATTTCACTTTCTGTTTGCTTGGTAATATCCCGATTAATCATTGTTATCCTTAAAAGATTATCCTTCAGGCATGTGGTTGACTTTGATAAGAAACTAAGAGTTTTTCAAGTTATCGTAATATCAATAAACCCACTGACTTATGAATTTGAATTTAATTGGGTATTTGGTTGCATTTAGACATCGTATAGTAGTGGTAAGTAGTATGAATGAACTGTTCATCTATTGTGTACAAAGAAACATGCAGGTAAGTTGCAGTGCACCGATTGCACCTAAACCCCCTACACTTGCAGGGCTGACATATATTAATCCTACCTCGACTCGATACTCGATACTATGTCGACGCCTCTCTCACTCCTCCCTCCATGGCAACCAATTAGTACTTAGGTCTAATTAATATCACTCTTCTGTATTTGAAGGCTACAGACAGACCCCCTGCTCAGTAGGGAGCGTTCGTCTAGCCAGGGGAAGCAGATGCAATATAAGAGAGCTAGAATGAAACATAATACGATTAACTTCCCCTCAATCAATACGCATCTGTCTGGCAGGGGTGCCGTGTTTACAAATTTTAATGTAAATGTAGAGAGCTGGTTGAAATTGTTTTCATGTCTACTTGTAATTTTAATTTATACACATACATACATACATATACTCACGCCTATGATCCCTGACGGGGTAGGCAGAGCATCTTGTGGTTCTAGAAGTCTGGAATACAGAGGAATTTATTAAATATTAAAATACATTTCCTAAATTGCATTGGGAGTGAAACAAAATGGAAGATAGCTGCTGCAACCGCGATACATATGCCTACTGTAAAATTAACTAAACATAGTCAAAGGTTTTACTGTACAGTCAGAAGCCAAAATACTCGTATGTACACATTTTCCATAACTAAATCGAAAATTGATCAACTTACGATTCTTATTATTTTCCGGCGACATAGCCACTCGGCCACAAGTTTTATGCTCTTTGCGTTGGGTAAACCAAAGGTTTCTACTTTATGGAGCCTAGGAAAGGTATAAATATTTTTGCATCAGACTCTACACGTTGTGGGAGAATATGAAACTGACAACCTATCACAACTATACATATTTACACTTACTCATTAAAAATGTTATTGCAATAACCCTCAAATATCGCTTGAATCTCTACCGCCCCCGAACCTACAGCTGTACATACAATTATGATAACTGGCTATCGGTAGAAGTTTACTAAAAATCGAATTGTCTAGGGTCTAGAAATTGTATCGTGGAAGCAGCATTCTATTTTTCTTTCACATAACTTGGTATTGATTGGCATTTGTCTTTACATTCTGCAACACAACACAAACATCTTACACTGTCGTAGCTTATGCATCAATTGCTGCTGATTGCGGGCCCACGTTCGTGTTGTTTTCGAAATGTACATTGTAAGCAAGCAATAGTTGGCAGCATTTGAGAATTTGCTGAATTTATGGGAGGGGATTAATCGTATTTACAGTGACCAGCGGCGGCGGCGGCGGTTCGAATGATCACCGAGCCGTCCCGCAGCCGGTTGTAGGACTATTTCACTTTAAATTGTCGTTCGGTCTGTACGTGTTTTGTCAGTGTTGCTTGATATTTGTCGATCTAGTTTTCTGAACATAACTTAGTTTTGAGATTTTACGCAGTGTTGTAAGAAAAAAGGTAAGTAGTCAATTAACACTTTGTTTATTATTAAAAAAAAAGAGTTTTGTTTATGTTTCATATTATATCACCTGTTTTACGAAAAGTTTTTTATAGTATGCTGAGCCATTGGTAGTATGTTGATTTTTTTTTCATCTGTCTAGCCATGACGAGAATTTTAATTGCAATAGAAATTATGGAAAAATAATAGTTGTGTTACAGTATGTTGACTCCAATTTTTATTTGTGCGTAATAACAATAAATAAATAATGTAAAGCCGTGTAATAATAGCTATTAAAACCCGCCTAATATAGTATCTTGGGGCTATTTATCCCCATGGCCTTGGGAAGTGTTTGCCAACAATTATGAATACCGTCGAACTATTAGCGAGTTCACAACATAACTTGTTACTGAATGAAGATGATACTACCCCGTACCTACTATTATGTATGTATTCTGTGATTATAAGCTTTATAGTAACCTCAGATAAGGTCTGCAGATAATTAATAGTATCGAGATCGGTCATATAATTAACTCTTAGTCCATCATATGAGATAATCTTTAATTCAGTTCTTTCATACATGTGGTCATAAAATTCTAATTAAGTACAGTGTACAGATATTGCTACCGGACCTTGTTCCGTGGTTCTTGTTACAGTATTTAGTCTAATCGAATTGTATCGCGGTGTATTTTGACACCAAAAAAATGACCCATAGTTACTAAGCTTGTTATCAACATCTCACCGACCTTAAGAAAAGATAATGCAATAATCTCTCATTGACGAACATTGTGACTGAAATTTTAAAGAAAACATTTTATTATTTAAATGCAAAAACAATTCTGATAAGGTGGCCATGGCACATGATCTTTAAATACTTATTTACTTAATTTGTTGTTTAATTTGTTGGGGTTTGCAATCATAATAATTACTTACTCCGCGTTATTTGGCTGTTTTTTTCATCATTTCTATTGATTATTCGTTTTTTACGCTTTCGTTTTATTGTGTTTATTCGGGTGGTAGGCCATACGATGCCGTGCAACTGCAAGGTGGAGTATCAAGGTGGAGACTATGAGCACACGAATAGCTGTGAACAGAAGTGTTCGCCCGAGCCGTCGCCGTCGCACCAGAACGGACACCATCCCCACAGGAAAGTGCACGATGAAGAGGACGCAGAAGTCGACTGTATTGAAGTCAACGTAGACTCTGTTAGGTTGTTTTTTCCTCCTTTTTTTATGGAAAAATTATTACTAACCCTGTTAACAAGGCTTACATGTAACTGTAATTTATAAGTAGGTAATTTGAAATTGTGTAGATACCTACTGTTCAATTACAAGGAAACAATTATTTGCATTGCAGATATTGCACTCGTTTTTCGCACTAAAACTGTTTGTGGTTCAAATTGTACACGTATCAAATAAGTCTAGGGAACATACACGATTTTTCATACAATAGAGGTCTTTTTGAGAGAGTATTTAAGACACGTATTTGTATAAAATCTTTAGTTTGAGCAATTTCTAACCTGAATTTTCATTTCCTATTAATGAACTTTATCTACCTTGAAATTGGTGAAAAAGAGACGAAAATTAAGATGTAGTTTTTCTGCTGCTTTTAGTATAAAATGGTGCAATTAAATTTTCATTTTCGTCTGTTTCACTCAAGCTGGATAAAGTAAATTTAGAACTTGCTTATATTTTTTTGCTATGTGTGTGTATATTTCATCATAGATTTTTTTTTCTTAACTTAAAGTAACGTGCATTTAAATGTCATCATAGCTTATTAACACAAATAGGTACATACATAAACACGTCTATTATCCCTGTCAGGGTAGGCAGAACGTTATGTAGTTCTAGAACCACTTGACGCCACATTTGCTTTAAATAGGGATGCTTAGACATGGACATAGAAATATACTTCATTAATGATAATTAGCATATGGAATGATATTATTTCATAAATAACTTCCTATACAATCCGGTGTTAGTCTTGATAAAATATGTTGTCGTACGATAGATAGGTCAGGTCATTCTCAGGTCGGCTTTATTAACACAAGCTAATTCACCTACTGCTAGCGTTAAGCCGGCTAACAAGGTCTATACAGGGTGTGAGTGAGGGACAGCTTAACAAAAACTGAAACCCTGAAAGGCCCAACTAAGGTTTTCCCTTGTGTCGTGGATCCCTCGGAACACACATAAAGAAAAACACATTTTTTTCTAGAGGAATTTTAATGTTTTTTTTAATATGGTGGAATATCAACGATTAAATTATTTATTCGAATACATTCAATTTAGTAATAAAAAACAATTATTACAGCATTTATATGTATAGAATAGAACACGAAAACCAGCAATGTACAGACAGCAGCACGTCAGGTTATCCATTACGAAAGCCAACGGGCGCTATTAGGAGCGAGATAAGGGCGAGACATGAAGGTTAACATGTATAGCCTGATGTGCTCCCGTGTGTACAGTATATTGCGTTCTGATAGAGGCGCGGCGCGGCGCGCGGGGTGGGGTATCGCGTTATAAGTATTGCGTCGTCGTCGCACAAGAATATGTAAATACGAAAAGTTCTTAAATTGGAATACTAGTAAGTTTAGTAGAGTACCTAATTATGTATTTAACTTCAATTGATTTACTAATCAAAAGGGAGTGAATGCCATGAGGGAGAGGGTTGAACTGTTTCTTTTAAAATAAGTTAGCTTTTCAATAGATGAGAGAGGAATAACTGGAACATTAGCATATCTAACTTAGAGCTACCGCTTTATTCAGACTTAGTTTGGGTTAAATGAGTTCAATTGTACCTCTAATTTTAAAACATATAAATTATGTATCAGCCATTAATAATTACTGATGGTAGAGTAGATACTAGTAATAGGCAATAGAATGGACGTTGATAGATTAAGTAGAATTCCTTCGGAGTCCCCAGCAATACGGAGAGGAAGAGAGGTTGCCATTTATTTACTGAAAGGATACTTTGGAATCCTTTTAACCCTCGTCAAACTACTTCTTTCAATATAAAACACTAGTAACATGTTCTCACGTAAAAATTCATGTTACCTTCGATATGGCCTCGCGATCATTTCATTCCAATCGACCGGTGTCAAGTTGTCGATACCTACCGTGTCGGTAACAAAGTCGATGTGGAAACTTAACTAATAACGCCAACGTTGAGTTAACTTCACCTTTATTTTTACATTATTTCTTATCTTATCATACAGGTAGACCTATTGCTAATCTTTACTGAACAAAGAATAAAATAGGAATCTATTTACTTATTAGATAAGACTTGCACATACTTAAAGGTGACTTTTGTTAATGCATAAAAAGTGCTTTCTAGAGATGCGGTTATGAACATAGGTTATGAAGGTTACAAAAATGAATAGATCCGAAGGACATAAAAATTTGGGCTGGGGGTGTAGATATAGAATATGAACACACACATATACACTCACGCCTATATCTGTATCGGGGTAGTCTAAGACCGTCAGTGTTTGTAAAACCGCTTGATGCCACGTTTGACATAAATTCAGAGGGTTATTAGATGAAATATGATTAACATAAGTGGTGAGAGGCTGTCAGCCTTTCGCCCACAATAGCAAAACCCTCGCATCCCACTTACTGACTTTTACAGTATGCCTGGGAAGAGTAGGCATCTGGCACATTCTAAGTTTTTCTTTTTTCCCAGGCTAGCGTGGAAGAATAGATATTTACGGCAAGGAAAATTATGACCTTGAGTTATTTTCAAACGATTAAAATCTCGGTAACTTACACCCCCGCGGAAATCAGTCTTCACCGGAAAAGTCACGAAATAAAATAAGTATAAAATGTGCAGGTACCCAGATGGCACGGTACGGCTACGCAACCCGAACATCGAACTTATGGACCAAGACATCCTGTACCACCTGGCCCTCGGCAGCGGCTCCCATGATCTCGTCGAGATGTTCGGAGACGTTAAGGTTAGTTAGATTAACGTATTAATGAAATAAATAAATCAACCCCACACATTAAAATGCCCACTCAGGTTTCCCTTGTGTCATGTGATTCTTGTAACACAAACAATAGATAGAAAGATAAAAAACACCTAGACCTCAGACAAACGTCCGCTTTTTACAAAAATTTTCTCCTCGATCTGGAAGCAAACTCAGAAACCATAGATTCAAAGACAGTGCTACTAACCGTTGAACCAAACCGATTATATCATTTAAATGTGTGTGCATAATAATATTATACATGTACACACTTTATTACCTATCTATCTCTACATTCGTTTATTTGGCAATAAAGTGTGTACATGTATTATATTATGTGCAAAGCATCAAACTTTGATACAAGCTGCAAGCTGTCGAAATGGAACAGTCTTCCCTGTTTTCTAAATCCCTTGTCATTTGATATAAATGGTAGGCTCAATGTGATTCTCTGTTGCCCAAAACTAACAGTAGCAGGTATTTTCGTATCAAACATCGAAGCGGAATAGAACGATTTGCGAAATTAATACCTATACTTGCAATTTTCGTCACACTGACGATAACTGCCAATCCACGACGACAGGGACCGTCACGTCGTTATAAAGAGCTTATTGTAATAATAAGAAAACGCGACTCTTAAATAAGGAAAAAAAATAGTGCGATTACAAAACCCATTTCACAAAACCCCAATAGTGCTAGATCGGTAGGGATAAGAGGACCAGTAGAATAAAAGTAACAATTATCATTACAATAAACACATTATATCCATGTAAGGGACCATGTCGTCGATTGGCAGCTGTCGTTAGTGTGTCTAGTACCAATTTCGTAAATTTTTCTATTCGGCTTACACGGTTTGTTAGATCTATGACAAATTTGAGATCAATCACAATCGATTTCAACTTATAGAATACATATGTCCCTAGTGGGAATAGATTGATTGGTATAAGTGGACCAGCAGAACAAAGCAGCAATTATTATTACGAAAGGCGCCGATTCAACTTGTGCTGTTAGAATAAGCACGGATGCAGATTACAGCCTTGAAGCCAGTTGGCAAAGCTCACTACCACATAAGTATTAATTAATCGATATTCAGCTAAGTTTATTTGTTGTTGTAACTAAGACTATTGACGAGGATTTATGCTCTAGCTTTGGTTTTACCTTTTTTTAATTTATTATGAAAAGGTCGACGATAGAGCGAATCAACCTAGAAAATGCCTAAGCATTGTTGATCTGTAGCCCGGGGACATTTATATTACGAAAGAGGTTACCGTTTGTCTTTGTGGAATTATTATAGATTTCGCCATTTTATATACTAAAAGTAAGGTCTTAATGACCGTAACCCGCCGTAACTCACGGACTTCTGTTGTAGTCGTTCTGTTTTTTGAATTTGTTAGCTTTTGAATCTCAATAAAATCAAATCAAACTCATTTATTTGCCATAAATAATATACAAGCTCCATAATCCAACTAGCTCCGCGGGTTTGTTTGCTCTCAAATGAAAAGAATATACACTTAGCTATACGAAAACTTCAAACAGAAAAAAAAAGAAAATTGATGTATTCACGGTGGATTTATTGGATCGCTTGTTTCTTAAAGCTGCTTTGGTAGTTTCATAAATATTAAACAAATACAGCAACTTTGAAATATTGAAAACACCAGCTTAAATGAAATAAGTAAATTCTGAACTCCATCAAATAAGCTCCTCAATACTGTGAGGGCCTAAGAGTGCAATGACCTACCAGTTGTTGGGGTGGAGGATAAAGGATTTGAAGTACAAAGTTCCGACGACCGTGAAGTTGTAAAATGATTGCGTATTCCTATCCAACTTTCAGATGGTTTTCACTGACAACGAATCGGCGCGACGGTTTGATTTGATATCTGGCGTTAAAGTTCAAAAATGTTTTTATTCTGTTTATGTAAAGTTAGATTAGGATACGCTGGATACGTGCTACCTAATCAATTTCACATTTGTAAGAAGTGCATTCAGCTCTAAATTTTAGAGTCACGCAATAATTACGCTAAAATTAATTTAGCGTAATTATTGTGTTTATTTCACAACCACCAAAAATAGGAAATACTTAGTTACGTAACGGTGAATATTATTTTATCTGTGCAGTTCGTGTGTATGGGTGGCACGCCGAAGCGTATGGAGCAATTCGCGTACACCATCATGGCGGAGATCGGGCACAAGCTGCCTTGCGGCACCACACTGCAGGACATCAGCCAGTTCTCCTACCGCTACTCTATGTACAAAGTCGGGCCTGTGCTATCCATTAGCGTAAGTGCAACAACATTTACATGGTTACTTGCAATCAAGAGCAGTTAGCGTAACATCACGGTGGTGATTGAGCAGAAGCTTTTTTGTTGGATGTTTATTTCTTTTAGTGTTTTTTTAATGTATTAAGTAGACATCCTCTATTTTTCATTCGCAGTCCCTCTAAGTTGTGGGTAGGTAGGTGTTTATAATTTTGTAACTGAGCGATTTAAAATCTCTACACCATATCTTATCTAGCCCTATTGCTGGGCAAATAAAGAAAGGAAATGCTCTTTTTTTCTATGCTCTGTACTAAAGTTCCTCGGTTCGGTTTTGCGATTAAACACAGCTCAATTTTTGATAAAAGCAATAAGTGCACCAATTAACTAACAATCCTTGTTAATAAATTCAATTACATATATTTTAAGTTGCTTTTATGTTAGTTAAGTCTGGATATAAAAGTAGTAAGTGCTTACTTTTCTAAATAACCTTTTAACAAATATCTCCTTTCTCCTTATTTTTGCAAATTCAGAAAAGGACTTAATCAATAAAATTAAACATCCCCGTAAAATAAGACGTCCAGTCGAAGTCGACCTATGCCAAGCAGTTTCTATCTGAATGCCACAATGCTGGACTTGACTTGACTTGAATTAACTTCTCCTTCAAAGATATAAGAAGCCCTTTGAGACAAATCCGTTGAGGCGAAGTTATTGAATGGTATTAGTAACTAAATATCTTTGTCGCGTTAAAAATAATGGGACCTGCGTATATCAAATAGCCGAGAATCTTTTAACAATTCTGTGAAAGAATCGTAATACCTATATAAAAATAAATATGTCTGGTGGGTCGGGCATCAAGTAATTATAGACAAATAAAAATGTTGGTCTTTTTAGCTTCGTTCAAGGTGTTTTAGTGGTCTTGACTTTAAGCCCGTTTAATTCATTAAGATGCCAACTGTCTCGAACACATGAGTTATCTACTCATGTGGTCTCGAAGTTCCATCCAATTGAGGCGAATGAATAAACATCACCATGTAAACACGCGCTTCACCACGTGCTAACTGACTTTAACTGGTTTCTATTAACATTTTATAGAGTTATCAGTTCGCAAATTGGATGATAAGTCGAGAATATCGAGATTTTAAAATAAATAGGTACTTTATTCTCTGTTATTGCCTCTCCGCAGTTGTCAAAAATAATGAGATCATAATAGTAATGTTAGACGCTTATTTAATGGCCATAAAAGTCGGGCAGCTTACTAAAATATGAAGCAGGAAAACGAATATTAAAGAGACCAAACAAAGTTTAGGGTTCTTTGTGAAAGTGATCGATATTCGCTGTTTGTGTCGTGATGGATCGCGCGGCGCGGCTAGTATAAAACAACGCTATTAATTGGTTCCCATTGGATTAATATACCAACAGTCGTTTACAGTATTTAACAGAGAATCGGAGCTTGATTAAAATTTTAACTTCATGTACGCTTAATTAAAAATTACGAAATCGGCTTTCCGGCAGATGTCTTAGATTCAGATGTCTCTATTTTCATTGTAAGAGAAAAAAACTCTACTTGTCATGCGGTATTATCAACCTTTTAACTGAGGTTATCCAATTAACAACTATATTACATAAGTCATTTTAAGTTTTGGTTTAATTTGTCCAAGACAGTTTTAAAAGGTAAAAAGTAACTGCACGTCGTCCGCGTATGCACGTCGTGCACGACTAGCTTTCCGCCGGGAATTTTAGAAAATCATGTAAGTATGTACCCTGTTCATCGCGGATAATGTAGGATTTTAATGGTGAAATAATTTTTCGAATCGGTCGGTCTTTATTTTTTCAAATCGGTCGGTTGAATAGGCTCCAGTAGTTTTGGAGCCTATTCAATGTAAACAAAGAAACAAATAATCAAATATTTCCTCTTTATAATATTAGTATAGATAATCATATTCTTTAATAACATGGGTAATATAACAATACAAAATGAAACGAACAATGTATGTAATTGAAAATGTTATATTATCGGTCGAAAACTAAGATACCGATTATTTTTAACCGACTTCAAAAAAAAAGAGGTTCTCAGTTTGACCTGTATGTACGTTTGTAAGTATGTATGTATGTTTGTCCGCGATTATCTCGCGTTTGGCTGAACCGATTTTGATGCGGTTTTCGGAAAAGTATTTGTTACATTTAGGAGAGAGTGATGCTCCCTGGCCGCGCCACCAGGCAGTACTCAGATGCCGTTATGCTCAATACGCGCTATCCAAGGACGTAGCTATAGCTTTCAGAAAAATGTATACAAAACATTTAACAACACTTGAAGCAACGAATATCAATAATCTACAGAGCGAGAGCAAAATTTTTGCGGGAATACTTAGAATAGTGAATGCCGGCGCCCCGCGCGCCGTATCGAGCAAAAAACGGCTCGCACGGGGAATTCCCCCATGACGAACGACGAAAGTGTTGCTAGAGTTGAATTAAATTTTGACAGACTGACGCAATAGACATCAAGGCTTCGTTATTTTTTTACCATTTATTTGTTAAACCTCTTGGCCCTAAGGGCCAGAGATCGAAATATATTAATAGAAAGTAGAATAAAGGTAGCGTGTTTTAGAACCTTCCAGGTTTTAGTTTCACTTTTTGTTACCAAGTTGGGTAGCTGGGGAGAATACTTTCCAGCCGGACCACTTGTAATGTCTTATAACTTCCAAGGGAAAGATCATTTGATATAGAACTTTTGCCCTATGGAAGGTAGAGTTTAGGTACTGAATTGTAATATATAGCTAGCATGAATTAATAACATACTTTTTACAATACAATGTGGCGCGGCTGGAAAGCACTACTCCGTGGCCGAACCCCTACTGAGCTGTTTGAAGTCGGTGCCAAAAAAATTAAGTTTGATAGGCCACCTTCGCACCGACTTCAAACAGCTCAGTAGGTAGGTACTACATAACACATTAAATGATATTGTATTTATTTTTTGCTTTATTGAAGATGGTTCTATTTAAAAAAAAAGTTTTTTTTATTAAAATAAGTGTTTTTGGTGTAGTTAGCGTTGATAAATAAATAAACCTTAGGGTTAGGGTTGATTTAGGTTTAAATCGGTAGAATAATTCCAGTACAAATTGTACGCTTGAAAGAAGGCGATAAATAATTTTATTAGACTAAAATTTTGCCCACCGCTATCTCGACGGTGTATTAATTTTTATTTCCTTCATCTGGCTTAATTAAGTCAGGTAATTTACTTAATTTGGGTAAAATAATAACGTTAACCTTATTTTTCAAGATAAGTAAGTATAAGAAATTATCTTGGAAAATTATAAAGTTAATTTTTAAAGGAAAAGCGAATTGCTTCGAATAGATGTAAAGCATTGAAAATGAAAAAAAGTTGATTGCAGATACCTAATGGTTTTCTTAGATATATGCTAAGAGAATATACACATAGGAAATGTTACAAATCACCTCATAAGGTTTCCGAGGTTGCGGGCAGCAGTTTGTGATTTTTCCCAGGTTTTGGCTCGTTGCCGAGCTTGGTGCTATTCATTTACTTACTTATTCATAGCTCTTTCGCTCCCAGCGGCATGAAAACACACTTGGGGCATTGTAATACTAAGTTAGTCGGCGTTTTTTGTGCGAGAAATGCGATTTTAACTCTATACTTTGCTCATATTCTTCAAATTTATTTAAGACACGACTTACAAGTTATGACAACTTAAAAGTTTAGATTTATATGAGAGAGATTTAAAATGAACTAAACTTAACATATCTACAGTAAGTAAATACATTAAGAAATGACGGTGATGGAATTTTATATACTTTTCAGGAAACCAATATACGATATTGAAAAACATTTCTTCAGTTTGTATACGCAGTCCATTATTCTATTCTTAAGTTTTTAATATGTAATTGCAGCACGGTATGGGAATCCCATCAGTGGGGATCCTCCTCCATGAGGTGATCAAGTTGATGTACCACGCAAAGGTGCGAGACCCGGTGTTCTTCCGCATCGGTACATGTGGCGGGGTGGGGTACGAAGGCGGCACCGTCGTCATATCTGAGGAAGCAGTCGATGGCATGCTTAGGAGCGCGCTTGAAGTGGTAAGTTATACTGTCATTCTTCTACTTATTGTGTAGGTATAGATGTGTGGCGAACTTGACTAACCCTGGTGTCACAGTTCTTAAACCGCACAATGGCCTCTGACTTGGTTTTAACGACTGTAGCAAATCAAAAACAGCCGTGCCCGAAAGCTTAACGTGCCCTCCAAAACACGAAAATACTCTTGATAAATTGCCACTTTGGTCACCCATCAGCCCTCCGATCGCGGTAAGTTTAAACGTGTTTCTCAAAGCTAAACGCTCACGTTTCCTTTGTGTTCAGACCAATAGAAACGTTGAATACAATAAAAAAGTGAGTGATTTAGCTTTAGTAAACACGTTCAAACTTACCGCGATCGGTGGCAGGTTTCCTGCCTCTGTATACGTTACTTAACCTCACTGATCAGCGACCGCCACTGGGCTACGATTTTTTCAATTTGTGTTTTCACGAGCCTTTTTTATCATGTTACCTTGTACTGCGTATAAAAGGAACACAAACAGATAAAGACTTGCTGTAGGATAATGTGTATATATATATTGTTTTAAATTTCCAGACCGTACTAGGCAAGAACATACAACGGCCAGCTAAGCTGGACAAGCGGCTGGTTCGTGAACTAAAGGCTCTGGCAGATCCCGAAGACCCATACGACACTGTCACTGGAAAGACCATGTGCACGTATGACTTCTATGAAGGTAAACATATGTCCTGCTTTAAAAGTAATTTCAAAAAAAAAATTATTGCCTGAAAGTTGCCAGCACTATGTATATTGTGTGCCATTTGTATTGGAAACTTTGTTGGCTTATTATAATTAGAGATAAGCTCGTTTTATAGTCTTGGATATCAATAATGTTTACTCGAGGCCGGATCTGGAGGGTAGTGAGCCGGACAAAAATAACCGATCACCAAAAATAAGGGGTGGCAAATTAAGGGCAACGGGGCTAGTGGCGGATAAATCCTAGCTTGCTTAGGACTCCAGAACTTCAGGGGAGTCCCGCAGCCACCTCGCTTTATAATTAAGTTTTAACCATGCGTGATTGCTGTTTTTTGACTTTGTATGAATAGCAAGAGTGGTATAATAAGGACGCATGTGAATGTGAATATTTGATATATGAGTATCTTTAGCAATAATTATGATGGATTTCTAATTTTAATTTGTGCTTTGTTTCCAGGTCAGGGTCGGTTAGATGGTGCCTTCTGTGACTTCACGGAGACCGACAAGATGGAATATCTGGAGAGCGTCCACAAGGCGGGGGTGGTTAACATCGAGATGGAATCCTTGGCCTTTGCCGCGCTCACCCACCACGCTGGCATTAAGGCCGCTGTCATCTGTGTCACGCTCCTCGACAGGCTTAAGGGAGACCAGGTAAGTAGTAAATGTAGCCGTGCATAGATTATTTACAGAGGCCTTTTATTGGCATCGTAAAAGCGTTCGAATTTGAATGTTTTCTGAAGAAGCTTGTTAGCGTTTTAAAACCACTTTTCTCTCTACTGTGTTTCATTTATGAATTCTTTAAGTTGCAAAAATTTAAAACACTGTCTGTTTTTAGTGGTCCTAGGAAGTTATTCTCAGGAACCATCATAGGAAATACTTGTGTTCGCATAATGTAAAACTTAATCTTGGATTAGATAATTACTTTTGAATTAGACTTTTACATTTTATTCGGCATTTGTTATTTAAGGCTACTGTGATGCAAGCTAACAAAAGAAGAAAACAGAAGATTCTCGAAGATCTTGCTAGAGATCAGTCCCATCCTTGAAAATATTCCAACAGTTACAAATATGAAAGTTGCAAGTCTTTTTAAGGAGTGGATCTGATCCGAAGCATATACATCAATGGAAGATATGCGAAGACGAAGTAAACGTGTGTTTAAATTATATTTAATTAATATGTTAATAAATAACAATATGTATGTAGGTACCTAGTAGGTACATATTTTTATAGGTGGCTACCATGACATTGTTTTTTTGCAAAAGTTCGTAATATCGTGGTTTGGCCATTTATCATTTATTCTGGAGCGTCGGTGGTCTAACGGCTAGCGGGTCGGACTCGTAAGCGAGAGGTACCGAGTTCGATCCCCAGTGCCACCATGTACCAATGACTCGTTTTCGGAGCTATGGACATTAGTTGAGCACTAACCGATGCTCTTACGGTGAGGGAAAACATCGTGAAGAAATCTGCAGGTTCAGAAGACTGAATGTATAAGCATGATCCAATCCGTTCAGGTTCCCCTGTTAGCAGGGTCACGGAGGTCAGATGGCAGTCGCTACACTGTAATAACTTGACCTGCTAAATACCCCGAATGAGAAACGGGACCAAGCAAGCGCTAGGAAGAAGAGAGCCATTTATTATGTATTGGTAGACTTTAGTTAGTAAAAATTAAGGTTGGTTTAGCCCACTAAACCAAACAACTTTCCCCGAAGATCATAGTTCAAAATATAAATAAAAAAAATTCGCCTAACCATACAATTGGAGCGGTAAGCTGATTGCTTTTTTACTGCGAGAAGTCGAATTTTTTTTGTGAATTTTGTTTGGGTACCTTGGTGGAGAAAGCTGTTCAGTTCTATAGAGAGAATAAACATTTTCGCTAGCTAATTAAAAGCACCCCATCTATTAGGTACCACGTTATTCAGAGGCGTTAAAAAATCAGTGTCAACGAGACAAGTTCAATTTGACACAACATATCTCGCAAGAAACATGCAATTTTTTAGTGCAATTGACCACTAATTTTTTAGTGCGTAATAATTTGTGAGAATTCAGAGTTTCAGTTTTTGCTTAAGCTGTTAATCTAAAGATTAACCCTGTATTAGAAAATTTAAAGTAACGGATAAAAAAGGGCCAAAATGCGGAATAGGTGGAAAACCTGTTGCCATAAGAATAGTAAATATATTTTTTTTCGTATTCTTATGCTGTTTCCTGATATTTATCTAAATAGGGTAAAGGAGATGTAAATTAATGGATTTCACAGTGTTCCCAAAGACCTTCGGACCCGACATTTTTAGCTGATCCCGTAGATCGACGTAGTTAGGTGTATGAAACAAATCTCTCATACAAACCACCTACCAACTATCCATAGTTTCCTTGAAAAAAAAAAGTTTTTTCGCTATTTTTGAGGGCATCGAAAAATGAAAAAAATAAATTTTTCCTTTGTTATTGAAATCTTAATGCAGGTTGATTTATTTTATAATTACTAATAGAGTCCTTCATTTAATAAGCTATATTACAACTGTCTATGTATACCTCATGTGAAGAAATAACGTAAAAGTCGTTTTTTAGTTTTCTTTTTTTTTTAAGAAATGTGCACTGTTTGCGCATCTACTTTTTTATGGTAATAATATTTCATTATTATATCAATTCACAGAAAAAAAATTACATCCGTATCTCGCGTCTAACTCGAGATATTTGTGATTAAATATTTTGATAAAGTGCCTGCTTCAATGTTCATAGCAAAGTTCCTTTTTTGTTTATTTGCTTTGCTAAAATGTTGCAAATAGTCATACGTTATGTTTATTTGTATTAATCTAGCTTTTCATTTGCGACTTCGTTTGCGAGTAAAAGTAGCCTATGTCACTCTCAGAGTCTGAAAAATCAAGTCAAGTCTACCCCGGAAACGAACAACAGGGGACCTTTGGCGGTGGGGCCGTCAAATCCTTCGCCAAGTTTTATATTATTACTAATTTTTTTACATTTTACTCTGAGAGTGACATAGGCTACTTTTACTCGCAAACGAAGTCGTGAATGAAAAGCTAGTTTAATATAAATAAGTACAAGGTATAACTATTTGCAACACTTTAGCAAAGTAAATAAACAAAGAAGGAACTTTGCTATGAACATTGAAGCAGGCACTTTTATCAAAATGTATAATCGAATAATATCTCGAGTTAGACGCGAGATACGGATGTGATTTTTTTTCTGTGAATTGATATAATAATGAAATATTATTACCATAAAAAAGTAGACGCGCAAACAGTGCACATTTCTTTAAAAAAAATGAAAACTAAAAAACGACTTTTACGTTCTTCACATGAGGTATACATAGACAGTTGTAATATAGCTTATTAAATGAAGGACTCTATTAGTAATTATAAAATAAATCAACCTGCATTAAGATTTCAATAACAAAGGAAAAATTTTTTTATTTTATTTTTCAATGCCCTCAAAAATAGCGAAAAAACTATTTTTTTTCAAGGAAACTATGGATAATTGGTAGGTGGTTTGTATGAGAGATTTGTTTCATACATCTAACTACGTCGATCTACGGGATCAGCTAAAAATGACGGGTCCGAAGGTCTTTAGGAACACTGTGGATTTTTATTCCGAAATTAAAAAAAGAACAAGACGGTGAAGATTTTTTATTTTTTAAAGCTTTATTTTTTAAAAAAATTAATGGATTTTTATTCCGACATTAAATATACAGACACCAAAGAAAAAGGAGAACATAGAGAATTAAGAGAAGAACAAGATGGTCAAGATTTTTTATTTTTTCGTCCCTCCATTTTTTAAATATTAATAAAATTATATCTTTAGTAAAATTACGCTTTTCATACTTGGTAACACCGGTCGTATATGTCAGCAGGCTAGTGTTGCATTGCACACAATTTTATTAATAATCGATTGATTTTATGATTTTTTAGCGATCGTACGATATCTCCATCGATATTTATTTTTTATCGATGGTACACCCAAGAGCACGTAAGCTTGACACTTTGGACTTTTGACCCTGTATTGTATGGCGCGGAGTATAAATAAGTTCAAAAATAAATTAAAAATGTTAATCTTTTGGTTGATTGTTGGACGAGAAACTAATTAAACATTATTACTGTTAATTTATTATTGTTAATTATTAAAAAAACAATTAACTATAGTGTAGTACTCTATAGTATAGTACTCTGCTGACTCAAGTTCGTTTCCGGAATGTATACTTTCGTGTTTTTTCTTTTGTTGTTGACGTGCGAAGGGTGAGTTACTTTTAAGGGTAAAGTAGCCAACCTTGCCGTACCGTCCCGGGAGAGTGCAGACTCGCGAGGAAGAAAGCGCTTAAACAATAAAATCAGTCGATTATAAATAAATTGTGTGCAACACTAGCCTGCTGACATATAGGACCGGTGTTACTAAGTATGAAAAGCGTAATTATACTAAAGATATAATTATTAATACATATAAAAAAATGGAGAGACGGAAAAATATTTTGTATACACCAATATGTTTCCAGTTGGTTTGGTCCAAGTTAATTTTAGTTCGGAATAAAAAACCACCTTCCCTACTAAAGCTAAACATCTCCTTTTGTAAAACTATTTAAGTCTCTTGATGAGACCTAACAAGAGTACAGAATTCTCGAAGATCTTGCTCATTATTAGTCCGGTCTTTTTTCTCCAACAGTTACAAAGTTCTGTAAGAAATTTCTTTATAGAAATAAGATGTAGTGCCTGTTGTGTCGTCTCTTTCTTTGTATGTTTCTTTCTTTTTGTATATTGTATAAATAAAAAGTTCGTAATCTTTTCAAAGAATCTATTTCTTCATATTATCGGTTGAAAATAAGAAGAAATCGGAATACGAAGGAAATCGCGGTCGTTATTTTATGTTTTTGTAAAGGCGTTTCTATCATCGAGACGCAATATCAATGAAAATAAGAAACAAGTACGTTTGACGATGCACTATCAGTCTATCACACTGGACAGTTGAAGCGCGGATTTTCATCCTTTTTTCTGTTACTACTTACGGATTTTTTAGTCGAGACCCATAAAAAATCCGGCTTCCTAATAATAGGTCCAGATTGTTAAAATCGTTATGTTATTCAATAAAAAAAGTCTCGACTATTAGACTTACTTTTTTTTTCTTTTCATTTTTTTATTACGCAGTCGGGTTTTAAATTTTTTTTAGTTAATTGTTTTTTTTTAATTTTCAGGTATTGGCGCCGAAAGAGGTCTTAGATGAGTGGCAACAGCGACCTACAAAACTAGTTTGCCGCCACATCAAGAAGTAAGCACTTTTATCATTAAGTACACTTCATTATGAATAAGTATATAACTAAGTATTTACTTTTCTGTTAGTATCTCGTCTCATTAAATTAAATCAATCAATAGTTTTCTTACAAGTAGCTGTAGCGTAAGTTATTTTTCAAAAAATTCAAGAGTTTTTAAAAGTTTGAATGAATGAATGAACGAAACTTTATTTGGGAGACAGTAATTTTTCTTAAATCTAACTTAAGTTTGATAATTTTTAACTGAAATCTTAGTTCCCACTGCAACTTGGCTGGCAAGTTGTTGTATCGTTAGAATCAGAGCTAGAATGTATCGTTTTCCGACAGGTACCTGCAGATGAAGGGTCGGCTGTCGCTGGACGGGCACGGCTCGGTGGCGGTGAAGAGCCCGCGCCGGTTCAAACTGGTTCAGCAAGAGTCCGAGACCTACGACTAATGACACTGCGCTTGTCGCTTGGACCACTACCGGCCCTGGTTACCCGCGCTGACGAGAGAGGTAGATAGCTAGCTTTAATTACAACAGTTTCAGTATAATCGAGGAAAACGTTCGAAGCCTCACTGCCATATTGAATGGAGTAAGTAGTTCGACTTTTGGATGACTTTTGCGATATTATAAATCCAGTGGGACGCCAAATGTAGAAACCTACTCCGAAAAAAAGTATATTCGGCAAAGTGCTTTAAACTAATTTGCTGTTATTTGTTTAGATTAAGTACATTCCGTACCTATGTGTTAATTGTTAGAATTTTATTGATATTCACAGTGGACCAGACAAAAGTACCTTTGTTTATTACTAAATTTAACGTAGCTGAATGTTGCTTATTGGAAGCATGCTAGTGTTGATGTCTGGTTCTTCTGTTAGTTAAATCAACGACCAAAGTGGCGTTATATAATATAACGGATAATTCTCTCTTTATCTCCTGAATTACAAATTGTTGATATACATATCGTGACTAGTAAACGACGTTTTAACGTAAATAAAAGAAATCTATAAATATATCACGGTAACATATCCGTATAATATGGCTTTCAAATTAATTTTGTTGGAAACCTCTTACTAAGCTTTTCGATAAATACTGAAATCTCAAGTTTATTTGTTAATATCTTGAGAAAGTAAATTTTGCTAACAATTTACCTTCTTGAAATCTTGTCTATTTGAACTTGATCGTAATTTTCTCTGGTATTCGAATACCATTTGTAGCAATTATAACTACTACTTAAATATAATTATACATTATAATCTTACTAAATTATTCTGTAAGAGTAAAATACGAATATAGATTAAGATATATTTGTGTTTCAAGTTACGAATATTATGAAATTGCAAATTTTAGCGACTTGTGATAAAGGCTGTAGTGCATAGTTATAAGGACTACATCAGACGATGGACTCTTCGGTCATTATTGGAAGTGTATCATTAGAAATATACGCAATCAAAGCTTTTTGTTGAATAATGAAGACGGACCCTTGCTTTAGCATACTGGATGTTTACACCTTAAGACAAAGAATCTAGCTTATTTTGTCCCACTGTTGGGCAAATGTCTTTCTTCTTTTCCTCAAATAGTCCCTTTCGAGTACCTCCACCTGTCAGTTCGTAAAAAGGAAGAATTCATTGCAACTCTTTCGCACTGTTCTGTTTACAATTATATGGATAATTAGTTACCAGTCAAATAAAGTTTTAAAAATGTTAACGCAATGTTTAATTACTTACCTTTCGCATTGTAGAAATATCGACACTGACAAAATGCGTCCATGATCCGTAATATAATGACCGAAAAGTCGAGCGTGTGTTTGATTGATTTCATGTGCTTCCACGTGTGTTACATTGTTGTTGAATGCACAAAGTGTTGGCAGTTACTGCTAACGTTCAACTGTTACATAATGGTAGGGAAGCAAATCTACAGTCAACCGCATGTCGATGGTAGCACATTGAATGCGCGTGATCACTGCATTATAGTCAGTTACCTCGATTCAGTATTAAGATAAATTCAAAAGGTTCAAATTAGAATTAACATGGGTTTTTAACTTTTAACGATTGGCTGTTTTTGTCGACGTGCGGTTGACCGTATCTTTAGTTTATGTTCTCTCTTTGTTTATAGCGCAGATAATGATAGAAGATTTAACCCTTCTTAGTCAACGTTAAGCACATTTTAAACAATCCATATATAGACATGTATGTGTATACTTTATTATATATACACCAAAGATAACAAAAACAACACTACAGACAAAACGGGAAAAAATACACGTAATGTTCAAAAAAGGCGCCCTTATTACTAAGGTTCCAAGCAACCTTTGGGTAGAAATAGTTATAAAAAGAAAAAAAGCATAGCGAGCGATGGCTAAACTATGAATAAATCCTTGTGCTACGTATGTTACATAAACTTAAATACTTAAATAAAATAAAACTTACATCAAATTCATAAATAAATATACATACTTTCATACAAATTTTCTCCACTGAACGCTATAATTTTAAAGACAATTTTAACAACAGATTTAGAAATCTTCTGTCCTTATCTTCGCAAAAACGAAAGAGAGAGATGAAATTGATACATGTAGTATGCATTTAGGTAGCGGGTACAGTTGAACCGCCGCGCCGCCAGCGTTGTTTTTCATTCACTGTTGTTATGAAGTTGCTATTGAACGTTACTCATGTTCGCTTATTTACTTAAATGTTTAATTCTGACCGTTTCTTATACGATTTGTCTTAAAGAGAGTAGATATTTTCTAAGATATTTGCCTAAACACTTGATTGTATTCAGAGCACCAGGTAGGTGACCTCTTCACATTTCAAGCAAAACCAACATTTGCCATAGTGTGCTTTAGTTCATGTTTCTTGTATAGGAATAATAATAAGCATTATCCTTTAGTTACTTTTAACTCTAACTATTTACAATCATTTATAGTATATACATAAAATCAAATTAGAAACAGTTTCGGAACTTTTGCAAAACCAAATCAATTAATGAAATAAAATGTTCAATCAATGAATCAGCAAATTATTAATCGAATACGCAGCTTTTTACATTGTAGATAAAATTAAATAGAAATCTACAATAAGGTATATTCTATTGGATGTTGACGTTGAGTATATTGAACGAAAGAACGATTATTCATGAAGTTTAGCAAAAATGTCATTATACCAATTGTTGTCTAGACATAAGGCTGCATTAACGACCTAGATGTAAATAAAATGTTAATTTGAAATAAAAGTGTGTTTAAATAAATAAGTTATCAACTACACATTTTCGTTTTATTATGTTCTATGGTTATCAAAAGGTTTTGAAGTAAATATCGTAGCATTTTTACATCATTTAATCGATTATTTTACGGCACATTATCGTCTACTTAAGAGAGCAAAATGAATTTACATATTTCACAAACAAATGGCACCATACTCTTTCTAGATAAACGTTCACTTTATCTGAGAGAGTAATAAATTATCCTACATTTATTTTATGAGCAAGTTTAAAATAATGACGAGCTGTCACATTTAAACATTCGTAAACGAGTAGAAGGCGTTTCAAGCGTGTATCATGATATGTTTTTTTAAATTTTAAACTCGTTAAATAAAAAGGAGATTTACGTAAATCACTAGTCATTGCAGAACTACTGATGCGAATCGGAATTGACACTCGCATAAAGTGCAAGTGCTGATTACACTGAACACTGAACGCATTACAATAAATTACCATCACTCAGTCTTTAATAAATAATGTGAGCGTAATTTTACCACTCCATCGTATCTACTTACAATAAATGAGCAATTAAGTACAGCACATGAGACCAAATAAAAATATAGCACAATATTCATCGAATCCGTTTTACATTGCAGAGTCCGTTTTACCTACACTTACTGATACGAATTTTCTATTTGCACAAGCCCAAGTGCTTCGCATAAGATTTAAAAACACTCGTAAGTACACCTAGATTATAATAAAATAGAACTAATGCAGAGTAATAAGCTAGAAACAGCGGATATGACGTTATTTGTAAACATTGCATTTTGGCGACTGTACTACTCATGTCGAATGTTGTAGGTATACTAGATTTGTGAGTATATTTATTTGAGCTGTAGGAACTTCATAAGCGCGTCGTATATAAGCCTTGGACTGGCGTCGCTGTCGGCGGTGTAGCGCACCCCGCGCAGCGCTCCGTCCTCGTTGCGCACCACTCCGTACTCGCCCACTATGAACCCGTCCGACGTCCTCTCCTCCACCCGGTACTTCCTGTACTGCCGCCCCTCCACCACGTAGCCCACCTTGCAGTTCTCCTGCTTGCAGCTCTCCGTCGTAGACTCCTGCACACCGTGACTCCTGCCATCAGTCAGAACACTAATTTTCTCATCCACTTCGTAGTTCTTCTCTGGCTGATGTTCTGCTATCCGCTGTGTGCTCGGTATAGGCGATACGGTAACCGTTGTAACTGGTGTTGTAGTCACAACGGTGCTACTGAAAGGGCTCTGAGACTGCGGCTGCCACGGAGTGTAGTTCGGAGGAGCGGCCGGCAGGTGCAGCGACGCCGGCTGGCTGTAGAACTTCGCAGGTTCACTGTAGATCTTCGCCGGTTCGCTATAGATTTTAGACGGCTCGCTGTATATCTTCGCTGGCTCACTATATATTTTAGCCGGCTCGCTGTAGAACTTGGCCGGCTCGCTGTACACCTGAGCTGGCTGGCTGTATACCTTGGCAGGCTCATTATAAAACTTTGGAGGCTCGTAAAAGTTAGTTGGCTTTGAAGCACTCCGACTCGGGTTCACATACATGCCACTACTTTCATTATAATCACTAGTCACTTTAGGCGTGTCGTGCAATACGTTGAAACTCACAGTCGTTAATCTTGGATTATTTCCCCTTTCGCTTGGCGGTTTATGTTTTAAACCTTGAATATAGTTTTTTGAAGAATGTGATGGTGGTATCGACCGTGCCAGAGGTACATCGTCTGCAGTGTCGTCGACCTTGCTATCAACTTCTAAAATTGAAGATGGTTCTGCGACGGAATCATTGGTTTCATTGGAGTAATGTTGTCCGATGTCTGATGGAAATGAGTGAATTCTTTCGAAATGTTGAAGCCCTCGGGCTTCTTTTTTCGAATTCAGCTGTTTAATAAACTCTACATTGGCTCCTGCTAATTCTGGGGGTACCGTTGTTATTCTGTGAGTTTCACCTTCTTCTGTTGCCACATTTGTAAAGGCAGTTGAAGTAGAGGTGGTCGCCGTGGTTTCATATTTGTTCTCGTGAACTCTACTAAGTTTGCCTCTGCCGCGGCCAACGGCGACAGAAGATGTGATTCTTACGGATATTACTTGTTCAGACTGAGGGTTAAAAGCGTCTTCTGGCTTTGGTAACTTCTGTTCGCCATAGTGCAGTGATAGATCGCCAGAAGCCTGTACCGGTCCCGCAGTCACCAGCGCACATGGAAATGTCTGCAAAAAAGTTAAAAATTATAGTATAAGTAAGTACGGTATTAACGAACACACAATTATGTGATCTAACTTTATAAAACTAAATTAGCTTTTAATTCGATTCCAACATATGCGGTTGTAAGAATTCAATTCTAATAATTTCTAACTCTCATAAAACACTGAGTAGATTTTTTTGTGACTGTGTGCTATAAAGAGTTTCTATCTATCTATCTAGGTATTACTAAACGTACCTATTATTATCGAAGTCAGTGTGTGCAATGTGCATACAATAGGTGACTGTGTGTTTTCAATATAGGTAACGTGTACCTTCATGACAGGTTCCGGATGCTCGTACTCGCGTTTACTGTCAGTGTAAAAAGTTAATACGCCCGTTTGACCTGCGAGATATGTGGAACTGGTCGGTAAGTGGACCGGGACATGATTCACGGCACCTTCACTCGAATTTGGCCTTTATTATAATAGCACAAAGGCATGTTATACTGCTTTACAATTAACATATAAAGCATACCACAATAAGAATTCTTGCACCTACAGTTTAATCTGATTCCTGGGGTAATTTTCTGACGTGTTGCTATCCGGGTAGCGATGTAATGGAATCTAGACCTTGCCCTTCAAAGGCTTCTTTACAAAGTCCTAGCTTTTTTACCAAGTTAATAAGTCATCAGAAAATCCTGTCTCGATTGAAGAAAAAAGTAAAAGTGTATCCGAAATAAAAAAAGACGCGCTTGATTTAATGTGACATGTTAAACACATACTTGTAAATATAAAACAGAAGCTGACTAAAAGTAATGGATGTTATTTTGTAGTTTATCAAAGAAATGCATTTAACGTTTTTGTAATTAATTACCCACATAAAAACAGTTTTCCTTTTCTAATTAAGTAATTAAACACACGACCTACTACTTGGTAAACATGAAGATTTATACTTAAGTGCCATTCAACAGTTAATAAATTCATAGTTATATTAATGAGTCTAATGAGATTTTATTAATGAGGTTGGTTTATTAGTAAAATAAATTACTTAATAATGCTTTATTTAGCTCAATATATTTCTTTATTTAGTTACTCTATGTTCAATTTTTGGAATTTAAAACACAATAAAATACATGCGCATCATGAATAAGTAACGTTGTACCGAAATCTTTAAACATGACTGCAAAATTATGAACTTATCAATTCAAGGTCGAGGTCGGTTATAGCTTCATCTGCTTTTCATAGATTTTCATGGTGTAAGTAAATTTTGTTTCAAAATTAAGCTCTGTGTTTATATTAATAAAATAAATAGCGTGTAGTGCATAAAAGCTTTTATTGGGCCTCGAATCAGGAACTGAACAAACAAAAATTCCATAAGTGTGAGCAAAACCGCCTCTTCAATATTTGTGGCAGTTCAACCTCCTTTTTTTCTCAACTACTTTTAACTTTAGTCGCAAGTTTTTAAAGTATAAAAATACTACGAGACGATTTAATATAACGGAGTGCGTTGATGTCTTTTATATGCAGTATAAAAGACATCTTTTATGCAGTTTTACGTTCAGTGTATCAAAGTAAAGATTACGATGTCCATTTAAAATATACATATGTATATTGCATTATTCGACCTAGTACTCTGTAAGTACCAAGAAACACTGAATAAGTAGATAATAATTTACAAGTACAAAGATACCGCAGCGCTCGCTCGTAGCAAAGCAAGCGCGTTGATGTCTTTTGTATTGCAAGTCTCGAGACATGTACTTGTACATACAGTTTCTTTTCTATTTTGGTTTCTGCGTTTTTTTCTTTTTTGTGCGTATTAAGAAATAAGTATGCTTATTCTTACATCAAGCATGACAAGTATAATTTATCTAATCGTTTTAGTAGTCCTTTTTTCACGTCGTACAGAAAGTAAAGTGCTTAGAATACTTTCCAATTGGGTGAAGTTACAAGTATTAGTTTCTGTTCATTTGAAACATTAAAACTCCATGGTTTTATTCGTAAAACGTAACGTAACTACGTAAAATTAATTTTTCGCCCGCGTGTGAGGACAAATATAGACACCACATTGACACAGATCAACGAATACACAACGACTGATAAGCCACAGACAAAATCTTTGTAGGCAGAAGCCTGCAGAAGCAACGGCCCGACTTATTTTTTCCAATTTTAGAAAATTTTGTACCTGGCCACGATCCCCCAGACCACAAGGGGTATGTAACTCGTTAAACTGATAATCGTGGCTGGTGGATTGTTCAGACGAAGCGGAGGTGCAGGGCGAGTGTGGAATACAGCGTAAGTTCATCACCATGAGCCCACATGTAATGAATCTATTGAGCGCCTTCCATGGCCATCAACATGGGCCTATTGAGCGCCTTCCACAAAACTATCGTAGCGGTGTGGAAAATAAATTGGGCAAGGTTTTAATCGCGATCGCCGACAATATTAGAAGAGACTTTGTGGCCCCACAATATACGGGGTTACTTTAAATTAAATGGAAATGCTGAGGGTTGTTCTCTCCATGAAACTGAACAACTTTCCCCAAGGAACCTATACGAAATTTAAAAAAAAAATTGACTAGTTATCTGTGCAAAGAAAATCAGCGGATTGCACAAATTGTCTGGAGACGCGATTTTTTTTTCATATTTCGACCTATGTTCCTTGGGGAAAGTTGTTCAGTTTCGTAGGCTAATTCACATACATAATTTTCGCTAACTAATTTAAAGTCACCCAATAGGTACTTCCTTCATACACTATATGACTAAAAGTACCTACTTCGTACGATACGTGAAGATTTTTATGTTACTTTACTAAGAAAACAAACTGTAATAAGTAAGTATAGATTTGTTTTACATAGTTTTGATATAAACTAACTAACACATATGTTAATGACAGGAATAAATACATATAGATTATTCCTAAGGTATTGTACAGAGTCCTATGTGTAAAATCAAACTTTCGCTAGTCTGCAGAGGTAAGCAGTTGGAGGGTGTTGTATCATTGAATGAAACCGCGCCGTGGTGGGCTGTCAGTGACCGGCCCGACCTTGCCCCGACTGCCGACACACGTTTCTGACATATTACATTCCAAATTATCGCCCTCTTATCAACCATCGTAATCTATTGTCTATAAAAAATATAAACTCCAGTCTTTTTTGATTAGTTAGCTATACAATATATTTAGAGGTTTGCAAATGTCTAATGCTGAACGATGTTGAGTTTATCTGTGTGATGTTTTAAAACAGCGGAAATTCTACTTTGCAATAGCGACAAACTCGCGCGACACGCCACTCGGCTGACGCTGAAACTTCACTTTGATTACGCGAGGGCCCCGCGCAAAGGCTTGCTCGCCCCCTGGCGTTGTAAATGTTGACATTTTGACATAGGACCGCGGCGCATTACGCGCGCTATCACCATTGTACTCAAGCTGCTGGATGTTACTTAAAATAAATCAAAGTTACATTAAATAAAAAACTAATAGTTCATTCAGGATGTTATATTAAAGGATTTTTAATACGCACATGCAAATTCGTTTTTAGGGTTCCGAACCCAAAGAGTAAAAATGGGACCCTATTACTAAGGCTCCCCTGTCCGTCCGTCCGTCTCATGAACCGTGATAGTTAGACTGTTGAAATTTTCACAGATTATGTATTTCTGTTGCCGCTATAACAACAAATACTGAAAAATATAATAAAATAAACATTTAAGGCTCCCATACAAAAAAAGTGATTTTTTGCCGTTTTTATAGAGAAGTCTGTCCGAGGCTGCATCTCATGAACCGTGATAGTTAGATAGTTGGAATTTTCACAGATGATGTATTTTTATTGCCGCTATAACAAGAAACACTAAAAAAAAGAATAAAATAATTACTTAAGAGAGCTCCCATAACGAGATTTTTTTGCCTTTTTTATAAGTAATGGCACGGAACCCTTCCGACTCGCACCTGGCCAGTTTTTTTTACTCTACTGACTTTACATCTTTGCCAGAGGCAAGAAACTCGGAGGGTGCTCTTTTTAATCTCATTACAAATTTCCTAATTTTAACTAAATCATAACTCTAGAGCTGGGCACTTTATTCCCATAGCTGCTTAGTCTGATAGATAATTAGAAATTTTGTAATATTTATAGGACTAGTTCTTCTACTCGACACAAGATGGTGCGATCCTCAGTTTCAGCTCGGTGTATATTCATTCTAGATTTCAATGTATGGGGGCAAAGCGGCAAAATTTATAATTAAGTTTTATTGCTTTTGGGTTATACCAACAGGTGAATACATTATAAAACACAACTCTCCTTCCCCCCGCATTCCCCCCCCCCCCCTTGAAAAGTGTCCGATTTTCTAGATTTTCGCAATTTTCAGAAAAACGATACAAGCTTGAAACAAAATGGCCAAAGACTGAATTGTTCATTGATAAATTATCTAATCTTAAAGATTTGGGTGACCGGGCTGAAGCGCGGGTTGTCGTACGGGTACGGTCGGCGCCATTTGCTATCGTATTTTTAAAGCTAACACTTTCTTTTCACAATAAAACTTAATTATAAATTTTGCCGCAAAAAAATCTAGAATGAATATACTATAACTTCCATAATACAAGACAAAATCTTGTCGCATAGGGTAGGTTATTTTCTCCGCATCTGTCCTAGTTGTTTCTGTTTCTTCTTTGAACTAATTTTGATGCGGTTTTCCATATTATTGTGAAAATATAGTATAAAGTATACCAAGCTAGTAATTTGTGAAACCTTACATATTGTTAACACTAACTTACGTGTAAAACCATTAGCGGAGCGGGGTGCATATACATATACCTACTGCTTATGATAATACCTCTTTTTCTGGCCCTAAGGTTCCTTGAAAGAGATTGCTAACTAGCAGTAAGGCCGCCATTTCGTACCAGTTTTTGTTCTGTTTGTTTTTTTGTTGAGTAAATACTTTTTTTGTGTAAATAAAGAGTTATGTACACAGAAGTGTGTGTGATTAAGTTTGATTCGAGAATGGTTTAGAATCACAATCACCTAGATCTGGCAGGTGACGCTAAATTCGGGAAGGTCAACATTTGCCGGGACCGCTAGTTTTTGATATTATCATTTATAAAAGCCTGCATTTAGAAATACAGACACATTACGGCCTTTATAGTCGTAATTACGCTTAGTAGGTAGTTTTTGTAAAAGAGCTATAAATAACTTGTAAACGGAAGAAACACGTGATTCATGCTATAAAACCGATAATTAAACATTTTCCAAGAACAAACTAGATAACAGTGAATCAATATACTTAGGTATTTACTTATATACCCATTAATTATTGTTTCAATAATGAATTAATTAGACAAGAACTTTACTGCAAATATTGAATCTTATAATAATTACCGTAATTATGTAAACATGTCAATGTTAAAGGATTTATTAAGTTTTTTATGCAACAGATAAAAAGTTATGTATACGTGAACAAAAAATGGACTAAGTAGATCGGAATTTTGGGCAAAAACGTGGGTGATGTTGTGTTTTGCGGCAGTGGTCGGCGCCGGTAAGTCGTGCAGGCAACCGGCGGCGCGGCGCGGCGCGGCGCGGCGTGGCGGCGCGGGCGCAGATAGGCGTTGCGTTGCGTTGTCTTGTCTCGCATCATATTGGACAAGACACGCGCGGATACTGCGCGGTCGCGGCCAAGTGGGCGTGTGTAACTGCGGAAGCAGACACAATTCCGCTATGAAGAAACAGCGGCCTTTCCATTTCGATAGACTCTTTAAAATCGTGCCTCACAAATTATTTACAAATCAATATAAACATAACCATGCCATTGAATATTTTATTATTTTCCGTCTCATCTTTCAACCAGAAGTCATTGTTGACGCAAAACATGCGCTGAAGAGGTCCCGTTGCGCGCGAATGTCAGAGTTAGGGCTCTATTTTTGAATCACTCGCCTCGTTTCGTTTCGAGCGACTTTTATAGATTAACGCGGATTCTTTTGATTTCCAAACTTTTTGATCACTGCACTTCAGCAAAAGGGTCTTAACACTCATGGAATTTATTAGTTAAAAAAATAAACGAAAGATATCGTTAGAAATGAGACAAGTGATTCAAAAATAGTGCCCATGGTCTACCATATGTATGTTAAAACGGTGTGTGGCGGAGTGGCTGAATGAATGTGATAGTGCGCGGGCGCCGCGCCACGCCGCCGCCGCAGCCAGCATGCGTGCCACTCGTGACAGTGAAACACACGAAGGCCACTACAGTTTTTGTCCACCGAGTTAAGATAACTGTAGCATCGAACTCATTAAAATTCATTGCCGTAGGTACAGACAGCAGCACGCATTTGCATTACGAAAGTCGGCGCTATTACGAGCGAGATAAGGGCGACGTCAAGGTCAACATGTATAGCCTGAAGTGCTGCCGTGTGTACATATTACAAACCATCCATCAGTTCTTGTATTAGAATATAATTTATTATCTGTTTGCTTGTTAGATTAATAGATTATTTTATATTTATTTGACATTTTGAATTGACTCATAAATAATAAAGAGTAAATTAAAATATGAATCGGTTAGTACGAGTAATATACGTACATAATTATTCAGGCTTTATTCATAAGTACTTACTTATCTTTATGCTCTGTCTATCCCAACAGGGATATAAGACACGAGTGTAAGTAACTTATCTTGTACGTATTAAATTAAAATATTTAATAGATTCACCCCGGTGACGAACGATTACCCAGGAAACAAAAGAATGTGGAAATACAAACAAACAAATCGGTTTTAAATAAGTTGTTCAGTTCACATAGCTATATCTTAAATCAATTTAAACCTCGTATAATTATGTTGTCACATTTCCGCCAAAATCACGTTGTAATTTAAATTCACCCCTTATTCCATTTCGACATATTCCAACGATATGACAGCCGTTAATTAATTCTAAACCAAACTTTAGATACATTTAAAGTAACCAAGATTGAGAGTATATATAATAACTACAATGTACAATTGTTTATGTTGTTTGTATGAGCAGCTGAACTGCAGTCCTTGGACAAATTGTGGTATGGAGTGGACAATAAGTATGAAACTGACTGGCTGGTAATATTCCTGATAGACGTCGCGTAGGCAGGAGGCTGTTGTCGCGACATTAAGATCCGGTTGACCATATTAGCCTGCGGGGATTAGCGACATTATCCGTATCAAAGGTAAAACTAATTTAATTGGTATATTTTTAAGCATCTAGTATATACACTCGGCTTCAAAAAAATCGCACGTCCGTAAAAATAGGCTTTAAGCACTGTTAATCCTTAAGACAAGCAGTTATTCGTAGCAATATTGGTATCATTTGAGAGCCCTATAAAAACTCTTTAAAAAAATATCCATTTCATTTGATTAAAGAAAAAGCTTGACACTTTAAGTCACTGTGAATGACAATGGAACTGATTCTCCTCTTCAAATTTTGTTTGTATTGTTTTGTTTTTTGGGTATAAAAGGGTCGATACAGCTTATTGGGGGATAAATTTGCTACCAACAGTCGAAGAAGATACAGAAGAATATCTTTCATCAGAAAAACGTCCTTGAAGATGGACACTACTGCTGCTGAAGCCGCCCAAGTTATCGCACTACTGCAATCAGGACTACGTCAGTGTGATGTTGCTCGGCAAATGCACTTGAGTCGCTTTTCTGTTCGAAGAGTGTACCAGCGGTTCCTGCAGACCGGTGGCTTTGTCCGAAGGCGTGGGTCTGGTAGAAATCGCTGCACTTCTGCGAGAGATGACCGATTCGTCGTATCGAAGTCTTTGAGAAATCGGTTCTCTAATGCTGTTGAGTTGCAACAGCAGCTTCAAGCAGTTCGTAGAAGGGACGTGAGTGTCTCTACAGTTAGAAGAAGACTAAAGGAGAGAAATATTGTGGCTAGAAGACCTGCCACGGGTCCAAAATTAACCGCAGCGCATCGGCGAGCACGCCTGCAATTTGCTCGCGCCCACGTCAATTGGACCCTGGACCAATGGAGAGCTGTTCTCTTCTCAGACGAAATGAGAGTGTGCCTTTTCTGCAACGATAGACGCAAAAGAGTATACAGAAGACAATGGGAACGTTTTGCCCAAGCCTGCATCCAAGAGACGGTAGAATACGGGGGCGGTTCCTGCATGTTCTGGGGCGGCATATCTGCCGACAGCAAAACTTAACTTTATTGCGTCTCTCGGACCGGCGGTGCTCGCGGGCAAGGGTCGATGACTGCTCACCGGTACATCACAGAGATCCTGGAAGAACATGTGGTCCCCTATGCTGGATTTATTGGCGACGGGTTCACATTAATGCACGATAACGCTCGCGCGCACACTGCTGGAATTGTGCAGGGCTACCTTCAAGAGGTTGGGATCCCTGTCATGCAGTGGCCAGCGAGAAGTCCAGATCTGAACCCGATAGAGCACCTCTGGGACCAGCTGAAACGCAAGGTTAGATCCTCTGATCCCGCTCCCGCGACTCTTCAGGAGCTCCAAGACGCCGTTATTGAGGAATGGGACAGAATCCCTCAAGAAGAGGTCCTAAAGTTGGTGCGATCCATGAGGGAGCGCATGGAAGACGTCATTAGGGCTAGGGGGGGTAACACTAGGTTTTAGGTTAGTTTTAAGCAACTTTGTTTTGAAAAATTAATCAGATTTCATTAGGGTTTTTTAAGGATTTTTATTGTTTTGTAAATTTTTCTCAGTTCCAATAAAAAACATTGAATGAATTATTGTTTTTGCATTCTCTGTTTCCTTACCTTTCAAATGATACCGAACATTACCAATATTTCATAATACAAATACGATTGAAAGATGTTTAAAATAGATTTCTTAAAAGGTGCGATTTTTTTGAAGCCGAGTGTATATCGTTAATCCTCTTTAATTTTTTACCGACTTCAAAGAAAGGCTGTTTGTTTACTTTTGTATGTTTCTTACGCGATAACTTCACTAAAAGTCGGCCGATTTTCAAAATTCTGTTTTTTTGGTTTTTGATGTGGTCCCATGTAAATTTTATCGAATTTGATTCAGCGCTTTTTAAAAATATCAACAAAAAATATTTTAGATTATGTTTTGGGTTGTTGTTAACTGCTGACATTATTGGGTATAAAGTCGGTTGACTCGTACGTGTTTAACGTTATTTATATAAAATTATGTTTATGACGAAATGTGAGATCAAATGTACGTAAGTAACCACCAAAGGAATGATTCTATTGCAAACCTGGTAATGTTCACTTTGAGTATAGAAATAGCGTATAGGCAGTTTACGACGACGCCGTTTGATAGTCACCTAGAAAGTTACTTCTCGGTTTTAATTTGGATTGTTTTACCTTATTAATTTTAAGCCTAACAATGATGTGCACGGCTAAGTAGTTCATGACTGATGATGTACGAGTATCAATCGATGGCAAACAACTTTTCTTTTGATCGAAATCGAAACATTCACACAAAGGAAGTGTCGCGTGCTTATTCTATACGTCATTACGTGTAACTACTCGTAAGGGCGTTTGATAAAAGGCTGTCGAAGGCCGCCCGCCACCCGCCGCCATCGATCGGCGCGGGCGCACAATGGCCGCAAAAGCCGGCAAAGCCTGTCCACTTCAACAATTGCCAACTGTCACACCTGTAATGACATAACGACCGTAATATTTCTACTAATATGCATTTAGAGGCAAAGGTTAGCAGGAGACAGCCCGTGACCGCTAACTTGATAGATATTTGTAGTACATTGGAATGTTAGTTATTAAATCGCTGAGGTTGGAAACTGGTTCATTTACCCGTGTACAGAAATATGGTAAACAACCTCGGATTTAAATAAATGTACCTATCTGGATTGCGCAATTCATAGAACTAGATGCCATTTTTTTTACCTGCTAGCCGTTTCCTTGGTTTTAGGAACTTTTTTTTACTTTAATATATTTACTTACATATTTAACTTTAGCAGTTAACTAGGTGTTTAGATACTCTGTGGAACGTTTTTATTTCAAACATAGGCTTCCTGCGTTAATACTACGTTTCCTGCCTTAATTTTTCGTTTGAGGTTAAAGATAATAATACATAACTGCTTGGGTGCCGTTCTACTAGTGATAACGATGGAAATTGCCGATATGAACCCGAACTAAGTTGAAGCTGAAGCCTTAAAGACGGAAAATTGCAGTAAGGAATTATTTCTGACTGAAGACGTTATTTGTATTATTCAACCTGAATAAAATAAGACGTAAACCGTTTTCACAAAAACACCATGTGCAATATGGTAAATTGAAACATTGACATTTATCTTTTCTTTAATACCCGTAATGAGGACGATATTGGTCTTTTAAGACTTCTAGTAACCTTTAAGTATATCCCGTGAGCTTTTAAACCATGTATTAAAAAGACGTTTCCTGCCTTTTGTGTGAAATATGTTTGTATAGCCTGTAATCTTTTATTAATATGAAGAGTTCGATATTCTGAGTTGTCGTATTAAGTTTTAATTTATTAAGGAGAATTACAAAAAAAACGCATACTTGCTTATTAAAATTTCTGTCTAGAAAAGATACCAAGGTAGGATTCAAAGAAAATAGCAGAGTATTTTATTCATACTTAGTGGAAGATTTAGTGATTCTCTTTGTCTTTATCGCCTGCTTAAGACACGCATAAGTGCAGGGTGAGGCGAGCAAACCAGTTCTGATTTACTAGATCGTGCAGTATTTTAAACTCAAATGCAAATAAATCCCCCTTATGATAAAGGACTCGAGGCACAAAGCAAAGACGCAACTTAGTGGTTTATATGCAGCTGGGAGTTCAAAACAAAAATAGACAATTTGGTCAACTGTTTCTTATTGTTTTGAGTAAGTAATATTTAATACAACTAGCACCATGGATAAGGATACCAAATAAGATTCATAGGTGCTTCATGATCTGCAATAAACGCAAAATGTAAGCTGTAAATGTGAACAAGTTTTTCGTTGCCAACCCCAGCCATAACTGCTTGTTCTAGGTAACTTATTTTCTTTAACTACAGCCATATTGATGACTGCGTAAATGAGATGTGTATCAGCAAAAAGAAAAAGAAATTCAGAGCACCAGGAGGCACCTAACCTTTCGCAAACATCAGGAAGTCGGCTAGACCTGTTTCGCCCTCAAATTGAACAAAATTAGTCTCCACCCGCGATCCAGTTTGTTAAAGATCATACTGACATTTATTATGCGCGGATCTACCTTATTGATGTTTACTTTTTACTATGTCTCGTTATTCCAGTACTTTATTGGTTACAATTGGGCCGACGACAGAAACATTTTAAGTTAGTTGATTTTAATTACCTAAATATCGGCAAAAAAGAAATGCAGCGAGCTAATGTACAGACGCCGCGCATCAGGTTACCCCATTTTCATTTCAAATCTATTCTTATTGTAACAGCATACAGTGCACACGTGGGTATCCTCATGTGCGGCCCTCTGTACCTAATTAAAAGGAAATAAAATATGTTTGGACATTTGCTGCTGTGTAGGTTAGAGCTTTTGTTGTTTATGTACTATACCTAGTAAACTTGGGTTTTTATTTTAAGGCCAGTGTTCACCAAATATTTAACCAACGATTAGCAGCTAACCAGAGGTTTGACAATGTCACTTTCATACATTTTTTTTGACATTTTGTCTGGTTAGCTTGTAACCGCGGTTTAACCGTTGGTTATATTTTTGGTGAACACGGGCCTAAGAGTAACTAAAATTAAGAACAGTTTTTGGAACGGATGGATGATATAATTAATTACTGGAGACAGAATGAAATGCATTTACCTACACATAAAATCCCGCCTATGTTTTCTATCGGGCTAGGCAGAGCACTAATTACCTATTACCCCATTTGACCCAACAGGCTTTATTTTCAAAAATAATGCCCTAAGAATCTCTTTAGACTTTAGAATCGACGCAAATTCAAAGCTGACGTCACACACAAATAAATTGCACGTTCACGGTCAAGCATTACAGCAGTCGAAGTGTTAACATAATTATTTTAAATACTTGCAATAGCGAGATCGTGAGCAATTATTTAACATTGGACCTCATATTTATCAGTAATATTAAATTGTTTGATAATTGACAATGCACCCGCCCCGCGCCGAAACAAACCTAAATGAGACAAAATTTTCTGTTCACTTTGTTGGGATAAGCTTCAATTAATTAGATTGGTTTTGATGTAAATGGTTTTTTTCTACAGCTCTGTATATACGGATGGCCTATCATACAATATATATCGCAATAAGCCCGACTTTTAAGTAAATATTTCTAAATGATGTAGCGAAGGGAACATAAATGTTTAGTTTTACGGGAAGATCGTTGAGTTTTAGAACTAATTTTAAATAATTGCATACAAGACTAGTGTAACATTTTGATAAAGATATTTTTTTTGTATCAATTTGTGTGTTATAATATAAGTGTTTACTTAGATTCTGGCTAATTAGCTGATCCAGTGACTTTGGAAGGAGAAAACAGTAGGGATAGGAACTCTGGGATTGGCTAGCCTCAGCTTTGCCCTATTAGAAATCGAAACCGATAGATCAAATTAGAACTTACCAAAAAGAGAATCCATATTAAATAGGTCCTCATCTCGTCAGCGCAGGTCGGTGGGACACCTCGTTACACATAAACGATATTACTGTATTGATAAGGACATGTCAACTCTTTCAGGGATCAGCAGAAAGAACATGATTTAAAAAAAGTTTCCTGCATCAAATGTACGTAATTAGAGCATGATCAATGAGCTTTACATTAAAAATATGGGCGGCTCTTGACACAGTGTAAAACTAAGCGAAATTCTGAATTTGAATGGAAAATCGTTCGCTTCTAGTACACGTGTGCAGTGCGCGCGCGCCGCGGTCAACTACGCTACTCAACAGTTTATAGTGACCTTCCCAATTACCGATTTATAATATTAATGCACTTTCTTGTTACATTAACGCTGTCCTACACACAAAAGACAACGGTATAACCCTGGTGGACTTACGCAAGGGCTCTTATGACAGAGAAAGACTTTTATAAAACTGTTTAATGAATTAAATAATAAATAAAAGAGGGCTTAAAAATAATCAATTAACATTTCGATTCCTGCTCCGTTTCTTTGAATAAAGAATTGAGAGAGATTAATTAATTACTATTATTATATACAATGTACACAAAAATAAACAGGTTTTGCAAATAGTAAGTATTGGACCAAGTGCCACAAATACACTAAAACCCCTATGTTACCATTTACAAAGCAAAGTAAATAAAGGTTTTAGAAATCTAGGTCTTAGCTGACATGGTTAGTGTCCATAATAGGGGTCGTGGCGGTACTGTGGGGCGGCATACTGGGGCTCGTGATATATCGGCGCGGGCGCAGGGGCGTACTGAGGCTCATGGTAAACTGGTGCAGCTGGTTGAGAGTATTGAGGTTCCTGATAATGACCATACTGAGGGGCAGCGTATTCATATTGCGCAGGTGCCTGGAAATAATTATTTATAACGCAAGAGATTCAAAGGTTTACAAATTACTTCTTCTTATCGTGTAGGTATAGTCAAGTTTGTGACGAACTTGGCTAACAATGGTGTCAGAGTTTTCAAACCGCACAATGACCTCTGACTTGGTTTTAACGACTGCAGTCAATCGACAACAGCCGGGACTGACAGCTTAACGTGCCCTCCGAAGCATGGAAACGCTCGTGATAAATTGCCACTTTGGTCACCCATTAGGTTCGCTGCCTCTGTGTACGTTGCTTAATCTCACTGATCGGTTGAGATCAGCGAGTGCTACTGGGCTACGAGCAAGCGCTACAAATTACATAAGATTGATGAACTGCTTTTGCGCTGGAAAGCTCTCCAAGGCCCCACTGCTGCAGAAAGTCACGATTTTCTGCCTAACATGACATAAATGGTTCAAAAAACTTGTTTTCTTTAAAAGGAGGTATGCTTCGTTAAAAAAGCGCTCGTGTATAAGGATTTATGCACAAAAAAAGACGAGAAAAAAAACCTCGTTTTATGTATTCATTGTTATAGTAATTTTATTCAATTTATTAAAAAAAAATATTTTTTATTCATCCCACAGCTCATGAAAAAAAATTACGTGCTTAGTTACTTTGCTCGTGCAATACTTTATCAGACCCAAGTGGTCAAACAAAACCAGTACGATTTGGGCGGAAAGCTTCGCGTTGAAGTGGCTTGAGTTAATTTCCAGCCACATTTGTGTAAGAATCAGGACAACCCGATTGCTCCGTATCCAAGATTATGCGTGTGACGGAAAGACAAACAAACACAGTAACAGAAAAAAAAATATATAAACTGACCCCAAAAAACAGCAACTATAGCAACGTCTCACCTGATAACTGGGTGCGTGGTATTCATAGTTATGACTCGGCTTTTCATGGTGATGTGTCTTAATGGGCACCAAGTGGTTCTTCATTAGCTCCTTCAGCTTCAGCTTAGTCGACAGCATGTTTGCAGCTAAGGCCTTGTTGAATGCTTTGAGTTCTTTGATCTTAGCTTTGACAGCCCAGAGGCCGTCCTTGACTAGGTCTAGTTTCCCCGTTGGCAGGTCTTCCTCGTAGTCATCGTGCTGGTTGTATGAGGGTGCATCGTACGCCGCGCGGTATAAGTGTTGCTCTTCTTCGTCCAAATCAGAAAAGTTTGGCACGTGTCTTGCGTACACTAGCGGGAAGATAGAAAATAGATATATAACGTCACACACTCAAAAACTTAAGATTTTAGTTATATATCGAGGGTGCCTTACAGGTAACACAAACATAATATCAAAGATGCAAAAACGATCATCAGCCTTTTAAAAATGCATGAAATCTAGGTAATTAAAAAAAACATTTGAATTTCCATCTAGCCAGTGATAGAAGTACATCGTATAAATATAAGTTACAAAAAACTACGTGAGAATACAGAAAACGGAAGTTCCTTCTGTTTTTTTAAAGGAATATAAATTGTAATTTAATAATTGAAGTAGATTATAGTTATTTAGGTAATTATAGTAAATGCAAGAGCCACCCACAGTACATCTGAGGTTTAACCGTTCTCGCAAAAATCACATGGCCACACGTATGTTCATTTTGAAAAAAAAAGTTAATTCCACACAATCAAGTCAAAACAAAGTAGAAAATGTGAACTCACCGGTATTGAGAAGCAATACGAAATAAATTAAACGGAAAGACATTTTTAATCACAATTATAGCTATCTGTCGTACGGGAGTGCAATAAATGGCGGCAGCTCGCGCGGGGCTCTCTTGATAATATCTACACACGCGCAAAACTACCTCCGGACAGACACATTTCTTAAGCTGAAAATCTACCGACAGATTTAAAAATCAGTACTAAAATCTATGGCACGAGTGTTTTAGTTAAACCATGAATAAAATGCCTATTGTATGTACGTAAGTTTTACTTATATTAGGGAAGTACAAGATGTTTAAAAGCTTAGGGCATTGCCACAAAAAATAAGACTAAAACTTAGACAATGTCTAAAACCAGCTTTACCAAAACCAGTCTAAAACCAAAAAGGCCCTAGATCTAGGCCCTGTTTTTTGAATCTTTCGTGTTGACAAGTATAGTTTTCTGAGCTATGTAGAATAAAGAGGCAGCAGGCAGATATGGACGCTGAATTTTTTTTTATAACTGCCTATTTATTTTCGACTCGGCGAATAGAATATATAGAAATAACACTATAGAACGCTCATCAAAGGTCCTAAGTAACCTTTCCCTTACGTCGTGAGTACCTCGAGAATCATACAAAGACAGACAGTACATCCAGAACTGAGAACAAACATTTTCTTTCTAAAGAGTAAACATTTCTTTAAATAGAAAATATTTGCCCGACCCGGAATCTAACCCGGAGCTCTTAAGAACACTACCACTTAACCAAATCGATCATTTCATTTTGTTATAAACAAGTTTTATTTCTTATTTCGTAAAGATATCTTTGTCAACTTTACAATTAATCATCTTTGTTGTCGGAATGGGAAAATAAAATTATAGATTTATGGTGTCGTACTTCATATGTAATTAAGTACTTGTAAGTTTATATGTATTGACAAGTGAGATTGCTCTTTTATGTGCAGTCGAAGTTATCTACATTTAATAAGAGTAGGTACGTAGTAGGTATATACTTATAGACTATTTCACTTACTTATTCTACATTCTTTAGGTTAATAAATAGTTATGAAATAAATGGCTAATTTTAACTTAGGTACATCAGATTAAAGTTTGACAAATAAGAACACAATATAACAACCTTAAAGGAAGACTAGATGAACAAAAGTTTTCAAATACTAACATTAAATAAATAAATAAAAATTCTAACAAATTAAAACGACTCAGGAAAATATAAGGTAACCTAGGTAGGTGTTAACTATAGTAACTTAGTATTAATAAACTTAGTTTTAATTTTGACTGGTGTTAAAGTCCAGAACATGCGTACTGCGTAGACTGTTATGTTATATATATAACTGTTAGAGAGACGAGATACAAACCATAAGGGCGACGAAGCATGCAAACACAGTTTCACATAAGTTACGAAAATACATGCAGCAGCTCGAGCACGATGGCGACAAACTCGCGAGGCGCGCCACTCGGCTGACGCTGAAACTTCCCTTGGACTGCGCGAGGGCCCCGCGCAAAGGCTCACTCGCCCTTTGGCGTTGTCAATGTTGATATTTTGACATAGGGCCGCGGCGCATTACGTACGCTATCACCATCTTACTCGAGCTGCAGTTCTTTCAATCGCGTGTTCCTTGTGTTTTGGGCCGTCAAACTCAAAGAACTGTCAGCGGCTTAAGAGTCCACAATCAGATATTCTTATTTATAATAACTGACGATTCCTGATATTCCCTTTCACAACCGGTAAAGTCACTCGAGATTGAGGGTTAGTTTAGAAGCGCGCGCGGCGCCGGGACTGTCACATGCCCGCTCGCGACTTGTACAGGTCGTCTTCCAGGTCAAAGGCAGGGTCTGCGTAGCCAGAGTCATCGTAGCGAAGGGATCTGGAAGCAGACGTTACGTGTTCATTCACGAAACTTTATTGGGTGATTACTGAATAGCTTTCGCCAAGGAACCCATATGAAAAGCTTAAAAAAAATCTAAGAGTTCTCATATTCAATTTCGGCTAACTAATTTAAAGTCACTTTATATAAAGTTGACTACAAAAGTTTCTTGTCTGCTAGTGATAAGATTCAAATTCTAATAAAAGTTAGGTATCTATTTTTTCAGTACCTAATTAAATAGACCCGCAAGTCGCAGCTACAGAAATAAAGGTGTACTTATTCGAAATCAATGTTACCACAGGCGAGGGTGTGACTTTATTTAATGCTGACTAATAATGACTAATAATTAACCGTGATTAAATATGTTGATTATCGTATAGGTCAGTTCTAATTAAAAAGCAACGAGAGTATATAAATAAAACATGACTACGAAGTAAAATTACAAGAAATGTTATTTATTCTATTCTATTAGGGTGAGTTCTAGGCTTAACTTTTGGGTGTTATGCATGTGACAGCGGCAGGCGTATTAGTTTGTTTATACAATGCACCATAATTTTATAAAATACCAATGAATTATACAAATTACCGAGCTGCAGCAGCAGACTATTAAGTATTCCGGTAAATGCCGAATATTGCCGTTTATTAACTACCGAGTCAAAAATTATTCAAAGTTGATTAGCTATCGGGATTTATATTCTGATTAAAGTTTCTTGGGTACGTTGCCTCGATGTGGCGCGCTGGAGGTCTTTTATTTATAGGATGTATAGATTAAATAATTTAGTTAAAATGTTTTGTAAAATTTATAAATAAAGTAATTTTACCGAGATGTGACATACCTGTCTGGAGTTCTGGTTCGGCAGCGCGAGGGGGGCGGGGAGCGGGAAGCGGCGCGCAGTAAGGCCGGGTCGTCGTACCGGCGCGACACCACCGTGAAGTCGTGGTGCGCGTCGATCAGCTTCTGCAGCCGCGACACCATCTCGAAGTCCGACACCGACGCCGGCACCAGGATCCCCAGCAGCTTCGCAATCGAGTTCCTGACATGACATCGTCAATATGACGTGAATTTAGCTCCGTCCAGTCTAGACGGCAGGCTTTCAGTAGGTGCGTTTAACTATACAACCTGTTCCGTGTGATTTCCCATAACTCCAGAATATAAATGTGACCACGTATATGAATCAAATAGTATCTCTCTTTGGTTGAAAGAGATTTACCTAAAGCCCTTTTTAATTTTTTTCTCAATCTATATCTATAAAAATGAATCACTTAAACAGTTGCTAAGCGCAAAACTCGAGAATGGCTGGACCGATTTGGATGATTCTTTTTTTGTTCTGTTCCTTATTGTCACGATCAGGTTTATATAAAAAAAATGAAAATCCACTGGGACAATTCCCACGGGAACGAAGTCGCGGGCGGACAGCTAGTTATTAATATTTTTTTATTTTTCATACAAAATCATTCGTTTACGTAAGAAATGACAACGTCGTATTATCCTATTACTTAAACTAATCATCCATGAAAGTGTACCAACTTAGAACTCGTTTTATGGGAGAAAATATTTTAAGTTTGATTGATGATTTCTCCGAAAATACCCATTTAAGAACATATGTTCTTAAACTTTTTAAATTATTTTTATTCATAGAATATGACTTTAGAGTTATGGGATATCAAAAGGAACAGGTTGTATAGTATTTTAGTTACAAAGAAATTATTGATGCGTAACTAAAAACAACATACAATAACTAACAAGGGTTGCCTGGAAGAGATTGCTCTGCGCATTTTTGTATTTAAAGTTATGTGAATCTTTTTTTTGTGACTGTGCAATAAAGAGTATCTATCTATCTAACCGAATAAAAAGTTTTTTCTCAAGTTTGCCTACATAAGCAACCCTATAAAAAGAGACAAGACGCAAATCTACTGTTAAGATCTCGATCTCAGATTAAGTCATAGTCAGCAAGCGTAATTCGTATTTTTTGTCCGATCATCTGTGCGTTAATGCAAATATATTGCGGATATGTAGTAATAAACCATCGTTTCCGCGGGGCGAGTGCAAAGTGCATAAAATACGATACAATCGAAGAATGGTAATGAAGGGACCCCGGTCGCCGCACCGGCCGCGGCCCGGACGATCATCGATCTACCGTGTCAGCAAGATTGGAGATTCGCGCATACAATCCATTGTTCTGCTGAATTGAATGACTGATTGTTGTATCGTTCTTTCTTTGAGAAGTGACGTATGAAATTTGTAAGATAAGCCATTATTCATCTTTGGACATGTGAAAAGCTTGCTTCCCTATGTTTACCTGAAGCTTTGTAGTTGTGCCTCCCTGCGTTGGCACTCTGCGAGAGCTTCCTTAGTGCGTGCGAGGTCGTCACGCAGCAGACTGATCTGGTGCTCGCTGGTGGAGCGCTCCTGTTCGAAGGTCTCGCCCGTGGCCCGCACCTGGTCTTTCAGAACGTTCACTTTCCGACTATATCTCGTGCGGAGTATTTCTGCCTCCTCTATTTTCTTTTGTAGCTCTTCAATCTTGCGCGCGCGCTCTAGCGATGTTATCTGAAAAGATGTTAACTTGATGTATTTGATTTGCGACGGAGCTGCAAATCATGCTTCCATTATTCCAAGCTTCGCTCGGCAATACAAGATTTTAAATACATTTTAGTAAACAGCAATAGTCTTGTAAGAAACAATAATGTGTCTCCGAAGACTGCAACTAAATGCAAATGAGCGATCGGATAAACGCCGTTGTTTATTATACTGATACTGTGAAATACTATGGAGTTAAGACGTAATGGACTTTCTGCTTTTAAACCTATGTGTTACTCTTAGTAAACAAGCCTGGTTGATTTTTTTTATGCTGGAGATTATCTAAAGCTATTTGATTATTTTTTTCGGCTGTTTTACTATCCGAAATATAATTACGCATTGAAGTATGTGTTCGCATTCGTAGTGAGACATGTAATTTAAAATAAGTAGGAACTAGTTTATCCATCCTGACCTTTGTAAGTGCTTATTAGTTTAATTCAATACAGCCATATACAACTTAATTAATTAATAGACATGTGTGTTATAAGCACCTTTATGTAAGTAAATTTTTATAACCTATATTTATGTAGGCAGTTATTGAGAGTCCGTTTTACATATTTTGACGATACAGATACCCGTAAAGCTTATTGAATTCTGAGCAAGTTCAATGGGTGAGATCACGGCTGTCGGTATGAGAGTAAATCGGTTTAACCTTGTGAGTAAATTATTCCAGTAAATCTACTTTGTGTCGTAGAATAAATAAATTGACACTATATATTTATGCTGATAGTTCGAGTGTTTACCTGGCTATTAGGTGAAATTATTTCCGCGACTTGCATTCACAAAGAATGTCGCATTTTAATAGTTCCATAATTTTTGATGATTAGTGCCTACCTAGCTACACTGAAAAGCTAAATGCATCTTTGTACACGTTAACGGCTGCGGCGTTTCATAAAAGCTGGCGCATGACGGGGGATTTCTATACTGACTGTTACAAATGGCGTTTGGATGAGTAAGCACAATTTACAACATGCATAGTTCTTACAAAAAGGAGAATGAAATCATGCGTGAAAATTTAAGGGGCTGGCTCGAGCTTGGCGATGCCTTTTAAAGGGAGAAATGAGAAAACAACGTTATTGACTTTCCTTTAAAGAAAAAGGCAGTCAAATTCTTTTCTTATTCCTAGTTAGGTTGGTAATTCACTACTACGTAATAAAATATGTTTGCAATGTACAGGCGTCAGTACTACGTATTTTCGTAGTAAGTGAATGGGAGGTTTTCTTTTTGGGTATTAAAAAAAAAAAGTACTTCCCCAGAGCTCTCTAGATGGCGCTGAACTGACTCCGTTACTAGGTGCCAAAGCCAAAAGGCTTGGAGAAAAACATTGCATCAAATATTCTGGGTTTGTTTTGGCTTTCCAATCATCGTAGTTTTCTCGCGCCTTGTTATAATTCAGTTTTGTTTTTTCGTTGTTTTCGTAAAATCGCCTAACTACGTATGGTAGACGTGATATTGATGTGATATGACTATAACGTTTCGTTTTATGATCTCAAAATTACGTTCAAGTGAATTAATCAAAAATAATTTAACGTTCCGTTCCTTGCAGTAACGTAAATAGTTTAGCGCCATCTATCCGGCGACTGGGGAAAAATTTAAAAAAAATAAAAAGAAAATCCCTCATTGGATAGGCTTTTTAAAACGAGGTAAGAGTTTGCTGTTTTAGCATCTGCATCGAATGGCATCAGTAGCGTTTGGATTTTGGTTTGAAAATGTTTGTTTGATCCAGCTGGGGATACGAAGGTTTATCGAGGTCGATGGGTAAGACCGAGAAGCTATTTGATAGCACGACCCGAAAAGAGAATAGAATGGATCTTTGAGTGTGTGCTGTTTATTTATTTAGCAATTCATCTGAATTGCAATTGACTAGAACTCTGTCCACCTTCGTTTGTGCAGCCATACCTTGTACTCAGCAGCGTCTGCCAACTGTGCATTGAGTTCGCGGATTTGCGCGCGTGCATCAGCCAACTGCGCGGCCAGCTTATCACATGTACGAGCCAACTTTTTACTGCGAGACACGGCCTCGTCTCTCTCTGCTTGTAGCACGGCACGCACGCGAGAGCTCTCCTCCTGTGCGTGGTTAAATTAATTACGAACTACTGCCTAGCCCTTATATTTAATAAAAATAAAACAAGAGGCACTTAGAAAAATTCTATAGAAAAATATTTTGTCATTGGAAATATCTTACGGATTTTTATGACATGTTAAGATTTAAAACTTTTCGAAATTAGTTTTGGCGATAAATTATCTTTTGGAGTAAAGTTTCACACTAGATTATATCGGTACTCGTATAGTGGTGTACATACAATAACACTTTCTTCTTAGAAAGCTAAACAGTTACTATTTGTACGTACTTGTACATTAAGCTTGCGTCGCAGTAAATCTAGATGTAGGTCTTTTCTCTGCAGCTGTTCCCTTAAGATCCTGATCCGGCGCTGCAGCTGGTATACCACGGCAGTCTGCAAGCGGACCACTTGTTAACCGCTAACGCTAATGAGCTTATAAACATGAATATGAAAATAGTACCAAATTCATCCATGAAGTATGAAGACATGATTTCTAGATCTAAGTATTTCAACTACTGCAAATAATTAACGTAGGGCTTTTCGAGTTCACATAATACCAACCTATTGACTAATTACTATAACTGTTATGTTGAATGAGATTTAAATTACGTGGTACATTACGATTGCAGTGCCATTTTAAATATAGTGCGAATGATAGGAATAAAAATGCTATTACGAAGGTCATCAAGGTGTTAGTAGTACTACTAATATGCGGGAAGTATAATTGCTATTTAAGTAGGTAGTAGATACGCTTCCTACGTCGGACGTAACCATGCTAATTTGGAAATATGTCTTACTTCTTTAAGATAAGGCAAATCATGGAAAGATCTTTCTCTTCGTAGTCGCGGCAGCGTGCCATAGTATCCGTAATATAGCAGCTACACAAAACACACAAACATTAAATACAAAAACAAACATAGACAACGGTTCAGTATTTGTACAAATGCGAATGAAATAGCGCAAAACCTGTTAGGTAAGGCTCAGACCCAAACTTGATTGAATAAAATTGTGATAAATTGCAGTAATTGATAATGAATAAACCATTATCCAGAGTTTTCCTAAAAAAAATAAGACTCCGGTCCTTGAAGGTTTGGCGTCACTTCATTAAATGTAAAATATGAAGAGTTCCTAACCTTGTCAACTATCTTGTCGCTCTCAAGTCTTGCGAGTTGTTCAGCGCGGTGCATAATGGACTCAGTATGCAACTCGATCCCGATGTCCTGGGTCAGCTCATCCATATTCAGGGTCCTGCTCAGGCGCTCGAGGAATGCCACAAACTGTAACAATAAACTGCTTCTATATGCGAAAAAACTCCGCTGCACTTCCGCGGTTCGAATTAACATAACTGGATCGTTAAAGAATAACTTTGAGTTGTAAATACCTCGTTATAGGCCATAAAACTATTGTTTTTTCTTTATGTGCAATGACTAGATACGATACAGAAAATTCGTTTAATAAAATTATGTATATTACACTAAATGTACCTGGTAAGTAATATATTTTATTTGCTAACGTATAGGTTTTGTAAAAACTTTGAACAAGATTACTTGTTGATTGATATTAAAATCATTTAGGACTTGTTAACTAGACGATCCCACTGCTGGGCAAAGGCTTCCTCCGCATTATTTATACTTACTTTTTTTATTAATTAGTAAGTATGGATATCTGTATCAAGTTGCAATTTGGTTTTTATATGAAACCGCTTCCTCGCTCGCAGTGGAGTATCGTGCGTGTATCGCATTACACACTGCTTCTTTTAGTTACTACAAAAAGACCTTCTACGTCGGTTTATCAAGATTAACAGCTAAAGTGCGCTGATCAGCTACAAAGTTGATATTCGAATTTTCCCCTACAGATTAAGGTTCTGCAAAATAACTATTCTCATTTGGAAGTATACACGTTTAAAGTTTGGACAAGGCGTGGCGTCGCGTCGATATCGCCACTCCGATGCATGCGTATGGTGTGCAAAAAAGCATCGAAATATTTATGAAATTTAATTAAACCCTCACGCGATTCATGCACACCCGCCCGTGTGTGCAGGATTTGTATCGCACACGGCGTAAACAAGCGCGCGACGGTTTTTTTTTGTAAAAACTATAGATATAATGTATATGTACGTCTGGAATGATTATTAGAGGTCTAAATTTATAGTACAGACGGCCGCAATTCAGGTAACCACACATGTGCACTCTATGCTGTTGTGATAAGATCGGTTTTGTAATAAAAATGGAGTAACCTGATGCGCTGGCCTCTGTACCTAAACGGGTTGTAAAATGGGTGCAATCCACCGGAGCATTATACTTACCTACCACATCATTGTTCCTCGAGATACGTGCGCATTCTTATCAAATACACAAGTCCATAGTCACTCACGTTAGCCTTGTCCTTGCGGAGGTTGTCTCTTGCGATCTCAGCAGCGTTCAGTTCTGCCTCCAGTTTATGCACTTTGGCTTCCAGCATCGCTCGTTCATCTTCGAGCACCCGAGCCCGCGTCGCACTTTGCTCGTGCAGGTGCGCCGTCCGACTTAGCTGTTGCGACTCTAGTCCGAGCTTATCACGCAGAGCTTCTATTTGCTGGTGAAGAGAGAACTCATAAGTAACCTTTTTATAAAACCTGTGTCAGTCTAAAGATACTTTGAGCATGAACACAAGAGCATGACGACGATGTGTCTCTAGCATGACCTATGCAGTGATTAAATAAGTTAGCGCAAATATTAAAAGTATTTGAGTCAACCCCACTAAACTTTACAACTTTCTCTTAGAAACAGGTTAATAGTGGAAATTCGATCTCCATAACAAATTGTGCGATCAGAAAAGAAAAAGAAAGAAAGAAAAAACGTTTATTTTTTCTATTCTGTAGGACAGTTCAGTATTCTGTAGGTCTATTTAAAAGAATTTAGTTGTTCAATTTCATGGGGTTCTCTAAAGTTTCGCGAACTAATTTAAAATCACCACTTAGGAGGTAGGAACAGTCAAGTCATTAAGATAGAATAAAAGTTTCACTTAGAATTTTGATCCAATTATAAATCTTTCTTTTTTTTTCTAAAATATTCTAATTAAGTATGTAATAATTCACTCAAATAAAATTATACAAACCACTGATTTGTCTTTATTATCACTCAAAATTTCCCGTATCCTGTCTTTTATAGTACTTTCATGTGCTTCCACAAAACGAGTCGGCAAACTAAGTAAGATGGCAATCGACTCCATCGTGTTACGGAATTCCGTCTGTAGTCTTTGATACTTCTCGTCACGGTGACGCAGATCCTCTGAAATAAATCAGGTTTTGAATATTGGAAAAATCGTCAGAATTTTGATTTTCAATCTTTTAAATTATTAAAGATTGTTAAAGTTTGATAGAAGAAAAACAGAATGCATTATACGTATGTGTTACCTTTTAGCTGTATGATAATGGACTCATTCTGAGTAACATTATCTGTCACAACATTTAAATTCTTCGAACAATGAGACAATTTTTCTCTCGATTCGTGCAGCTCCCGTTCTAGCACTCTGTTTTGTACAGATAACGATTCCTTCTCTTGTTTGAGCCTTTCTATCTCTAGCAATTGGGAAGAAAGCTGTCGCTGAAGTATGTCTTTGTCGGTATTGGCTCTTTCGAGAGAATCTCGACAGCTTCGATAGTCTTGTTCGAGTGTAGTCAAGTTCTCTGAAGTGTTCATACATCTATTCTTAAGCCTGGTGGTTTCTTGTACGAGTTCGGCAGCTTTAATAATGAGGCTTTCAGGAGAGTGCGTGTGAGTCGTGTCGCAAAATTCGGAGTCCAAAGCGGCTGACAGTCGACGCACTAAGTCATGAAATTGACATCGAGCGTTCTCTTTTTGTTGTTCTTCGTTGTGGCATTCAATTTCTAATGCTCGAATCTTTTTCTCGTAGTCCTTAATTTTTTCCTCACAGTACCGGTTATCCCTTTGTAAAGTTTGAACTGTGAGTTCGCTTCTACCTTGAGCTGCCTGCAAGTTTCTTTGTATTTCTTCCAGGTCTTGAATTTTCTTTCTGAGAGATGAAATGATGGCATTGTGACGAGCATTTTGCTCTCGCAGGTGATCGATTTCGACTTGTTGCTCTAATATTCTTTGATCGCGGGCCAACATTTGGTTTTTTAAATCGCTGTTCTGAAAAACAGTATGATTGATTTGCGACTAGGTCTTACTTATTTGTCATTGACATTAATAGTGAAATTATAGAATTATGCTTACTTCCGAGGTAAGTTTATCACGTTTATATTGCAAGCTTGCTAAATCACTTCTCAAGGCAGTGACTACGTCATTCCCAACGTCGGCTTCCATCTGCGAAAATTGTTCTCGATTAGTGACTTATAATGATCCTAATTACACTTCTAATAATACTCATAAAACCCATGTACCTTACGTAAGAATTTTAATAACTTACAAAATTCCATGGTGCAAATGTATTATGATTCCCGCTCCGAAGACAGTTGTACTTGTTTGCCGTACACAAGAAGACTACTAAAAGTACTTCGACAACGGCGTAGCGTGAGAGGGGTCGCTATTTCAGGCTGGCAAGAGTCACGATATCCTCTCTTATATTCGCTATAGGATTGTGTATCTATATGTAAGTAATTTGCATGAAACCAAGGATGGGTACGTATCAAATTGCTGCTTGTTTGTTCGATGGATAAAATAACTCGGTTATTTTGCCTCCATCTTCTTACGTGGGAAATGTCATTGAGGAGAGCCTTTGCGGGGGAGGCATGTCTATCACTTTGCGGTAAGATAAGTATAGCTACCTAGATACCGTCAGAGAACTCCGTACGAGGTACGAGCGGACGTGAGCACGCTAGCACGGTACACAGATAATAAAATTACGACTCGACAATTTCTGCCACTAAGCTTTAAAGTTCAATTAAGAAAATGACGATACAGAATGTAAGAGTCTTCATGATTTGCAGCTTTTTTTTGGGACGACACCGAAATTACCTACTTACAGCAATAGTTAGTGCACATTAGGGATGTGAATTAGCCCACGAAATAGAACAACTTTCCCCCCATAAAACATAGGTTGATAAGAGACATCTTTGAAAAAACTGAAATCCTAAATTCAGACCAACATTGTTTTTCTCAAATTTTATAAGTATACATATTTGAACACACTTCATTTTTCAATAAAAAAAACATTAACAATAGCGTAAAACAAGAAAACCCGCAATGAACGTCGTGTTCTAATAGCGACGCGGTCCAGGGGCCAAGCGCGCAGATCGCAGTACATTGCGTAGCGTCAAAAAGTATGTAAATATAGAAAACTGACGTTTCTGGGGAAAAATTGTTACTTGTAGCCAATAATAATAGTTATACTCATTTATAGGATCCTTGAAGCCATTCAGTTTAGTGAGATCTCCCCTAGCTTAATAGATTTTGGCTTAGACTATGAGTGCTGGAAATGCATTGTGATGCGTTGGCTACTGCAGTGCGGATTCTCAAGTGCTAATGTAATTCATTGTTGCGGTTGCAGATATCAAAATACTTATTTTTTAAAACTTAAGTATTTATGTAAAACAGACGTCCAGATGCAGAGTATTCTGATGCCGATCCGCCTAAGATAAATATGCAATGATTTATTTAACACTTCTAAAACAATAAACTAGTGAACGCCGCGAGGCGGCCAAGCAGACGGCATTTCCGCTTTGAACCACCAGATTTGTTTTTTAATCAAGTGTCTGTATTTTTTCTTGTACAAGAAAGGATTTACATACATACTTATTATCTATGCAAGAAAGCCACCCGTTCTTACCTGAAGCTTCGACGAGCGTGCCGACAAGTCCTTTTATATTGCGGACAACGACACATTTCTTTAATAGTGCCTATGATAAATAAATCATAGTAAAAGCAAAAGTTTCGGTTGCAGCGTTTAATTTTTAACCTTCATTTATTTAGCTTCTAGTTAAGTGTCGATGATCTTACAATGTTTCATGAAATTATGGGAATTGGTCTTTAGATTGGAGTTGACCGGGCGTTCTAATACCTCATGGATAGTGAGATATCTTGTGATAAAAATATTTGCAAAAATATCGAAAAGTCCATATTTACACAACTAACTTTTTGGAACTATGAGTCAAAAAATGAGCTTCTAAAAAGCTGTTCGTTTAGAAAACGTGTTGCTGGCCTATCGTCATTCCAGCAAAGCAGCGCCCCAAACTTTTTTAAATATTTCCGAAAATACTTAACTTTTTCCACTTATTACCACTTTTTCCTAGACCCTAAAACTGATGAATAGGTAAATGACTATCTAGACAGGTTTTCGACATTTAGCATAACTATAGAGTTCTAGCTGTGTCGCTACCTACTGAACTGACGTCAGCCCAGCAGCGGCACAAACTTTGTCATCTATCTCGGAAATCACCTATCCTGGGAAATTTTTCATAAAATGAAAAATGTATGACTATAAAATCGGTGATGGAGGCGCTGCCAGAATTATGGACACGATAAGTTTGAATCAGAAACGTTCATTCAAGTTTAATGCTACTTTGATATCATACTGTCACTTTTCGTCTTATTGTCGTAAGGATGACAAGGATGGCATTACATTAAAAGAAGCTTTAACTTGTATGTTTGTATGTTAGTTACTATTTCACGATCAAACGGCTGGACCAACTTTGATAAAAGGTATGGAGGTAGCCGACACCCTGGATTAACACATGCTACATAATTTTCCCAAATTCCCACGGGAACGACGTCGCAGGCGGAAGCTAGTATCTAATAATAGTACCACACCGTACTATTACGAGGGCCCCACCGAAATGGTCGGGAATGGAATAATCTATATATATGTTATGGACCAAGTGATTAATGCGGGCATTATGAATAATGCCCGGGCATTATTAATAATGTCTAGCTCTATCGGGCAAAGTGATTAATTACCAGGGAGCGGAATCTAATAGCAAAACAATTGAAATGTAATAAAGATGGGACATTGTTTTGTATCGACTTTTCCAAGCTATCGATACTTTAGTACTTTTACTCAACTTAGAATTTTTTTATTCTACTTTGAATTTCTAAGTTTTTGAACGATTTTTGTCGACTTTCTATAGGAATTATGATCCTGAAGAGTTTGTAAATGAAGTGGGCTCGTTTTATTATAATATTATGGTCACGGCAGCACAACTTCATCTGAATAATAAATACATTTGTATAATAATAAATAATAATAATGAATAATAAATAAATTTGATGTTTGATTTTTTGAAACATTTACCATAAGATCGAAAAGCGCGTAATCCACACGGGCGAAGCCGCAAACGGAAAACAAGTGTTCATAAAGCACAACTCCACTTAGTTATCGATAGTCTGTTTAGTCGATAAAAAGCAATGCCCCATCTCTATTACATTTCAATTGTTTTGCTATTAGATTCCGCTCCCTGTTAATTACTATCTAAACTTCATTATTTATCATATTGCCCGGTCATTATTATATTGCTAGGTGACAATTGGGCAATTTAATAATAAAGCTAAGTTTGATGCTGTGCGGGGAGGGAAGTGCGGAGAAGGAAGCGGTGCGGGGAGGGAAGTGCCGTCATTGCAATTTAAAAAAGTTTTCGTTTTTTTTTTCACGGCCGCCATCTTAGATTTCAAAATCTAAAACGACATTAATGACGGATTTTTACAAAAAATGCATGTCTGCCATCTTGGATTTCAAAATGGATGTCGTTTACGGAATCAGCACCCCCGAAAATCTATTAAACGACACCCATAGCGGTTTTTTCAAAAATGTAAACGTCCGCATCTTGGATATCAATATGAACGACATTTTCGGAATCAGCATGCCCGAAAATTTCATATCCGCCTTCTTGGATTTTTTATGGGGAAAAACACGACGCCCGGGGTTTGCCCTTCTCGTCACGATTCCTCCAACTAAAATACAAGTTGGCGGATATGAAATTTTCGGAAGGCAGACTGCGGGTAAGACGTTTGGTGACGCTTCAGGCTTCGCCCTACGCGGACCTTCGGCATCGCCCTATGCGCAGCTTGCCTCGGCATACGGCCTCACTCCACCTTTAGAATCTAAATTCGTACAGCGGACATCTTGAATTGGGGGGCGGGAGACGCTCCGATCTTCGCCCTACGCGGAGTTGGGCCTTCGGCATCACCCTAAGCCTCACCTAACCTACAGAATCTAAACTTGTATGGCGGCCATCTTGGATTGAGGAGGTTAACGCTTCGGGCTTCGCCCTACGCGGAGTTCGACTCGGTCTGCGACCTCGCCTCACCGTTAGAATCTTAACTCGTATGGCAGCCATCTTGGATTGGGGGAGGGGGACGCTCCGGGTTTCGCTCTATGCGGAGCTCGGACTTCGACCTCGCCTTTTACTTTGCTAATTAATCCAAATAATGAGTCAGTATATTTAAATTGTTAAACATTTAGTTTATTTGAAGTTAAATGACTATAATAATAAAAAATAGCAATTAAATATGTTTGTATTACTCTGCCCAAAAGGTGATGGGCATTATGTATAATGCCCGGTCAATTTGATTATTTGAATAATTATTATCAAATTGCTCTCTCATATTGGGCATTTTTCATAATGCCCGGGCATTACATATATAAAAGAAAGTCGTGTTTGTTACAACACTTGTAACTCGAGAACGGCTGGACCGATTTCCATGGTTTTTGATTTGTTGTATTTCTCTCCGTCGTCCCGAATAGCAGAATAACTATTAAAAACATTGGAAAATTGACGGGGAAATTCCCACGGGAACGAAGTCCCGGGCGAAAAGCTAGTTTCGAATAAATTAGACTTACAATCTTCTTGGTTCTTGGTATTTGGAATTTGTATTCTTGAAAACTCGTTGAAAACTTATCTCCATTTTTGAAAAAAAAAGAAAAAGTGTGGTAGCCATTTTAAATTGACTAGTCAAGGAAAAAATAAAGCTTATGCGGGAACATTTCCGTAACATAATTTTTCACAATTTTCGCCGAGGTTTAACTCACGAAGAATGTCTCGTCGAGCTTGTTTCTTCTCTTGCCACAGTTCCATCTACAGCCGGGCTATGATGATCGCAACGACATATTATCTCACGCGTCACGTGACTCTTTCGACCAATGAGATTACGAGAAAGCATCACGTGACCCCGAGAATACGCGCGAGATAATATGTCGTTGCGATCATCATAGCCCGGCTGGTCAGTCAAAATCAGCGGTAACACAAGAAAACATCCATGCTGTACGCCAATAAGTAATACAAGAAGATAGACATGTGACATACGAGCATATACGGGCTTCTCTCAGCGATAACTTTTGAACGCGGCCCCGAGAAATTCTGTTTTCTTTGCCAATCGTATACGACAAATTTTGATAAATTCTTGGCATAGTCAAACATTAAAATTTCGATTGTGGCCCAGCTGTGGTTATGGACTCCGGTACTATTGGTATAGAAAAATTATGACAACAGAATTAAAGTAATTAGTTTGAACATTAGAATGATTTTCTTACCTCTGTGGGGCTTTTGCTACACAATGTCTCGAATATCTTCCAATCTTCGAGTTCTTCCTTATTCTTCTCTTCTTCCATCATGCACGTAGTAGTTATTGTAGCACTTGTCACTAATCCATGTTATACCGTTGCTAAGGAAAATCGGTTCATGTAAACAACGAAAATCGATGATACGTTCATTCTATTGTTGTTAGAATATCCAAATCCCTTTGTAAGCTTCGGCTACGGGAAATCTAAAGGGGTTTAACTGTTAGTAAATCGGGTTAACGTTACTTAAAATAAAACGGTATAGTTGTAGAAAAACATGTGATATTTATTTTAACACTGTTCATTTGTTTTATAGAATTTTACGAAGTACAACACGAATAGAGTAAAATTAGACTAACAAAGTAACACATTGCAGTACCAATAGGCTTAGTATCCAAAGCGTACCTTTTATAGTCTAATTTAAAGCTCGAGATTTTAACATATCACTAACCCACTAATAATTCCTTCAGTTTAGCGATATTGGAATGATATTAATTAGAGATTAATAGATATCCACTTAAATTTAAAGTCAGCACACTGAAGAAAAAAAAACGAGTTCAAAAATAAAAAAGCTAAAAATAAAGGCAATATTACTAAATGTGCTCAGTACTTAGAGCTACTGATCTGTAAAAATCTGTGCCGAGCCAAATAAGTTTGATAGGCTACATAGAACCTCCTCCTTTCTTGAAGTCAGTTAAAACACTAGCCACTTTACCGCAAAGGTTCTTTCATTGATTACCATATTACGGCTTAATTAACTTTATAATATGGCGCGTATTTTAGGATATAAGCATTGTTTTACGATGACAGTGTACAGCCGAATAGGAAATTTTGATCGTGTAAAGGATATCTATTTAATCTCGAATCTTTGATTACACAATTATCTGAAACTATACATGTTTAACACTTCTTATACAGAGTATGCTAAAACACTGTTATAGTACATTTAAGTCTTACGCCGAAGGTACATTATGGGTTATAACTATAATTAACAGTATCACAGTCGGTCGTTTAAGAGCTAAATTATAAATATGGTAATGATTGGGCCATATTTTAGTGAATTTTTAAATCCATCTAACAAAGCTCCAAGACGGGCGACCGAAACCTAACAAAATAATTTGAAACACTTCGCACCACAGTCAATCACAACATTACGTCAATAACAATCTCGGTGTTTAGCAATCAGTCAAAAGTGGGTACTGCTTTGTACTTATAAAATTATGGACTAGTGCGTACCCGTCGGGTTCACAGCACACAATATTTTTAAGCACACTGGCACCCTATAATCTAAAGATGGCGGTGGAAGTTCTTAAATCTAAATGAGGTTAGACATGGGCAGTCATAAACAACCTTAAAAATAAAGTCAAAGGACTGTTCAAATGAATCTTAACCTAAAAAATAAAAAAAAGATGTATCTGAGGCTGGCTGAGCCAACTCGCCTAGAGATACCTTGTAGGTATAGGTCGATAACAAAGTATAGCGACACATACGATGAAAGCTTGGTCGATTGCCATCACAAACGATTTGTTGTTGACTTTTATATGCAAGATCACTCTAAATGAGCTGGCTCAACTAGTCTGAGATACATAAAGCGATGTGGAATCGATCAAATGCAATACCTAGTATATAATAATAATGCGAGTACACATAGACTCCTTCTTAGACACAAGATTACTTAATACAAAGCTTTTAAAAGTATAATTCGTTTCATAACTCAAAATCAGATAATACCCACGCAGTTTTACTTGACCAGTATTTATAAGAGGGTGTAACAAAATGGATTTGAGAAAGGTTTCCCTGTGACTCATAGTACAAAGTTAGTAATAAAAATAGTAAAAAAATATGCATTGGTTGCATTTAAAAGTAGTCTCTAAAGAGCACTTTACATTTGAAGTTATCTCGCTAGTACACTTCACTCATCAAATATTTGATGCGACTCAAAGATCAAGGAAACTTTAAAAAATCTAGATGTGGTTTCAAACAAATCGATCTCGTCAGCTATAAGTGACTGCGAAGCCGTTCTTAAAGAGACATGTTTGTGTTTCGTTGCCATGTTTATCGGGTGTTTTCCGCACTCAGCCTCTCTAAGTCTCTAGTGAGCAATCGTGCGTGATATTTTTGTTGCCATATCAGTTTTAAAAAGTCAAGTCTCATCTTTTACAGGGAGTAATGTACGAGCGAGAAAACTGTTAAGCAATACATCCCTCTTAGAGGAAGTAGAGCGTCTCGTTGAGCGAGTAGTGCGGCGGGTTGTGCAGCGAGTTGGCCGCGAGGAAGGCCAGCTTGTGCGCGTACTGGCACACGGACGGCACGCGCACCGCGCACGAGTTGTTGAAGTACATGTGCGTCAGCTTGTACGTCAGGCGCTGGATCTGAAACAAAAGTCTCGTATTATTACATCGTTAAGTTTTCCTGTGGCCCCTCCGGTTAAAGACGGCAGTGTCGGGACTTTATCAGACGACTAGCTTCCCGCGCGGGACTTCGTTCCCGTGGGAATTCGGGAAAATCATGTACCCTATGTCCATCCCGGATAATGTAGGATTCTAATGGTGAAAGAATGTTTCGGAACCTATTCAATGCAAACAAACAAACAATCAAATCTTTCCTCTTTATAATATGTATAGATATAGATAGATATCACGGCCGCAACTCAGGTCACCACACTCGTGCACTCTTGTGTAGTTGTAATAAGAGCGGTTTTGCAATACAAATGGAGTAACCTGATGCACTGGCCTCTGTACTTACATCAATCTGCCTACAAGTTAAAACCTGCCGCGAAAAACGGACTTTGTAGCCTCATAAAACGAACCGTAAAGACCATCAACAAAAGGGTGTTTTCAATTTCAATGTTTGTGTTTCTTTATTTAGTAAGTAACAGGACAGACCTACTGACAGGATTGTCCTACCGACCTCTCGTTTATACGAGCAATACCGAATCTTGGTAAAGGCGCGAGCTACATGCTCGCTGCTGTTTAGCGGTCAGGAACGCCATATTTTTTTTTTTAATCCTTGGATACACAAACGAGCAGTTAAAATACTATGTTCATTCAGAATATGCGTTGACTTAAATTTATCTCTTATCTCGTAATGTATGCTCTCGAAATGTAACCACTGAACAATTGCATAAGTGAGTGATCACATGAGTAGATATTATTACTCATGTGTGAGTGATACTACATATTTATTGATTCATACCTTATCGGGCTCAAGGCCTAAAGTGTCTTCAATCACGTTGTAGCTGGTCGGAGCGATTGTGCCCTCGCGGACATTCTGAGACACCAAGTAGAAGTCATATCTGAAAACAATAGCATTCATCAGTATGCACACTTTCACAATTAAGTCAGTCAAAGTCAGGTGTTCTTAATTACGTCTAACTATTTCGTACTGACACTATACGACAGAACGAGACCCCGCACGTGTTAGAATAGCCGGGCAAATTTTATACAACTTGTTTCAAAAATTTGACTTCAAAAATCTTGTGGCGTTAGTTAGAACTGTGCTTCATTTAGTAAGGTAGGGCTTAAAACACGGTGTCAGTACCCTGATTTAACGACAATTCAGAACCTTTGGTATTTTTGAATAGCTGGTTTCGTGAACTAGTGTTTGGCTCGGTCTTTATTTATACCACCATCAATTGGTTTTCATTCAACAGGTGACTGTTGATCGTCTGCATTTGAGTAACAAAATGGATGATTGATTAGGTAGTCATCCATCTTGATCGTTGACCAGGCTTGATTAGGTACATTAGGTGTGTGTAGTGTGTACGTACCGTTCCGGCAGTGTAATGACGTCATCGATGACGGTGCCGGGGCGCGGGTTGTCGCCGCTCTGGCCGCGGTCCAAGAACACGCGCGTGTTGATGCGCTTCGACACTATGATGTAGCCCAGCTTCACAGGGTTCTCTTGGTATATTTCTTTTAGTTTTTGTTTTATTTCGCCGACCTGATAAAAAATGAGAGATTTTACAAAACTTGTTTTACTTAAGTTCCTACATGAATTATTTTCTAAACTAATTTTTTTCACTTAAATTAGTAAAACTGATTACTTTCTTTGAGTACTCTGGACACATAGACTGGTGGCCACGAGATCAAGATGCGAGAAGAAAGAGAGGCCGTCCGAGAAGATGGCTGGACGACATTCTTGAGGGTGCAGGACCCTCGTGGACCAGACTTGCCCAAGACAGAGACGATTGGAAGAATCTGGAGGAGGTCTATGTGTCCAGTACAAATTTCTACATAGTATTATATTATCTGTATTTATACTATAAAATACTGTGGCTAGGTTATAATGTAGATATTATAGTTTTTATATGGAATATTCAGCACGACTGAAGATGTTACTTATTAAATTTAGAAGCCCTGGGCCTTATCTAAATAAGTGACATGTAGTTTAATAAATAAAGAATGAAATACACGACACTTGCGTAAACTTAAGGCGAAGCTAAAATATTAGTAGACAATATACCTCATGGCTATGGACGTATGGGATTTGCCCGTCGCCGACGCCGTCGCGGTAGATGATGATTCGTGATGGCAGGACCTCTGAATAAAAATATTAAATTTATTTTAAAAAAAATACAATTACACTACAATTTTTCAACGAACAACAAAACAGCGTAAAACACGATAATCAGCAATAGGTTACCCAATTTTCACTGCAAAACCGGTACTATCAGTACAGAGTGCACGCGTGTGGTAACCTGATGTGCGGCCCTCTGCATTCTGACAGCGGCGCCAAGGTTGTAAACAAAAACTTATTCCAGGAAAAAATAATTACTTTTAATAGATTTTTATGGGTAGATTCCACCATTTAAGGATTTGCTTAAGGTGACTACAGCACCCGATAAAGGTAGCACACATAGGAATAGTGCCATCTCCGTCTCTCAACAGGCCTGGGCCGGCAGTGCGAACAGTGTCGAAATACGAAATTTACGGACTATGAAAGCGTGCGTGCGTAAAAACATGTTCGAAAGTTAAAAAAAATGAGATTTATGGAAAGGTCACAGCTTAAATTGAAAAATGCGTTAACTACTTATCGAGAGTGTTCAATCACGAACATTTTGATAGCAAATTAAAGTTCCTGTGTGCATTTTACTATCGTTTTTACAGCTTAAAAGATACACAATATTGGTATTTAGAGGTGACTTTGTGAGCTTTTTCCATCGAACCAAAAGTGCTGAATCATGTTTTCAGCAAACTACTTATCTAGTTTATGTCCTAAATATTACCGTAGTATTTCTTCGATTTAATGCAGTCCGTCATGCTTAACTACGCATCATAAAATCGTAATTTAGGTGCTGTAGTCGCCTTAAATTGTTCACTTACGCTGTATCTCGCGGAACTTGCGCACGGCGCTGGCGATGTTGATGCCCATGTGCGCGCTGAGCTCCTCGCCCGAGGTGTGCGGCTCCACTGTGGAGAAGAAGCGGCAGAAGCTCTTGTCTGTGGTGGCTACGAAGGCGCCGAAGCTCTTGTCTTTAGCGCGCGTGTCGTGGCATACGTCGTAGCCTACAATCATCGCGCCGGACATCGGGATCTGAACCGTCCATGGCACTCCGCCCAGCTGCAATCAATGTTATATCTAATTAATCATATCCTTACTAATAATATAAACGCGAAACTTTGTATGGATGTATTTATGGATGTTTGTTACTCTTTCACGCTCAAACGGCTGGACCGATTTTTATAAAATTGGGTATGGAGGTAGCTTACATCCTGGATTAACACACAGGCTACATAATTTTGCCAAATTCCCACGGGAACGAAGTCCCGGGCGGAAAACTAGTTTTATTATAAAACAAAGTCCACATCACGTGTGTCTGAACGCGTAAACTCAAAAATTACTAAACGACTTTTCATACGATTTTCACCAAAGAACAGAGGGTGATTCAAGAAGGTTTATGTGTATAATTAATTCCCTAAAATTCCCACGAAAAACAAGTCCCCAGGCGGAAAGCTAGACTTAAAATTGTAGGTCCCAACTTAACCGGTTCATCAACGCCCAGCCCAAAGAAATTTAGCACATAAATGAATTTATTTATCAAATATAGGATTACGTTTGCATGCAAACTTTTTAACACTCTTGTTTTTGCCGGGGATTAAAAAGCTGAACAATAAATAAATAAAAGAGCACAATCGAAATAGAAACAGCTAAGTTACCTTGCAGTTAATTTGGATCGCCACCTTGGTCGCGATGGACATGGCGCTCTTGCTGGTCATGTTGCGCGCCACCACGCACTGCGTGGGCACTGCGCGGTCCACCGTGCACTTCTTTTTGATTGCTTCATACCTATATACCAAACATTTTATTTTTATAAACCTGCATACGATTTAAAGTTAGATGACAAGCTCTGAACTAACGCAGAACAGCAAAGCATAAAATAATAACAGAAAACTAACCCCTAATAAAAAGATAAAAAGACTACTATCTATACACTTGACGAACATTCTCAGAGATACTAGATAAAACATTAGTATAGTGGTAAAAGGTTGTTAATTGTCAGCCTTTCGCTTACGATACAGCAAGAAACGCATCCCACTTTTTAGCTTCTGTAGAATGCCTGGTAGTAGTAGTCAACCGGCAGACTCTAAATCCTAAGTTTATCTTTCACTCCCAGTCCAGCATGGTAGACTATGATGATGATTTTTAACTTCACTTATAAAATGAAGCAAGTAAACAAGGTAAGAACTAAGGTCCGAATTACAGAACGCGACACAGAATCTGATCTATACTTAAGTAGCAGTCGCCTTTATCATTTTCATAGTAAGAAGAGACAATCAATACTTAAGTATAGATCAAGACTTGAGTCTCCTTTGATACGGGCCTAAGGTCCGTATTACACAACGCGACTCAGACTGACCTATAGCAGTCGTCTTTGTTACTTTGATAGTGAGAGAAAAAGATAGTGAGAGAAAAAGACAATCAATTTGATAGTGAGAGAAAAAGACAATCAATACTTAAGTATAGATCAAGACTTGAGTTTCCTTCTGTAATACGGGCCTAAGTGTCGCGAAAGTTTACCTGTCGGTGGCTTTTCTTGCCAGAACACAGAAGATCAGGGATGGGTTTTTGCGAGCAATCACGTTCTCACAGGCGGTGGCGTAATCCATTTGCGAGTCGCGTTGTATGGTCACTAGAATTTTTTGTGAAGTATGAGAAATGAAAATGGCATTTAATTTTATATAAAAAAAACAATGTTTTTTGCTCTTGACCACAATCTAGTGGTTTACATTAACAGGAAATTGCACATAGTGTTTCCGATAACACAGCATACATCATGTGGCTGGAGTGAAAACGAGTTTTCGTTGGTACTGTTACATTTCAGAAAAGTAACTAGTAGGTTATCCCTTTGCACTACAAAAGCAGAGGCTCTTACGAGCGAGGTAAGGGCGACGTCACGATCAACATGTAAAGCCTGATGGAATTGAACTCGGAACCTCTCGGTTACGAGGTCTACCCGCTAGCCATTATACCATCGCCGCTTATGTACCTGTAAGGTGCTGTTTAAACACATGCGACGTGGCGCGGCCATCAGCAACGTAAAATGAATCTTAACAGCTACGGAGCAAAAGTTTTAGTGCCGATAATAGAAGAAGTAAGAGACATCAGCCACTTGAAGACGGTGCAACGAACGAAAAAAAAACTTTGCTCCGTAGCTTTTAAGATTCATTTTACATTGCTGTTGACCGCCGCGCCAAGTTGCTCGTGTATAAACGGCGCCTTAGTATTGTATTTGTCATTAGAAAATTGTAAAAACCGTAATATTACAATTTCACCAGTGATATTATAATCTCCCGCGATATTACAATTTGCCTAGTAAAATTATAAATTCACGAAACTAAGGGCCGCCTGCATGATATTAGGATAAGTTAGGTTATGTTAAGTTAGATTAGGCTTATTTAGGTTCGGTTATGTTGCATTAATATTATAAAACAGTCTGTCAATGTGAAAAAAAATGGAGCAGTTCATAATGTACCGAGAGTTTATAAACTTACTAAGTCAAACTACAATATTACGGTGACATATACGTATGAATCAATAAAATATTACTTACTTATTTCTGGTCTCGGCATGCGGAAGCCGACGCCGGCGCCGGTCTTGCAGATGAGGTCGACGAAGCCCTCGGCGTCGCGGCGCTGGCGCTCCGGCGTGATCACCACCCACGAGCCCACCTGGGCCACTGACAGCAATGGCTTTGACCTACCAACACACAACACTTTCATCAGCCACTTTTTATTTTTTATAACTAATAGGTTCGCTCTTGGCCATAATCTAGCTTAGGGGCAAAGATGTGGTCGACGATGTAGCGAGCTCACCCAGCTTGAAATTAAGTCATTTGTTTATGACTCGCGTGAAGTTTTTCGTTTTCATTGCTGAATAAGTTATATGTTGTGCTTGAATGTATTGGTGTACACTATGTTGGTAACCTAATAAGTAAAATAAATAAATAAGGAACTGCCTCTTTTTAACTATACTAAAATTGCACCTTTCAACAGACTGCTAACAAAGTTTTTTATTCATTCTCTAGTAGACATATTACCTATTACATAATCAATTTAACAAACTCTGCTATGAAATGTTTACAGAACAAGACCTCATATCGCGAGTCCATCCTTCAGTGGTGTCTCCCGCCTTGTACGACGTGTTGTTTCCCTGCACAATGATCTCAGGGGGGAGTTGACGTCCCTTGAATTTCACCAGGTCGTTCGACAGCTTTAGAGACCAAGTGCTCAGTTCCTGAAAGTACCCAATTTGTGCTGTATTTCAAAAAGCCAATAAGTTTTGGAAATCTCTTCTAATACCGAAGTTGTATATGACCTGGAACCAGGTCTAGAGGTTTCAAGATCTTTCAACCATTATTGAAAGTCAATTTATAATTATTTTAACTATTTTCACGAATTGAATCTCATCCAAATAATTGTCCACCTTAAAAACGTACGAGTTAACCGACTTCAATCCCAGAAATGCCTATTAGCAGATAACCATAAATAACATCATCTAAATAAAATGTGAGTATTTTTTGTTTTAATTGATATTTTTAAAAAGCGCTGAATCAATTCGGGAGTACACTCTATTGAACAAAAAAATAATTTATATATTTATACACAAATAAAATAAAAACAGTCGAGTTGAGAACTTCGAGTCTTTTTTAAGTCTTAAAAATGGTGCTGTTTGTAAAAAAATTTTTTAGCTCATTTGACATGATTGCCTTCAAGAACAAGTTAAAAAATGATGATTTTTAAAGGATTAAAATTTAGGTACTAGGTCTGTGAAATTGGAAATGAGTGTCAGAAAACTTACATCAACCACTTCCTTGTTCTGCGTGAGACGGCGGTTGAAGTGCAGCAGCTTCTTGATGCGCACGTCGGGCCCGATCTTGGTGTGCACGTCGAGGGCTTTCATCAACTGGAACCAATCAAATGACTTACTTGCAAGAACGTGGTTACATTGAAGGTGGTTAGGGGGCGTCCATTAAATACGTAAGATGTTTTTGGCGATTTTTCGACCCCTTCACCCCCTGTGGAGAGATGTCGTGAGATTTGGCTCGACACCCCCCCTCCCCCCTTTTATCTCACGTGAGTTTCATGAAAATGCTTAATTTTAGTGTAAATACGTTAATTGGTAATTTATTTAGAAAACTTATATAATTTGCCTAATTATTTTTAAACTTTTAATCTTTTCACCGCCAAAGTCTGATATACAGGGTGTTTGGTGCATCGTGTGCCAAACTGAATAGGATGATTGGAGGGGTCTTTGGCTACCTCTTCAGCCTCCATAAAAAAATCTTGGTCCAACTGAATTTTTTATGCGTATTTTAAATATTTTTGGGTGAAATTTTGTAAAAGTCTACATTTAAAGGGGTTCGAACATTTTTGTATGAAGCCTGGCTTGCCTAAAGTTGCAAGTACATACAAGTACATAAAAAGTCGCGTTTTTAATGTACACGTATGAAACATATGCCAATCGACAGAGAAAATAATTACAAACAACAAATACTGATTGCTAAAATGTCGTAAGTGTACTTTCTGAGTAATTTCAGTTTGAAAATGTAAAATATAATTAAAAGAAAATCATCGTTTAAACTGATTTAAAGGGTACGTATTAAAATACCGAAGTATAGAAAACCGAATTTCATAAGACCTATGGACGAAAGACCGAAAATTATATGGCCGAATGTTTATTTGACCGAAAGTTTGAAATCCCGAATGTTTGTTTGACCAAAAGTTTGAAATCCCGAAGGTTGAAATACCTATGACTTAATATCCCGAAGGCTAAAATACCGAAGATTGAAATCCCGAAGGCTAAAATCCCGAAGGCTAAAATACCGAAAACTAAAATACCGAATTTTAGTTTTCGGATTATGGACATCCTGTCCATAAAGTTTTTAATAGTAAAAATGTTTTATTTTGTCTGTTTATATGACAAACGGAACTGCGACGAGTAGGTTTGTTAGTAGCCTAACCCAACCAACCCGTCAAGGGTTGGTTGGGTTAGGTTTGGTTAGAACTGCGACCCCAACGCACGAGCCGAGCGAGCGAAGCGAGCGTGCCGCGGCAGCGGCCGGCGAAGTGCCAGAAACGACTGTGGTTGCATTTCAATTTTTAGTATTTTGAACATCGATGTTTTTAAACATAGGTATTTCGTGTATCGGTATTTTGAACTTTCGGTCATTTAAACATTGGTATTTTGAACATTCGGTCATTTAAATGTTCGGTCATGTAAACATTGGTATTTTGAACATTCGGTCATTTAAATTCGGTATTTTGAACATTCGGTCATTTAAATATCGGTATTATATGTTTAGTTATATCGTACATCGGCATTCCAACCGTTCGGTATTTCAACTTTCGATGTTTTAAGCGTAGGTTTTTCAACCATCGGTATTTTGAATTTTCGGTATTTTAATACGTACCCGATTTAAAAGTCCATCATCATCATTTTAAAGCATCCTGCGCCACGACTAGCATTAAATTGGATTCTCGTATAATATGATAAAATGCAAAAAAATGTGTAAAATATGTTGTAGGTGAAATCAATATGAAACAAAATCCTTAAAGGCCTAAGTCATCCATCAGAACTTAAAAAATACCATAGAATTAATGCGGTGCGAAGAGATGCGACTCGTGATAAGTGTCACGAGCTGCATCTCTTCCCGTTCCCCTCTTCTCCACTGTCTATGAACCACAGGGCTGTTTACCGCGCTAGGAGGGTAGCATGAGAGAAGCTTTGGATGCTGTCACGTTTTTTAAGCTTCTGTACGCAAGCTGTCACGTTCCTTTTAATAAAGAATTAATGAGACAGCTTGCGTAGAGAAGCTTTGTCACCGCGCTTATGTAAGACGGGTAGGTCAAGTCAGTCAGTTTGTCACCGTGACTTGCACCGTGCACAAGCTGGTTGCTGTAGAAGAAATTTAAGTTGTTATCTTTTGTGAAGTTTTTGTTGTTGATATTTTGTTATTTCTTGACTGTTAACATAGCTGTTTTATCTATTATTATTGACATTCACGCGATGTCAAGAAACTTAATCCCTCCAGGGTCGCAGTGTTTCTTCTGCGGATTTAGTACTGCTCGCCCTATCGTACGCCGTCCGCGATCACAAATATGATGTTATGAGCTTTTTGAGGGATATCTAAACCATCACCCATAAGTCCAAGAGTATGCCAACCATATATTCCGCGGTAAACCTCATAAACCCTGGTGTCGAAGTTATTGACCCGCTAAAGTCCTTCGCAGTGGCTCATGTACCGACTACTATCGCAGATACTTAGGCACTTAAAGCCGGCGCCTTCCGTAGCATGGAATCATCTTTCTTTCGGACAATCAGGTGATTCCCTTGCGGCCTGGTATCCCCACCGGTTACCTCCACCAGTGGGGCCACAAGGATTATTTAGTCTTGATATCCTGAAGTGCAGTGTTTTTCAATCTTTTTGAATTCGCGACCCCCTCGGAAAAGGAAAGTTCTGGCGATCCCCTTAGGCCTTAAGACCCCCTAGGCTAAATCTACAACCTACGTTGGAGATTTAAAACGTAAAAATAATAGTATTAAGGATAGCCGCGGAATGCGGGAGGCATCATTATAAAATGGCGTACGAGTGGCGTACCAGCGGCACGGGAAGCGGTCTACGAGGGGTGGTTCCGAGAAATGTCTCTGTATTTAAGTTAACGTAGTGACTTTCAACCCGCAAAATGCCATCTTTATCAAATACAGGCACCTCTGCCAATAATTCGGGCATTTTGCAGGAAGTCCAAATAATTGTCACCATTGAGGTTATTGGGCAGGTAATGCGGTCCAATTACCTGATTCCCAATCACTCCTGCTCAAACGTTCACACTCAACTTTCTTTGAAAGGATTTCTGACTTTTGAGCAGGATTTATAAATACTGCAAAAATTATGAAATTAATGTTTAAAATGCAATCTTTTCTTTATTTCAAGTAAAACCCACGATATTTTAAATTTTTACTTGCCTTGTGAGTGTTGTTAACTCAATAACTTGTTTTTATTTCATCAGATGAATATTAGAAAAATTCGACTAAGTCCAGAAAATAAATTCATTAGCGATGTTACTAATAACTTTTCATGGTATATATTGCATACCATTAGAAAGGGGACAGTTCAGGGATGTTTTTAAAAAATCAGAAGAGCATGATCACTTTTAGTTTTTTTAAAATTGGAAACGAAAGTTGACCTCAAGTTTTTTTTTTTACTTTCAAAAACTTTGCGGGTCAGTAAAAAAAAAAACTTGATGTTGCTGGTGAGTAATTTTGGTTTCTATAGAAGCGTACAACGTTACAGATTAAAGATTTAAAAAAAAAAGCTAGACTTAACAATCTATATATATAAAAATGAATCCCTATTTCCCTTGGTCACGGCATCACGCCTGAACGGCTGGACCGATTTCACTGATTCTTTTTTTGTTGTGTTCCTTATTGTCAGGAGAAGGATCTTATGAAAGAAAAAAATAAGAAAGTTAAAAAAAAAAGAAACCAGGACAACGTCTGTCGGGTCAGCTAGTTTTTTATAAATTAAAATTTAAATGTAGACTTTTACAAAATTTCACCCAAAAATATTTAAAATACGCATAAAAAATTCAGTTGGACCAAGATTTTTTATGGGGGCTGAAAAGGTAGCCAAAGACCCCTCCAATCACTCTATTCAATTTGGCACACGATGCACCAAACACCCTGTATAAGACGTTTAAGTTTCGTGCCCTTGCCGCCAAAGTAAGTTTTTTTAAATTGGAAACGAAAGTTGACGTTCAAGTTTTTTTTTAACTTTCAAAAACTTTGCGGGTCAGTAAAAAAAAATTGATGTTGCTGGTGAGTAATTTTGGTTTCTATAGAAGCGTACAACGTTACAGATTAAAGATTTTAAAAAAAAATAAGCTAGACTTAACAATTTTTTATAAATTAAAATTTAAATGTAGACTTTTACAAAATTTCACCCAAAAATATTTAAAATACGCATAAAAAATTCAGTTGGACCAAGATTTTTTATGGGGGCTGAAAAGGTAGCCAAAGACCCCTCCAATCACCCTATTCAATTTGGCACACGATGCACCAAACACCCTGTTTAAGACGTTTAGGTTTCGTGCCCTTGCCGCCAAAGTCTTGGCGCTAAAAGGGTTAATAATCGAACAATAAAAAACAGCTATGATTTACCAACTTAAATTTGAAAAAAAAAAGATTGTTCTAATTCAGTCCACGGGAACTGGAGTGGCTACTGGAACAATATGATTTAGTTGGTTTAACTTAGCTTTCCCACTAAAACATTCTCATAAACTCACGTGAGATAAAAGGGGGAGGGGGGTGTCGAGCCAAATCTCACGACATCTCACACCAGAGGGGGTGGGGGGGGTCAAAAAATCGTCAAAAACACCTCACGTAATTAATGGACGCCCCCTTGTGTCGTGGGTCCCTCGGAACATACCTACATAAAGACAGACACGAACACCCATGACCCGAGAACGAACATCTGCTTTCTACACAAACCCCGACTGGGAATCGAACCCAGGACCCGTCGATCAATAGGCACCGCCACTACCACTTGACCAAACCGGCCGTCAAACATTACAATTATACATTCAAATGTTTCATGTATGGGTAACTTTAGCTAAATTGTAGGGTTTGATTCTATCCATGAAATTGAACAACTTTCCCCAATGAAAGAAATTCAATCCATATGAAATTCTCAACAATAATTTGATACCCAATAGAAAACAAAAATTAAATTGGCATAGCCACCACCACTGGGTTCCCGAAAAAAGACAACAGTACCTTATTGAAAATAACAATCATTGTTTTAGGTTCTATAGGCCCAAAATAATAGCTTTTTTTCAGTTACATTTTTATTATATTGCCATGAAGCAGGAATTATTTCTGTGGACATATATTGCAAATGTTCTTGTCATGTCTAGTCCAGTGGTTCTTAAACAGTGGTCCGCGGACCATTGGTGGTCCCTGGAAGCACCTGAAATGGTCCACAAAGCTATCCTAAAAATATAAAACGTGACGAGTCGACACAAATTAAATTTATTGGATGCCAGACTCAACAAGTGTTTGGCTTTGGCTAGCACTGAACCAAGGATTCAGAGGTTAAGAAAAATGCTCTTCTTAAAAAAAATAGAACAGTGTTGAATATGAACAACGGTGCGTGTTGGTATAGCTGTAGAAGAAACCTTTCATCATATTTACCTCCGTTGGTGGTCCGTGGCAAAACAGATATTTTGTAAAATGATCCCTCATTTATAAAAATTTAAGAACCACTGGTCTAGTCAGAAGACTGATTACAATTAATCTACCTTGTCATAATCTACTTTGCAACAAGTAATATGTGTCTGTAGTTCTCCATACGAGACACAGATGGCGCTAACCTACAAGCACAACGTATGCGCTCAGTAAGGGAATGAGAAATTTCGCCGGTTGACTTGAAGGCACGATAGCTCAGTCGGTTAGAGCACCAGGAGATTTGATCCTGGGGTTGTGGGTTCAAGTCCCATTCGCACCGAAAATTTTTCTTTCCCTAAAAAATATTTGAGATTACAATTACATTCGAAAAAACCACACGGGTAGTGGCACTGACCTGGAAGTTGGCTCGCATATCGTCGCTGAGCCCGGTCTGACGGCACAGCTCCGGGATGAGGTACACCATCTCCGGCATGCCCGAGCGCAACTCGCGGGGCTTGGCGCGGTACACCAGCAGCGGCTGGTTCGGGTCTTGGATGCGGATGTTGTATTTCTGGACAAAGTACACTACATTTATGACTGTGTGTAAAAGGTACAACTTCGTAGTCAATAAGAGCCATTTACAATAGCTCATCACACTAATTGTGAACCTTAACGACTATCACAGTTTTTGGTGATCCTGATACTATATCAAAATTTCTTGGAGATCCGTTGACATTTCGAGGGTAGAATCCATTGACGCAGTTTGTATGGAGAAAAATCTGAGACGATCCTCTTAACAACAAAGTAAAATACAAAAAAGATAGCACCGAAAGCCAATCACAGGGCTTTGCTGATAACTACAAACTATAACAAAGAGAATCATAAAGATACACATGCTCGCATTGACCGCAACACAACGCTCCACGATAAGTAATTATAATAGTTGCTAATAAATTCTTAGAAAAGCTTATCTGCGTATAAAATCCAAGATCAAAAAACAAGCTAGTGTTGCCCAGCAGCAGTTCAGCTGCACTTGAATGAGGAATACCACTCGATCCGTAAAATACTTTAAACTGAATTACTATGTAGTCCGATCTAGAGTTTTTGTTTCATTAGACAAGTTACGATAACACCTTATTTAAATACTAGCTTTCCGCCCGGAATTTCGTTTACGTGGGAATACGGGAAAATTATGTAGCCTATGTCACCTGCTGATGAGAGTTTTCTATTGGTGAAAGAATTTTTAAAACCGGTTATGTAGTTTTACAGAGATTACTACCTCTTTATAATATAAGTATAGTTTTGGTGCAGGCGTGTGATGCACGCGTGACATAATTAGAGTTAATATTCCAGCTCATGCCTTCCCAAAAGTCTGACACTTGATGTTCCTGCGTGCTTCTGGCAGGGACCATACAACACTGAGAACAGAAATTACGCTCATGTATGTGCTTCACTTTTTATCCCTACATCGGCGGCGGTCGTGTTAGGGATGTCAACTCAAGCTTGTGGACTTGTGGGTGGGTGGTGCATGTAAAATCTGAGTTTTAATAGATGTTGTTGCCCTATAGGTAATGCAGATTGTTAGATACTATAAAAACTGATATCCTCACTATACAATTCCACCTACATCTCGGTAAGAAACTGATTGGTTTATTTTAATCTAAATTACTCAACGCCTAGATACCTACATTATAGTTTCGTAACAATTTTGTAGCATTCCACGAAAAAAAAGTTACATAAAAATATGTGCGATCATTCATGATGACATTTAACCTTTAATTACTCGCGTGGGGTATTTTTTACACTAGAGGGTATTTGTTCAATTAAATTGTCATTAATTTTTGATTCTACCGTCGTAATTTTTCTTGTAGCTTCCTAAAACGTTGAAACCTTTGATAATCATTGCCGGGCTCAGCAATAATCAGTGTAGTTGTGCCTGGAGAGTTTCTAGTGAATTACTCACTTTTTTTGACAATGATTTATAAAATAGTAAAACCTCACCAAATAGCTCGATCTTTAATCAAAACACTTCCTCGCCCTATACAAAAACGGCGTCAGCAAGGACAATTTCACAGATGCAATGACCAATGAGCATCAAATCATTGTATCATTCATGCTCAAAACAGTGCCTAAATTGAAAAAGTGTTTTTTCTTTAAGTTGATTATTTCTACGAAAGAGAATTTGTTTGATACATCATGATTCCTAATTAAAAGTCTGATTTGATTTTATTGAATATTAAAAATTGGGGTAGCATTTTACCCCACGCGAGCAGTAGTGTTAGTATTTTAACGCGAGTAACCAAGGGTTAAAAATTAATTAATTTTACGTTCTAAGCTATTAAAAACCTTTTATTTACATCTATAGAATACACATATAAAAACATAAGACTTACATACCAACTCTGTTTTGTGTGACGTTACGAACCATTGAATTATAAGCAAATCCATACTCATTTTAGACACCCAAGAACGAACGAAGCAAATAAAGTAACATTTTACTTCACAAAACCCGTGTCTCGCGCTCGAATTCTTTTGAAGTTTTCGTGTCCGTGAGCGGTCTATGTGTGCGTTGCTCAAACGCGCATTGTATGAAGCTTAAGTATGAAGCGCATTGTATGAATGGGCTATATATGACATTTTAAAAATATTTTTAATTTCGTTTGATTTAATATTTAACATAAAGGAATAAGGTCCCGTTTCCTAAAAAAAGTATTTAAAAAATCTATCTTTTGAAATAAAAATATAATAATTAAAAGATTCTCAGTAAGGTAAACTAATACTAAGAACGGCATTATATGCAATCGTATTCCTTTGCCAAACTGTCACGTCAATTAAGAAAAAAAACATAACCTGTTTCTTAGTGTATTGTCGTAGACACATTACTATTATTAATTTGTGATATTATATTGGTGTTTATTTCCGAATTTGGTAGGTTGTTACTTCAGGCAAGTTGGTAGAATCAGCTCTAACGAACTGAGCGGTATCCAGTGTATTGCAAAAGTTCGAAAGTCCAGGAAGCAAAACCAAGTCGTCAGTAAATATCCAAATAATCAAAACCACGTAACAGAAACAAATTCAACAAAAAAACTCAAAAACACAACGATTAGGTTATGTGTCAACCAACTGTCAAACGTCTTTCTTTTTACATGGAATTAAAAAAAAAAATTTCTTTTTCTTTTTTTGGAATTGAACCGTATAGAATGCTGTAGTAAGCAACAATTATTTTAAAAATCTTGCACATAGCCCATTCTGTTGTTTATGGAACCGGTGTAATGCGGCATCTGCGTTCGTCGTGCTTACATTGTAAATTGCTAAGGATTTCTTTGCAATTGCACAGCTAAAAAACCTTAAATTGAAATACTACCGTGAATAAAATCTACTTACCTTTTGATAATAATCCATGTAAGACACAGCTTCATCTTTCATTTGGAAAGTGCTGCATGGGTTTATTTGCCAGTGCACGTCATCCACACGGTATGTGCGCTTGTTGTAGTCGGTCATCACGATTTTTCCTGTGTGAGAAACCAAATACATATTTAGCTAACTATTAAAGTTATTAAGGTGGAAACATCCTTTTATGTAATAGCAATACGATATTGTATTGGTTATTCAAAGTGCAAATTTCTCTTCCAAAACATGCAAAGGAGCTAAGCAGACCTACGATAGGGGTTTGATTCAGGGGGGGGGGGGGGGGTTGGGGGTGCTATTTAATCATGCAATGCTTCGCTTTTCATAACATTAAAATGGGTTCATATAATTTTAAATGATATATTTGTGACTATGTAAATTATATATATTGTACTTTATTGCACTCCAACACAGATAAGGTACAGGGTACAAAAGGCGACCCCATTGCTAAGAAGCAATATCTTATCGGCAACCTTTGGGTGTGGAGAAGTAACAAATCATTTAGATGTGGGTGCAAATATAATACATGCTACTTATATAGAATAAATTACACATATAGAACAATAAAAACATATCTACCTAACATACATACAAAACATATAATACATATATGATATATATATATATATTATATGTACCTATATAAATATATACCAAATCATTTGTTTGTCATTAGTCAACTTATCAATAAGTCCACTAAAATATGATCTGTCAACTTCGCGATCGGTCAACTTCTTGATCGGTCACTTTCGCGGTCGGTTCACGTAGCAAATGGTCAACTTAGCAATCGGACAATATACAAATTGGTCTTGTGGTTTCCATTAGAAGGCCACCAAAGCCAACATTGTTTTAGTTTATTCAAATTGTGATGAAGGAAGCAAAATATCAATGCAGAAAATTGATTACAAAAAAATATTAACAAAATATTGAAAAGAAGAAGGAAGCAAGATATAAATTTTGATAAATTACAAAAATAAAGAAAAAAATAAATGTTAGTGTAATTTCTATAAGGCCAGAGACAGCTCTTTTAACTTTAAGTTTGAGTTTTAAGTTTAATACGAATAAATAAATAAAAAATGACAACTCGTAATTAAAGTTTCTCTACCTAGACTATAATAATTATTTATTACTAGCGGCCCCCTTCGCTTCGGTTATTAAAGCCTGGATAATTGGGCTCTCGTATGCAATCCCATTGGTAGTTTCTGAGATAAAGTCATTCGAACCTTTTATTCGTCTTTGCTTTTCTTTTGATTGTGAAGTTGACAGTTTGCGATGTGGACCGTATGCAAAGTTGACCATTTAAGAAGTAGACCATTTAAGAAGTGGACCGTTTGCTAAGTGGACCGTTTACAAAGTGGACTGTATGCGAAGAGTACTGATAAAAAAATTGTCGACTTTTTGCTAAGTTGACTAATGACGAACAAATGTACCAAATTATACAATGAACGTCATTGAACATAACATTACAGAGAGAACATAAAAAGGACATTCTATGGAAAATTGAAAGAAGACAAAAACACACAGCCATAAATAAACTAATGATTGCATAGTGAATCAAAGTGCCTCCTCAGCATTGTTTTGAAAGTGACCAAGGTTTGCGCGGATCGTATACTACTGGGCAAGGAATTCCAAAGGCGTGCGCCGTGCACTGTGAAGGATTTAGTGTAGTAATTGGTCTCATGAACAGGCAGGTCGATGAGGTATCTTGTGTTACTGCGCGGTTCCCGCCCGCGGCCATCTGAGCAAAACGCAAAGCGTTCCCTGAGATAAGCCGGAGCATGTGGATCACGCAGTGTTTTAAAAAGTAAGCACAGAATATGAGTGTCACGGCGCAGCCGAATGAGTAACCATTTGAGTTTTCTCCTAAATTCGGATATATGGTCGAACTTTCTGACTCCATAAATGAATAGTCGAGCGACGGGAGAAGGAGAGCCTGAGAGAGCGCAATTTTAGTAGGAATTGGAAGGAAGTTTCCTAACCTTCGCAATGACATAAACGATGAAAAAACTTTGCGACTCACTTCGCTCACCTGCTTCGACCATGACAGCGTCGCATCGAAAAAAACGCCTAAGTTCTTGACAAATGCTAACATCTTTGTACTTAACAGGTGGAAGAGATGTCACATCGAGTTTGCTTAGAAATGCTACATTTGGAAAAAAAATTGGGAAAATTATGTAGCCTACATGTGGTCCAGCCATTTAAGCATGACAGAGTAACAAACATCCATATATAAAAAATGACGAAGCGTTTGCGCGAAAACTGAAAAACCTTTTGTCGAAAAAATATTATTCAGTGGAGGAGTTTCTTGAAGATACATTCAAGTAATACCTTTTGACATTTAATACATTGAATAGATTGACATACTTTGGATTTTTTAATAATCTTTTGACATTGTTCCATTGGGAATGTTATTTATTTATTTTTGAATTTTTGACATTGTTGTAGTATGTAGCATAATCATAGATTTACATTTATTTTAAATATTGATATTATGTTATATTTTCTCAAATATTATTTTATCTTTTTTTGTTCTCTTTCTTTGATTAACTATAGATATAAATTATTGTTATTATTTTTTTATGACTATCATAATATGGAGTGACACTAAATATTAGTAATTATATATTGTAAATGTTATCTATATCGTGAAATAAATGAAACTAAACATACATCCTCACAAACTTTCGCATTTATAGTATTAGCAGGATACAGTCGCCATTTAGCACTAAAAGATAAATTTATTTGATGATCACTGTTAGTCACCATTTACTTTTTAGTAGCCTGGAAAATTATAAGTCTGTTTAAATTGAAGTGGTGCGCTGGCATAGGATTCAAACCTCGTTTAGACATAATTTACTAACTCATACATAGCTCAATTACAGCTTCTTTTCTTATACCCACTTTTGATTTTGATAACCACATAATAATAATGGTTCTTTATAAAAATACTTACCAACTACATCCTCCAAAAATATTTTTTTATAGTTGGCGCCTTTGGTAGCGGCATACTCGTTCAGCATCGTGAGGACAGTGTCCATTCGAAGCACCTGACAAAATACGAAGTCAAATACATATGTTTAAAAACAAATCCAAAGCTCAGAGAATTTTTCAGATAAAGAACAGCTAAATGGAGTGAAAAATTATTTTCTAAATACATAGTGTTTAAGAAATTTCGACAAAATTGTTGGTATATTTAGTAGGTAGTTAAAAAGAATTATCAAACATTCAATACAAACAAAAAAATCGCATTTAAAAATTTAAGTGTTTTATTATGAGTAGTGAATAATTTTATTGATATGCGTGAAATAAATAGCTGAAATAACGATTTAAAAAATAAAAATCCATATAAACTATACAAGTTACGTCAATTAAATGACCCGCCCTGAATCTAACCCGTTAGTGTTGAATAAGTAATCTAAAGAAGTATTTAGAAATTAGAGCTTACCTTATGTGCTATTTCAGTAACCATCAGCAGTCGATCTTCATACTGATTTATGGTGGTTTTGTAACCAGGCCATATTTGTAGCTTAAATTCAGGGATGTCAATCTAAAACAACAACATTTTTATTGAAATGCTTCCTATTTTTGAAATTTTTAAAAAAAGGAAAATGAAACAAAAACTACCTTAGCACTTGGATCGAAGAAGTCTCTTCCAACCAGCTGCAGTTGCAGCAAGCTGAAGCATTTGCGGATAATGATATTGAAGATCTGGATGTAGTGGTAGTCTCCTGGACTCACATCACCAGTTAGCTAGAAAAAACAAATATATTTCAAATATAGACAATTTAATAGATGTCAATGGTTGATTTTCAATTTGGTTGGGCAACATTGGTGGACAACCAACCTAGAAATTAAACTAAGAAATAGAAAAGTTTAACCCCAACTAAAGCGAGAAGTTTCTGACCTTCAAAATCAGACGCATTTTTTCTCCGTCATGTTTGCGTTCGGAGTAAAGCTCCATTGGATCTGGATGCAGCCTTTTCACAGTGTACAACACTGTGCCATCAAATACGTAACTGAAACAAAAATTTAATTAGTCAACACGTCAGTCATATGAGCATCATTCTAAGAATGAAAGGAAATTGCTTATAGCTTTCAAATAAAAAACTTTAGAAGCAGGAGTTAGTCAGACGAGCATCATTTTTTTTTAAGTATAACTTTCATCATATTGTCGCAAGAAATACAAACAATAAGCACCACATCAAGCGATAAAGTTACATTATTATAATATTTATAAGCAGAGTT
>OX465250.1:14667890-15011686 GCA_949987775.1 Aproaerema taeniolella
TCTACAATAAGTAGATGTTTTCAGTCCAAAATTTGTCAAACATTAATACAAAAATGTCAAAAATAAAATATAACAAAATAAAACTATTAAATGTCAAAATTTAAGAAATAAAATAAAACAAATTAAAACTATCAAATGTCAAAATGGTCAATAATAATAACAGGTTTAAAATGTTGAGGAACTATACTCATCTACTGTGTAAAGCTCCTTTTTCATCAAAAAGCACTTTAGTCGGTGACAAAATGTTTCGTCATCGGTCAAGTCCTTTAGAGTTGCGGGTAGATGCTCGTATAAGAGGATCTTCATCAGGGAGTGCGGCTGGTTATGCATCGGCGATCGCGGCCAACCTTCTATTGTACGGTATTAGTAAAATACTCAATTACTCTTGTCGTTGTACGTAAATTATATTTTTGCGTTGTCATGAAGACTTCCAATGAAATCCAATAAGCAATAAGTGACAAACAAACGCCATGAAGATACACTACTGCGTCCCATATAAACGCTCAAATACAGAATAACGAGCTGCTCTTTACACAAAATGTTTGCACCAACGAAGAATCGAACATAGAAACCGCTGATCCAGCGACACTAAATCTGAACCGACAACCCCTCTAACTAAGTCCACCCCAAGGCGAAATCAATAGTACAAAAATATTTATAGAAAATTAAATAATAACAGTTGCCACACCTTAATTAAACGAATATTGCGCAATTAAGGAAAAAAGGCAAGGCTTTCCCACGGTCTGTGGCAAGAAAATTACAAGATTTTTAACCAAGAAAAATGTACAAGTGCCACCTCTTCTATCTTGAGGAAATTTATGAACAAGGCTGTCATATTTTCATGTTGTTTTTACTGAATCAAGGCATAGAGTAAAGTAATGTAAATGTTCTGTGAATTTTAATGAAAAACTATGCTAGATCTCAACCATTTCCTTATTATTTTTCGTGACCATGGAAAAGAATCTTATATTACTTACTTATTATATACTAGCTTTCTGCCCGCGGCTCCGCCCGCGTGGGCTACAGGTTATATCGTGCCCAACTGTGGGATAAAATATAGCCTAGTCCTTTCCCAGGCTCTAATCTATCACTGTACTAAATTTTATCAAAATCGGTTCAGTAGAAAGATGGACAGACAGATAGACAGACAGACAGAGTTGTTTTCGCATTTATAATATTAGTAAGTATTACAATAAATTACTATTGCGCAAAAATTTACAAAATAATTAAACAACCTACATAAAGTCACTTCCATTTCCCAATTAACACTACAACCAAGTATTTACAGTAAAAACATCTTTCATTTTAATCTAAAAGCCAGTAATACGAAATGAATGCTTACATATGGGAATACAGCTTGATTTTCTGAGAGAAATAAAATGTTTTTGCGCTCCCGGCAGGCAAAAGCTCATCATTAGTATTAGTAGGACGAGTTGCAATGGCTTTTTCAGACATATCTACTCACACATTTGCATTAAGCTTTCAAAAATAGTTTCATATTGCTCTCACAACTTCATATAAGATAAGAGCTGCAATGGAATGCATACACCATCGGAATTGCTTATTTAGTTTTCTATGTGTTGCAGTTGAAATTGTAGTACATACAACAATATTATTAGTTATTAGGAAGTACAATTTTTCTTGTTATACAGCACAACATAATTAAGTTGAATAAACGTATAAAATAAACAAGAAATACACAAGAGACGAGCACAAAGACGAGCTTTTTGTTAAATATATTTTTTTTTCCATACCACCTATGAAAATAAGATTTAATTTGGGAGGAGAGAAAGAGGAGAACTTAAGATTAACTGAGTTATGTTCAACTTAAGGTCAAGAGTTAACCCATCTCATAATAAATAAAAAACTTATTACTCTTTTCATAAACGAGAAAGTCTTCTTATTATTTTCGTGTCGGTAAAACCTTAGACCAGACCGGCCCAGTAAATGGCCAGTTCTACAGCCTTCTGATTGGCCTTGTTTAGGTCGTCCAGTGCGCAGGATACAGGGCAAAGAGGACACGATAAAAGGTACTCCATTATCGTATGGCGCTGGCGCCGCAGTCATACCAGTCGTTATCTGGGAAGCCCCACTTGGTGCGGTTTGCCCTGCACCCGCCAACATCTGCCCGTATTCGATTCAGTGCCTTGCAGGTTACCCATGGAAGAGGATGTCCTGTTCTGCAAGAGGAATTTTGGGGAAACTACTCAGCCCACAATCCATGTCTAGCATTACGTAGGTCTTTTTGAATAGGTAGTGTGTGGCTGTGGTTTAAAAAGCTGCGGCGACGTTTAAGACGTGTAAGATGGGGTATATTAGTAAATAAGGGGTAAAATTTGTGATTTTTCCGGTTGAGTAAAGTTTCACGTTTCATTGTCATCGGAGTGGCGTAACGTTAACATACTTTTCAAATACTTTTGTTTTTTCATGTCACACCAATAACAATAAATTTATAAAATACGTTTTCGTAAATTTTCTTGCACACGCAGGTGCATATAAACTGCGCTAGGGGTTAAGTAAAGAAACTTATTTCCTGGGTCCTTTAATACTCTATAGTGACTTTTTTATATAAAGTAAGTTTTACTTCCAGCACAAAGATGAAGTTCTGCAACTTTTAACAAAGAGTGTTCCTGCAGGGTTCTTGTTTTACAATCAAAAAAAACTTTCCTGTTTAGTTCAAAAGACCGTCTATAAGTTGTCAAGATCTGTTTCATTTTCTGTGAGGGAATAAGTTCTCACCCAGTCGCCATGTTCTTAGTTCTAAACTGAGTAAGTTTTGTATTGTGAAAAACTTGGTACACCTATAAGTACATACTCGTAATGCTTTGTTTAGAAAAACATGTGACTGTGTCTGGTAAAAGGGACCACTTTGAGGGTCGTTAAGAGTGAAAATGTATGTAATAAGCTATGTTAATCGCTCTTATTGACTACCCTCAAAGTGGTCACTTTTACTAAACACAGTCACATATTGGATTGAAAGTCTTTTCATGTCTTTAGCTTTTCTATGCTTTATTTACTATTGTATGACATTATTTAGATAAATCCAGCTTTCCGCCCTCCAATGTTACTTTCCCGTGCTTCAACTATCTCTATGCTAAAAAATTTCGTGATGGGAGGAAAAGAAATTAATAAACATCGAATTAGTGACTTACTGAAAAAAGACCGCAGTGCCTGCGGGTATAGCAAAGTGAATGTTAAGAAACCAACAACAAAAAACAAATTAAAGATGTTAATTATATTAATTCTCAGAATGAACAACAACAAAACAAGCAACGAAATAGTAAGACAAAATCCAGGGCAGGATTTATTAGAATATCTGAGTGTAGCAAGTAATAAACTGTGGCCCTCAGGCGACTGTCGCGGTGTGAAACAAGACCTCAGGGCCCAATCCGAGAAGATTTACCGCGGTCAAACTTAGACGAATGTCCCACAGGACCCCCAATACGTCTGATTGTCCATTGAGGTCACAATCCTTATACTAGCAATTTGTTTAGATACCTATTTATACATTTATTGTGTCTTTACACACCTATCTCTTACAGAGCAATTCTGTGGTCACAGGGTGTTAACAACTGATAATGTAAAATTTAGGTCTTTAAAATGACCAAGCCCTGATTTATTAAAAAACGACGCAAGTCTCCTAAGAATTCAATTATTCCTTTCATTACAATAAACTACAGCAGCTCTAGCACGATAACGACAAAATCGCGCTCGGGTCACGCTGAAACTTCACTTTGATTGCGCGAGGGTCCCGCGCAAAGGCTTGCTCGCCCTATGGCGTTGTCAATGTTGACATTTTGACATAGGACCGCGGTATTGTCGCGGCACTGTTACTATCGTACTCGGCCTGTAGAGCTCAGTTGCAGAAACATTCAATAAAGTTAAAGTCTCTTTAAATGTAATGCCGTCCTTGTTTATGCCAACAAGACATAAAGTGACAGTATAATTTTTAAAGCAGCATTAATATTAAATTGACATTTCTGCAACTGGGTGTTAGTGAATTTGAAAATTTAATACTAAAATGACAAAACCAAGTAATTTTTCATAGGCAATTTTACTCTCGAAGAAAAAAAAACATCTCCCAGGCACTTTAAAAGTCGGAGTCACTTTAAAACTTCGCTCCATTTAAGCCTCGCACACATTCACGTGGAATTTCCTCTGACATCAATATGTAAAACTTTCCCTGTGACACACAGATCCTTTATCAAGTTCTTTTCATTATATTGTCGACTGTAGGGCCGCTTCAAAAGGGTACGCGAATTAATTATGTAAGGTGGGATTATCTTGACGAGGACGCCGGTGTTTGCAGTGTGTTTTCGTCCCTTTGTCCGGCTTTTTGCTGTTGACATTTCCATCCAATATTTTGTATGAAGATTTAAGCGATAAAGGCCCGATCGATCTTTTATGAAAGGCTTTTAATACTTTGCTGCCTATGTTATACAATAGACACAATGAGCAACGACTAATTTTGGCTCACAAAATGTTTTTTATTGGATATTATGTAGAGTTTCTTTTGTTTAGAACCTGATATTGAAAAAAATTATATTGATATTGCAAAAAATGGAACCAGTACATTCCGATTAAACGCTTTTTGCGACAAAGCTAATCATACTTTTCTATATTATAAAACAAAGTCATCCGCCATGTTTGTCTGTCTGTCTGAACGTGATAAACTCAAAAGTTAATGAACGGATTTTCACCAACGGAAGGAGTGATTCAAAAGGAAGGTTTATATTGAAATTTATTCTCGAAATTTCGACGGAAACGAAGTCCCGGCTGAGAAGCTAGTGTAACATAAACTTGGCATGGTATTATGGTACTACACTAAGGTCCGTATTACAGACCGCGATTCAGACTCTGATCTATGCATAAATAGCAGACCTCTTTGTCATTTTGATAGTGAAAGAAAGAGACAATCAATACTTAAGTAAATATCAAGACTTGAGTCTCTTTTCGTAATACGGGCCTAAGAGAGTTCTAGTAATTATACATAAGAAATATAAAATCTCAATTTCCTCAACATATCTCTTTTAAAAACAAAGCGTGAATATCGTATACAGTATTCAAATGTGTTGAAAATATTGATAAAGGGTAGCATGCAGTACTAATATATTCCAAGGGCCTATTCACAACTTTTCAAATTGAACGTGAGTCGGAGCCGAGAAGCTGTAGTTTTGCTTTAACTTCAAGTTTAGGACACAAAGTAGAAAGTATGGATGGTAGATTAGCCATATCCGGGCGCGTAAGCGCCACGTGGTATAACGTGTTCATCTTAATTTCAGTAATTTGAATTATCTGCGAAGAAATATTGTGGGTCAAGAGTTAACCCATTTCATAATAATAAAAAATAAAAATAATTATACAAATTGAAGTCAAGAGAAAAGGCTGGAAATGGAGATGAAGGAAATGTTAGGAAAAAAGAACAGTCCCAACTATATATACACATATTTACTTTTGATTGAACGTGTTAAAGCAATTGAGAAATGACATTTTCCATGGTTCTACAACAAATGTCAATAACAATGTCTATTCGAAAAATTAACTTAACTCAGATGATGTACAGATCCATCAGGTTTCACCTTTTGAATGGCATTTATTTTGATTTAGTTCCTAAGCGAGCGTGCGTCTAAATTAAGGGCGACTTGCACCAAATCCTTAAATACATTTAATAGCTTAAACACATTTAACTCGGTTGTCAGAGCAACAAAATCTGTCAAATTAATCAAAATTTGTCTCGCTAAATATGTTTAGCACTTTGGTGCAAGTCGCCCTAAATCCCAATTACACATTCTTTTGACAGTAAGAAGAAGAAAAAGTAGCCAGTCTTTTTACACTTCCTTACAGATTTCCAGTATTTGCGTTTTTACTGGATCGCCATAAAGTATTGTCAGTATTACCTAGTCTGTACACTACGCTGAAAGTTTCCCGGATTGTTGTCGATGGGGAATGAATAGGAACTGATATGCCAACTTTTGCTTGATCGTATTCATTACATTAAACACGTAGATCGTATTCATGTTTATGAGACTGATATCCTTACTGAGGTGTGTTGACTATCACAAATTACATTTTCAACATATTATTTTCACTGTTTGTCGAGGTATACTCCGGTCAATATTCACAATTAAGCTGCCGAACGTTAAAATTGTTCTCGACTGGTGCTGTAATGAACACATTTCAAATTTGGCAGAAGGGATCTTCAGAGAGCACTGAAGCATGAAATCTGAGTAATTTAATTTGATAAAATTGTTTTGGGCTCAGTAATCGATACAAAATTGAAATATTTTATTGACTATCCGAAACTATTAGATCCAGGACTTTTTTGTTCAGAAACACTAGTGGAATCAAGACTATATAAGACATCTAGAGAAAACTAGGATGCAAATCTGCCAACTAAATTGAACATTGGTCGTTTTTCTTGTCTCTCCGTATTCTGCGATCAGTTCATCGTCTTAGGCTCGTATTACAGAAGGAGAGTCAATTCTTGATCTATACTTATAGTATTGATTGTCCCTTTTTCTCACTGTCAAAATTGATTAGTCTGAGATTTTTTGACTTTCATCAGGAACTCCTAGATCTGTTAAACTACTTTAAAATCAGCCTGTTTAAAAAATATTAGGCATTTCCTGGATATCTTATTCTTACACTCACTCGCCTCATCATTGAAACGGTCAAGACTAGGTTCAGAAGTTAAAACATTTTAAAAAATTCTATTTAATAAACGGTTATTGCGCCGATGAGTACTGCGCCTAAACTGTGGCTCCTTGTTTTGGCTAACATCCAAGTGCTTGTTAAGGAAACTGGGGACTTTTGCAGATACGCCATTGTTTGCTGTAGGTATTCTTAACAAATAAGGATGAACAGAAGACGTACTTTATACACCAGGCTGTACATTTGTTCCGATGTGGTTTTTACCGTTTTTTATTAAATTATTTTATAGTGATTTTTAAACAATTATGGTTCCATGCTGTTTTGAAAAATGCTGTGTAAAAGAAAAACATAGAATGTGCCAGCTGCCTGCTCTACCCAGGCATACTGTGAAAGTCAGTAAGTAAAAAACAAATTGAAATGTTAACTGACTTCAATAAAGGAGGAAGTTCTCAATTCGTCTGTATGTTTTTCTTTTGTATTCTTGTTACGTGATAATAAGTGGTAAATAATTCTTCAGAGAAAAATCAACAAAGACAAAAAAGATATCATATACAGATGACATTTTGGTTTGTGGTTCCCTTTAGCAGATAGGCATTGCTGGGATTGAAGTCGGTTGATTCTTTAATGTATTCAACGTAGGCAATAATTTATCTCTCAAGATATTTGTAGCCTAAGTACTGCAGATTATGAAACATGGCTCCACCATCTGCTGCGGTGAATGACCTGAAAGCATTTCGTGTGAAAATGGAGACGACGATTTAGGTTCAACATTTCCTGGAAAATCTAAGAAAATCTAGAACACTAAGTTGAGCTCGAAGGAACCCTGAGAACTAAGTTCTGTGAGGCAGGATTTAATAATATCTGAGAATAGAAATTTAAGGAGTAGGAACTTAAAAATAATAATGACAAGCCGCGAAGTTTAATTCTACTAAAATAATTCTACTGAATAATTTGGTTAAACATTTTGGATAAAGCGAGCAAATACACTGGGCGTCAAAAATAAGTAGTACAGTTTTAAAATTGCGATTTCTCCCAAACTATAAAACTTAGACCTTTGAAACAAAAAAGGTTAAAAAGAAAATTTAATCTTATTCAATAAAAACTTCATGCATTATAAGAACTTATAATGCTTGACTTTAAAAAAAACGAATAAATAAAAACACTTTTTTTAAACTGTTGAAAGGTGTTGTCTTACTTAGGATTTTTGTGTTTGACACATTCGCTGCTGATAAAGCAATTGTAATTGAAAAGCATAGGTATCTTCAGAGAGTAAATTTGACTAATCATGCCTCTTTCACCAGAAGAATGTGCAAGAATCTTAGCTTTTCTCGAAGTGGGCATCAGTATGCGTCGTACTGCAAGGAGGGTGGGTGTAACTTTAAGAACGGTTCAGCGAGTAAAGCAAAGGTACGAAGAGACTGGAAACCATCTAAGGAGACGAGGTAATGGCAGACCCAGGTGCACAAGTACCCGAGAAGATCGCTTTATTGTTTCCACTGTGTTAAGAAATCGACACCTTAATGCAGTTGAGGTTCAGCAACAGCTTCTTCGGACCCGAACAGACTACATCAGTGAGAGTACAGTGAGAAGAAGACTTGCTGAAGCTAACCTGAAGCCTCTAAGACCAGCAAATGGCCCCAAACTTGAGACAGAGCATCGCGTAGCAAGACTACGCTACGCCCGTCAACACGTACAATGGGGCGAAGAAGAATGGGCTAGAGTTTTATTCACAGATGAGTCTCGATTCTCTTTATACACTTCAGATGGACGGCGGAGAGTCTACAGACGACCCGGTGAGCGATACATTCAAGCTTGTATCTCGGAAAGAGTCCAATATGGCGGGGGCTCTGTACACGTATGGGCTGGTATCTCTTCAGAGAGTCGCACAGAGCTTGTGGTAATAGAAAATGGGACTTTGACTGGTGAAAGATATGCCTCGGAGATCCTCAACGAGTATGCAGGGCCATATTTAATAAATATGGGTGATGGAGCCATCCTAATGCATGATAACGCCCGGCCACACACTGCTCACCACGTACAAGAGTACATTCAGGAGGTTGGCATCAACTTGATGGCTTGGCCATCGAGAAGCCCAGATCTCAACCCGATTGAACACGCCTGGGATGAGCTTGGGAGGCTAGTCAGAAGGCGCAGTCCACCTCCTGCCACACTCAGGGCTCTAAAACATGCGCTGATAGAAGAATGGGAAAATATTCCCCAACACCGCCTCCGAAACTTAGTGTTCAGCATGCCAAACCGGATCCAAGCTGTAATTAGAGCCCGAGGCGGCAACACAAGTTATTAAATTGTGAAAAAGTTCCAAAACGTGAAAATTAAGTGGTTGACATATCGTTAAAAATTGATACTTTTTAGTATTTATCTTAATTTTAAGTTTGAAACTTTATTCATGCCAAATAAAATATAACTTTAATAAACTTCGTTAAGTTTACTATAAACTGCTTTTTATTTCATAAGTGTAACTACTATAGTTTAGGAGTAATTGCAATTTGAAAAGTGTACTACTTATTTTTGACGCCCAGTGTATTTGTCGTTGTTTAATGATAATGAAGCTTTAAAGTTTAAAATTTTGTTGCCTTATTAGTCAGATTTTTGTTTGGAATTAGTTCATATGGCAACACATGTGACTAAGTTCACCCTATGTTGTATCAGAAATCAGCTGATCCTCATACGCCACTCATATGATTATTAGGCTTTAACTTTCATTAGTATAATATAAGTTAACTCTTGACCTCAACCTTGACGAAGGTCATAGATGAGGTCGATGATGGAGCGAATTAACCCAGAAAATACCTATTAAGGCACTGGTACTCCTATGCACCGACGGAACACAGCAAGCTGTTTGGAGTCGGACTGCGGTAGGAGAAGAGTCGCAAACCAGACGGCCCTTCACAGAGCCTACCACACCGCATGAGACCATAGAACGACACCTCATATTCAGAGCAAATTGAGGCGTCGTTGCCTGGGGTGGATTAATAGGCAGGTCTCATTTGTGTTTCCTTAGTCGCCTCTTACGACACCCACGTAGAGAAATTGGGTGGTGTTATTCTCAACCGATCACCACACGGCAACTTCAAAATAAACAAAATTATTTTCAAAGTAAACAGAAGCAATTTAACCTAAGATAGTTTTATATAAATAATAGTGTAAGCTGAGCAAAATCCTAATAAAGTGTAGTATTATTCAAAGTGCGCAACCAAACAGGCTATTTCGAATCATCCCGACTTAAGCAATATTGACTTACAAATTCATCGGATTGTGGGTGTTTTTATGGCTTATTCAATCCATTTAAATGAGACAATGCTACAGTGGAATCCTGCTTGATTGAATTTCCGTGGGTGGAAGGGGATCATTCCAATTTGAATTTTATTCCAATCATGTTTAGGCGAATCTCGTATTGTTATAAATGAGCTGCTCGTGTAGAATGGAAGGTTTTGGGGAGGACAAATTTAAAATTAATATTCTTTTTGTTTTGTATCTGTATTTTATTCAGACAATTCATTTAGTTTAGTTCCATAACGAGAGATTGTTTGGAGGTGGAAAAATTGTAACACGAAACTTTCATATTCATTGATTTAATAATGTCACTATGATATTTAATTATTTATATTGAGTGACTTTGAATGAGTTAGTGAAAATTGAGGCTGTGAATCAGCCCATGAAACAGTTTTTTTCCCCAAGTCGAAATTATGAAAAAGGAAATGTTTTTCTTCTTCGTACAACTTGTGCGATCAGATAATTTGCATTTGTATGGGAAGTCGAACATTCATATAATTTCATTTATTTATGTACGGATTTCTAATTATCACTTGCTCAACGGTGAAGGAAAATATCGTGATGAAACCAGCCCGTCCAAGAAAATTTTCGAATGACGAGCGGTCCACCAACCCGCATTGGGCCAGCGTGGTGGACTATGGCCTAAATCCCCTTCATGTTTCGAAGGGAGGCCCGTGCCCCTTGGTGGGGAAGTAAATGAGCTGGTAAAAAAAAATCATACGGGTTCCTTGTGGAAGGTTATACAGTTTAATGGGAACAATCAGCCCCTAAAGTTTCGCTAACTTTTTCAAAGTCAGCCCATATTACACATTTACTTACTCTGTTATCTTTAGGTACTTACCTATTAAAAATTACACAAATTTACTTATTGTGCTTCTTCAGGATCTCGTCGCAAACAAAATTCATCCTGCTTTTTCTTGACACTGAAGCGTTCCTATCTTTGAAGAAAAATTTGTTAAAAACATCTAAGGTTATGCAAATATTTCTGTATTGAATCTTTAGTCATGAAATCAACAGAGCTTGTACTTCTATTTAAATCCAACTCTCCAAAAATACTTGATTTGAACGACACGATTTAGTACTTAACACCCAAAAAACCAAAAATACGAACACTGGCAGAATCATGTATCCGATTCATGTACGGATTACTCACTGCAATTTAGTGATCATTTTTTCGATGTAACAAATATAATCCACGTAATTAAATACGTGCCTCTTTTAAATACCAACCTAGTTTGGTTACGTTTGGAAAAGCTTGATTGGGCTGTGTCATCTGACTTATTCTTCTGTTACTTTAGTATAGAAGTATTACTTATATTCATATCCATAATAATCTTTTAGATCCCACTGCAGGGCCAATCTTACCATTTCTCAACAATTTTCGAAAAATCTAAATCTTCGCGCCCTATCTTTAGTGTTACTCTACAAACAAGTAATAAAGTCATCATCATCTTAATTTAACCTCTTATATTGGACTGTTATACAATAACTATCAATATTGCTGAAAATTTTGAGTATTGTGTAGACATTTTTGTTTAGAAGACACCTTTTACGAATAAAAATTGCCGTCACTCAACGATATTTTATTTCATCGTTTACCATTTTTGTCAACGTTAGACATCCAACAAAAATTACCGTTACTGATTCGGTACAAAAATAAATCATTTATGCGGCAATAGGCCTGTAATGGACTCTTTTTACACATCAATAATAAAGTAATGGCTTCATGGACAATTTAATGGGCGTACACCAGCTTTGGCGAACGCTACAAATCAAATTTTAGTCGCTTTAACCGAAATTGAAAACACTTATTAACATTTTTTTTATATATAGGTTGAAATCTTTGTCTTACATCTTCATTGATTTTCTATGAATATTTGAAATGGATATAAAAGTAAAATATCCAGATTTGACACGTTACGACGTTTTAGTAAAATAATTATTAATAGTACGGTTCAAAATTAGTCTTAAACTAAATTTAATTAAATTGATTTTAATAATCATAAACCATTATATTTTTTTTAATAATTTTTATCACTACTGATTTGATCCAACTAGGAATAATTGAACACTTTTGAGATGAAAAAACAGTTTAAAAATAAACTAAAACACTTATTTTTCAAAAACTAGCGTTCTTTTAATTTAATCCGCTTATATAAATTACAAGCTAGAATAAAAATAAAAGACGCTATAACCGTAACTAAAGCTTAAGTATTATTGTCTAAGAAAATATATACGAAGGAAGTGAGCTGAATCCTATTGCATTATGCGGTGATCTGGATTCTCGGAGCCTTTCTTGCGGGGAACATCCACTTGGCTCTTCGTGCCAAGTGCCTGTACCTAGCTTACTATGCCTCCCGACTTTGCCTGCCACTGCCACACCACTAAATCTTACTAGCTACTTTTTAAATGCACCCTCCCCTACAAACGTCCCCGTAAATTTTAATAGTTCGCAAATCTATTCGAGGTGAAGTGATTTGTAGGAATTTTTTTAAAATATCCATATTTCAGCTTTCTGTGGCGTTTTGTTCGTTCCTTTTTGCTTCATATTACATGATGCAGAGCTCAGTAAAATTGTTTTGTGTGAAATATCACCAATTCACTATTCTCACAAAGAATTTACCGATAAAATCATAGGTACATCATAATAAAATCGTAAAAAAGTTTTACCCTTGCCATAACCTACCTTGAAAAAAATTGAATGATTCTGTAGTTCTCTGATTAGATGACGCTAATCTACATGTAGGACAAATTGTGCTCAAAGTACTTAATAACAGGAAATGAGAGATTTCGCCGAATAGTTCAGTTGGTAAGAACACCAGGTACTTGGCGAAAATTTTTCTTTTCCTGAAACATTTTTGTGGATATTCCTCGCCGCGAGAAGCGTTTAAAACTATTTGAAACTTTAAAAATAAAGTTCATAACAAGGACAACGATATATTTCGAGGTTTAAGATAAACAAAAATAATACTATCTTTAAAATGAATAGCATGTAAATTGTACAAATATCTAGAATAGTGTACTAATGCGAATTGTACAAATATCTAGAATATCATCTCTGAATGGGAAATTAAGCCAATCTCCTAAAATGTTTGATAAATTCCAATTCCCGTGCCAGTTGGTGGGACTATACGGGCTGATGACATGACATGACACATGACAAATCCCTATAGTTCAAAGTCTATTAAAATAAAATTCCCAACTATAACGTGTTCCATTCCTTTATTCAGTTTTTGACAGTTCGTTTAGTGATGCTCCTAATCGTTATAAATTCGATAATATATTAATTTAAATCGATGTCGATATAGTTTTTGCAAAAAATACCTTACTGCTTTTACCGCACAAAAATGCAAGATTTACTAAAAAAATACGTGTGACGCCTGAAAACCGGGAGAGTGGCATCGAAAGAACGAAAAAGTAAAATTGTCCGACTGGATCGTGATGTTGCGTATGATTTGTACAGTCAAGAATAAATGACAATTGTTACTGAAGATTCAAGTAATGATTCCAGTTCATTTCGAGAGCAATACGATGATTCATGATGATAAAATAATACAAAAGTATTTTAGTGTATTTGCTAGATATGTATACATGACAAAACTTTAATCCCTAAAGTATTGTGAACTTCATAATTTTCATGCTGTAGCTTGTAACTAAAGCAAGTCGAAAAGATTTATTTCGATAAATTTATCTGCAGCGAATCCCACCACTAAGTACGATAGATCGTAATTTTTACGCATGTGAATTTTTGTTTATTTTTTTTTAAACTGACGTACTTAAAGCTTTTTAATGTCTATAGGTAATAAATAGGGTAAATCAATATGATTAAGTAGTTTTTACATTTCTCTTAACACACATTCTAAAGTTTGCTTTCGCAAAAAACGTGTTCAGTTACGTTCTATAGCAACTGTCAAAAAAGAAATAAAGGTTTGGAACACCTTTAGTTTAAATAACAATGAAGTTCAATGTTGAACATAGATTGAAATAACATAACTTAATTACGCAATAGAGGGAAGGTTCAGCAATAAATCTGATTATATTCGTATTTCATCTCGCCTTAAGATTAATTAATCTCTTTAGTTCCTCACAAGGTTACGCTATTGAACGGAGCATATTGGATTTCATTAACACGCGCGTAATAAGTAATAACAAAGATCAATATTGTGTCGGCCTAGACATGATTACTAGGGTCTTTTCTTCCCAGGAATAATATTTTTTCGCTAATGCGTTGTGCAAGTTCGCGGGTCGTCCTCGATTCTGTCGTAGCCCGGCCGAGTAGCGATAATTTCTGGGGAAATGGCTGCCTTGTCGGCAACAGGCACAGCTACCCGCTCCCTGAAATAATAACCACATTATGATTTAGACAGGCCGCCCCTTAACGTGGTTTAAGGTGACGATAACTAAAACCAAGCCTTTGTAGAGCGCTGAAAAATGGTAATCCGCCTTTTCTCGTTTTGTAAATTTAGCACTAAGAGGTTTTATAAGGTCAACGAGGTGGGCAACAAAATAGACGTCTTAAATAAATATAGCTACTTTAAATTAAGGTTACGCTAAGCTCCTCAACGACTACTCTAGATTTTGTGCAAATGGTTCTAAATGCTTTTTGTATTACATTTACAGATTTTTATTTCCAGGATTTGTGGTTGTCCTTTATGAGAGTACAGGCGATGTTCAACGGAGTTCATAATTAATATGCACCAACCCGCATTAGGCCAGTGTGGTGGACTATTCATGTTTCGAAGGGAGACCCGTGCCCCTCGGTGAGGACAACTAAGGGCTGATGGTATGCACAAATTCTTGATCTATATTTGTGACCTAGTTTTGTGTTTATCCTCAGGGTGATCTTAGTGATCTAATCTTTTTTGTCGAAAATCTTTTACCAATCCACCCTCCATAAGTCAAACAACTTCAATCACTCGTGTACGTTAATGGTAAGTAAAAGCCTTCAAAAAGGAAGCTACCCTTTCCTTACTCTACCCTTCCCCTTTTATGTTACAAAGAGGAAAATAACTAATTATTATTGTTCGTAATAGGCTCTTTCGTACCTGTAATTGAAGTTGCGAAACTTTCTTACATTAATATTAGGAATTCTTATTATAATCGATGAAGGTTTTGATGGACGTAGGATGGCTATTCAAGATTGTGAGGAGTTGATTGATAAACTTTAAAGTATTTTTTTAATGTCTTTTGGCAAACAGTGTCTTTCTCATTTGTCAAGTCTAGGTGTATAACAGGGGTAAGTGATAGTTTCTAAAATACTTAAATGATGGAATCTACCTATAACTACGATAGGATTTTTTACCCCCGGAAAGGTTAGGTTAAGAAGTTTTCCTTATTTACCTATAGCGCTACGCAATATACCGCGCCGCACTGCTACCAGAATTATTGTTGGTTTTCATGTTTTACGCTGCTATCACTGTTTTTTACTGCAAAATGGAGTAAATTTGAATAAGAAAGTTAATTTTCAAGCAGAAAATATTAAAAGAAAAAGATGAAACAGAGAAAAAAAATCCGGGGAAAATTCCATTAAAAATCATTTAGAATTATGGTCTGATTTCAGTTTTTGCTAAGCTGGCCACCCTGTATTGTCCCTGGTGTAACCTATTTTAAATAAAACTGTAGATTAGAGAATATGCCTTTTTTGCAAAAAGTACGTAAGTATGTTTATTTGAGATTTTTTTTTATAAATTAAACACCGAATTAGTTTATTTCTCTAATTTTCAATGAAACAGTCAGGTCAGACAACAGTCAACAACATTTCCAGGCTTGATTTTAATTGACACAATATTAATAAACCTTCACAAATTGTTAATTAAAATTAAGATAAAGCTTACATTACAATCAAATTTCATTAACTCCAGTAAATGTTTGCTGTTGAGAATTTCTTGCAAAACAGAGCAATTTATTAGATCGATGAATTTGTTTAAAATTAATAGAATGTTGTGTTATGTATGTGTGAGCAAATTACACAAAGGTTCCTTTATTTACTGCGCCGGCTGTTGGTTTTAATTTATCCGAACAAAAAAGTTTTTAACTTGAATTAAAATATCTAAATTATCTTATTTACTCGTGCAACAAAATAACATCATAGTCATCAGCCACAACACAATTAATAAAATTAAAGTTGAGATAAATTTATAACTCTAAAACTAAATATGTTGTATCACACCCGACATTCATTGCTTATAACTTTTAAATGGCTAAACCAACTTTGATAAAATATAGCCAAGAAAAGATTTTGATAAAATATAGCCAACCATCTTGATGATGTCAGCTTTGAAATAAATGGAAACCGCATTGAAATTGGTCCATCCGTTTGGGAGCTAGGATGCCACAGACTGGCACACAGATACACGGATATACAGATACATATATACACTCGTCAAACTTATAACACCCCTCTTTTTTGACGGAGGTTAAAAATAAGTCTTTCGAAACTCAAATATGACGTTCGGATTACCTTGCCATATTTTGTCATTTTCTTCGTTGCTTTCCATTTAGTCAAACTAAGCATATGTGTAAACAGTGTAAGTTATGACAAAACTGTCAATATAAACTAACATTCTTATTTTTAGGTAATGATTTTATTTGCTATTGAGTAATGAAATATAGATACCTAACATAAAAATGATACCAAAATATCCGTTGTTTCCAAAAGCCAGCCAGCCCTCATGGAAGCCGTGAAGGTAACAAAGAAATTAATTTCCCCGTCTTGGCTTTCAGAAGTAATTATTTGAAAACAGATTGCGCTTGTCACTCTGAAAGCTGAGCGAGCGGCTACAGACTTGTTACGCTCAGTCGGCCGGTGAACTTTCTTTCAATAGCGTAACCCAGTTTTCGAGGTTATTGAATTGTTATTCGAATTTTTGTAAGATTTTAATTTGAAATTCCAAATGTATTTAAGTTACATAACATTACTAACCGCAATGAAGACATATTACTTACACTTTTATGTTTATGACACCATTTTCTTTAATGAAAACGTGCCAAAACCATAAACTATTATAAAGAACTCATCTTTGTTATGATTTGTTTTGTTAAAGTGACATAACAGAGTTTAAAATGCACAATATTTATTCACATTTTAACGAGATTTTCACCTAAAGTCCTAAAATTGTTTTTTACGAAAATTTATTTGGAAATGAAAATAAAATATCGAACTATGAAACAATTGAAACATAAAGTAATGTTTTTTTTTTTAATTATGTAATAGTACCTTGCACAAGATCGCAAGAAATGAAAGGATGCGGGGAAGGCCTTTGCCCAGCAGTGAGATTTTGTCGGCTTGACAAAAAAAAAAAATAGTACCTACTACTAAATAATTAGTTCTATTACCTAAAACAATGCTTAAGTATGTATATTTTTTTGCTTTTTTAGTATTTTTTTCAAAATCGTTTAACTTTCATATAGCAATGATAGTCTGACTCAGCTTTGGATTTTTTATAAAGGTAAATTTATATAATACGTCCCTCAAAACAACTTTGTACTGAGGAGAAACGCTCAAATTGAGATGGCAAACAAACTGACAGTCAGAGCAGCACAGCTCTACGTTTGTCTTGATTTTGTTTTATTTCGCATTTGAGAATAGTTCCAAAGAACGAGGCAATTAAATAAAGATTAGATCGAACGACGAAGACACTTCCGAACAAACGTCTCTTTGTGTTTTTGTGTGCTTCCCCTTTGTTGTTGCCCTTAGTTTTACAATAGTTTTTATGTATTGCAAACGAATAGGGGAAAACATTTCTGTTTTATTGACTACGTACAAGCTTCAGACTTGATCTTTAGTTTAAGACAGTTTTTGTTTAATTTTTTGAACAAAGGGAAAAAACAGAACTAAAAATCAAAACATCGAAAATTTCCTGCTGGCTCTTGTTGCGATTATGAACCAGAATTTGGCAGATTTTGTGATTTGAGTGGAGCGATTGCCACATCTGGGCCCCGATTCTGTAACTTCAATCGTGTGTCGATGGAATGGTCGCCATTTTATCCGTTCTGGTAGCGAAATTGAAAACTATCTAAATTTCATACACCTAATGACGGCTGCATTGATTGGCGGCGCTACCGCCAACTGAATTTTCAGTTGCTAGGTAGTTTGCAACATAACGTTCGGTTGGCGGTGGCGCTGCTGGTTGGGAACGTTGTCAGAAAGTATATGAAAATTAAATATGTAGTTCTCAATTTTGCCACCTAAACAGATAAAATGACCTCCATTCCATCGAAACACAACTGAAGTTACAGTATCGGGGCCCTGATCTCCGTTACCCTGTTGTAAGGGTAACTTGACCGGTTTAGATCATGGTTACATATTCAGTCACCTTCTCACCTCGCACTATTTTCTCACTGTAAAAACCTGTCGTCGTTGTATTTAATAATTTACAATTATATAGAGCTACGTTTTCGTAGCTTAGAAACAGTAATTATTTCGGTTCAAACGTCGAATACGTTTTACGTTTAAAAATAGCGCAACCGAGATCCTGTTTCACAAAAGTAATTTGTTCGGGCGTTTCCTCGCTTCCCCGGTAACTTTCTTTCACTAAACACGGCCAAACTTTTCTCTGTAATTAATAAGACAGCGCAATGTGTGACAGAAGACTTTATAATTTACGTTTACGCCGTATTGCCACATCTCCCTTGAAAATGGAGCTTGTTTGCTTAAATCAGTGATATTAAAAGGAAAATTATAGATATAACATTGTCATAACATAGTGGCACTGCTGGGAAAAGCTTTTTTTGATACTCTCTGCGAGTGTTCGCCCAGCACAGTAAGCATAGCCCGCGAAAAATTCGCGCATCTCACCACTGCGCTGATGATGTGAGGGTACCGTGCAAAGACCTGCTCACCCTCTGGCGTTGTCATTTAAATACTGTTTTGACATTTGACGGCGTTGGTGTCATGTTGTGCTTTTGTATGCTAGTTTTATGAAGTCTGTATTATGTTGTACCAGGTTGTCTAGGGCTTCTGCATAGATTTATTTATAACATCATTGACTGAAAATCAGAAAAGTAAATTAGGGTCACACGTGCGTTTATACTCCGTCTTTTGCGGTTAGGGAACCGAACACCAAATTTGAACATATTAAGGACTTTACAAAATTAAATTGATACAACATTATTTAGGCAGAGCAATAAAACAACAATTCTTGAAAACATACTTGTATTATTTATGAAATCACAAATTTATTTTTGTTGTTTGAAATGGAAAAAGTACTAAAGCTTGTTTCTGTTTTGTTCGTGTATTTTGACAACATTGGGCCTTTTTATAATACGAAAACGGCACGGCAAAATTGTATTACCATGGCCTTCGATACACTAGTGTTACTAGAAGCTGGGGACATAGAAGGCAATGGTTATATAAATTCTGTCATGCCGTGCCGTGCCGTTCTAATGATTAAAAGGCCCATTAGTCAGCTAAAAGGAATTATAAAACAGTTAGTCGGCTTTTGGCCGTCAATCTGGAACTGAACCTTAGCCGTATTATATCTAGTATTAAGATTTGATTGTTGGCTGTTGTGTACATACGTCTAATTAATAAAATAATTAATGAATATTTTTTAATAAATAAAAAAAGTCACCCCGTTCCTTATTAATCTGTTAACCAAAAGTAGATTTATTTTAACATTCACTGAATTGATAATATAAAAGAATTGGATCGTGCCGCACCAATATCTGAAGATACTTTGAAATAACAAATTATCAATGTCTAAAATAAACCCTTTCAAAACTTTATAATTTAGTCGGTCTAAGTACATTGAGCAACTGGTCCACGTAGCATGTACATTCGCCAACGCAGTTATGTACAAACCCTGAAACTTTTGACAGTTGGCCTAACTATGTAACTGTGTCTGACTGTACGCTGTCCAAATATGGCCGACTACGGCAACCGTCGTAGCACGTAGCGCCTGTCACATCGTCGTCGTAGCAAACGATGTCCCCGCTACGCCGTAGCCATAACATAATTATTTAGTTTTACAGGCTTGTTTCTTTTTTAACTCCCTACAAAAAAGAGGGGTGTTACAAGTTAGATGTGTATATCTATGTCTGTGTATCTGTATCTCTTTATGTCACACCGTAGCTTCTTAACGAATATACCGATTTCGATGCGGTGTTTTTGTTTGAAAGCTGACGTAAACGAAATGGTTCTTAGCAATATTTGATCAAAATTAATTCAGCCGTTTAAGAATTAAAAGTGATGAATGTCGGGAGGATGTTAAAAATTACTTCTTTAAAAGTTTTAGAACTAGTGGAAACGTTATTTGGTTGAATGCTATTTAAAACCTATAATGCCCTATTTAAAAACCTCTAATATAATTGTGAATTAAATATATAAAATAAAAAAAAATTACAACTTTATCTATTTTGTAGCCAGGTTCTGAATTTATTTCAAAATATTGTTATTACTACCATCTTGATATTTTACTAACTATTCTTTAGTAAATTACCAGAAATAGAAACCAGAATTTTAATTTTAATTTGAGGTCCTGCCTAATCACGCCGAAGTTTTTTTTCTTAAAAATTAATTGTAACCATTCAATCAACAAGCCCTTAAAGCGGGACAAAAACTCACTTTACCTACTTCCGCATTAAAAATAAAAAGTAATTTATTTGCCACAATTTGTTTACACAATTATTATAAAAACTATTAAAGAGAAAGAAAAAAAAACAGCAAATCGGTCCAGGACTCAGCGTGTTGCTGTGACAGAACCATCAGCAGCTAGTATTCTGCCCTGGCCTTATCCAAAAAAACAAAAAAAATAATAATATGTTACTTAACCGACAACAAGTCCACAAATCAGAAATAAACATATGAAAGAATACACTCGGGAGCAGACCACACTGAACAATCTTAAATTATAATAATAAAAGATAATACACTCTTAAATTTTAAGCCTGTTATGCTCCCGACTGCATCATTAGGTAAGGTATGTTTAAAAACAAAAGATGAACGAAAAAATAATAGTAGGAGTAGCTATGGTAAGATACTTCCAAATTAAACATAGTTAAAATAAAATAAATATAATAAAATCAATAATAAAACTACATTAAATATCTAAAACATAGCCTTGCAGGGCATCTGCGGATTGCTTCTTTAAAAGCAGCCACCTCTTCAATTGTAGTGGGATAGTTGGCAAAATAATGTAGTGCAGTGTTCACAGCCTGTCACAGTAGATACAAAATGTATAAGTTGTTTGCATTTTGTTCGGTACCAACAAGCGTTAAGGCCCAGATAGCGACTCTGTTATCATTTGGCCGCGGGCCAGCGTCGCTGTAATATTATCCCCGTTTTTATCGCAACTGAGACGTGAATTCTGCCATTTAAAGGTGCATTATTGCAGTTCAATTGTGTTTTTAAGAAACTGATTTTCTTTTTTTTATTCTTGTAGTGATTGTTATATTGGGTGACTATAAATTAGTCTGTGAAATTAAAGATGTGAATTAGAATAAGAAACAGATAATTTTTTCTTAAGGACTGTAGGTAATTAAAAAATTCGCGTCTCCAACTATAACTTGTGCGATCAGCTGATTTGCCTTTTTTTTTAAACGCTACACTCTGAAGGCCCACACTAAGGTTTTCCCTTGTGTCGTGGGTCCCTTGGAACACACATAAACACAAACACAAACACCCATGACCCGAGAACAAACATCTGCTTTTTACACAAATGTTTGCCCTGACTGGGGATCGAACCCAGGACCCGCCGATCAAGAGGCAGCGTCACTACCACTCGACCAAACCGGCCGTCAAGTTTTGTATGGGAAGTTGAACTTTTTTTGTTCTTGTAATTACTGATGTTCAGTAATATACACATTACAAATAAGATGTGTCTCAACTATTAGATAAAGTTGGCTTTTTGTAAGTAATATCTTGTTTCTTTTAAGATTTGAATAATTTTATCATAACTGTATAAAAATCTCGTATAGGAGGGAAAGTACAGATATACATTCCAAATTCATCCATCGTTCTTCTGCTCAGCTATTTAAGTTTAAATTTAAGTTAAAAACTTATTTAATCATTCCAATTTTTTCGCGGATTCAGAGTATTATTTCAACAAGTTACAATGTAACAAAAATCTAAAAGTGAACGAACAATTTAATTTCCTTCTTTACACATTTTCATTATTTTAACATTTCTATTCACTACCCTGGAAACATAAAAAAACTGGAAGAATGGAATCGGTCCGTCTCCCGCGTAATAACTGCCTTGCTCTTTCAAATGAAAATTAAAATACCTTTTCTTGCTTATACGTGATAGACGGAAAAATATGATTTTCTTTTTTTAACCCCCGACTAAAAAGGGGTGTTATAAGTTTGACGAGTGTATTTACGAGTATGTCTGATTTGATGCGGTTTTTTTGTTTGAAAGCCGATTTAATCAAATGATTCTTAGCTAAATGCAATGAAATTGTTTCAGCCGTTTAAACGTTACAAAAAGGAATAAATACCGTGCGTGATATAAAAAAAAAATATATACCGTTTGGTTCTAAACATTCATACATACATCACGTCTTACATACATCACATAACTTGTCCCATTTGATGGTAAAACTAATCCACACACATCTATTTCGCTTCCTCTGCATTCATAATTTGCATCTTATGGGGTGTTTGTAGTCCTTAACTGAATTTATGTTGTTCACAAATTTTTAATTATTTAGACCCATTATTATTTAGAAATATTTGCATGCCAGGCAGTGGCCGAATATGACAGAACCACATTTTAAAATAGGCCCATCTATGTACTGATATTCAGCAAATAAATGATTTGATTTGATTTGATTTCATTTTTTTTTATCATAGAACAATATCAGCAACATTACACAGATTGAGATTTAGACTAAAGTGTAAAAACATAAAAGTTTAGTTAATAGTAATTTTTACTATTGACTTCTCTATTAGTTTAGTAATGCTACCCAGTCTTACTATTTATTAGTGACTAAAAGCATAAATATGGAAAAATCCTTTCACAGAAATCTTTAACAGCTCATCACAAGCTACTCCCAGCAGTTTTTTCATGAATTCTAAAATATAAAAGTATTGTGATTCATATCCTGTTGAATATTCCGAATATTCATGTCGGCTCGTTAGCGACTCGCCCGTATTTATGTAAAGTATCGTATTAAATAACCAGCCACGTCCGCAGGGGTCTGTTTTAGGGGTCCAAATGGATAGCAGACTTTTGTATTACAGAAGAAATACATTAATCCTAACTGTCATAATATAAACTAGAGGAAAACCGGGACTTCGCTCACGTGGAACTTTTAGCAAATCTAACATTTAAATAGGGATATGTACACAATAAAGGTAACCTACGATTATATGAATGCAGTTTCACCTTTTTACAGAATTAGGTGATGAGTTATGATTTTTCTTTATTATTAGATCTAGGTACTTATTGGTGAAAACTGTTTGAAAATCCGTTTAATGGATTTTGAGTTTATTGTGTTTAGATACACAGATAGATAGACACCACACCCCATAACACTATACATGATTAACATTATTTAAAAATCTATAAAAAAAATATTAGGTATAACTAAATATGACTGTGGAAACCAACGTACGTTATCTACACTAATATTATAAAGAGGAAAGTTTGTATTTTTGTATGTAACGAATAGGGTCCGAAACTACTGGTCCGATTTGAAAAATTCTTTCACCATTAGAACGCCTGACATTATTCTCGAGAAACCTAGGTTATATTTGACGGCCGGTTTGGTCGAGTGGTAGTGACGCTGCCTCTTGATCAGCGGGTCCTGGGTTCGATCCCCAGTCGGGGCAAACATTTGTGTAAAAAGCAGATGTTTGTTCTCGGGTCATGGGTGTTTGTGTTTGTCTTTATGTGTGTTCCAAGGGACCCACGACACAAGGGAAAACCTTAGTGTGGGCCTTTGAGTGTGTAGCGTTTATTTATTTATTTATTTATAACTGTAATAGGAATAAGGTTCTCCATCGCTTTAGGTGCGATTGTTACAAATCATTATATATAACTCACTTTAAGATACACTATATATTTAAATAAAATTGCCTAAGTTTAATAAAATAATGTATGAAACAAAAGAAATAACTTTCTCGAATTCCTACGGGAACGAAGTCCCGAGCGGAATGCTGTTACATTATACATCTAACTCTGTAAGGAAATTCGCGTGATGCATGAACTTTTTCATCAAAGACAATAGGGGTTCAGACGACAGAACCCTAAAAGTGCTAGCCTAGTTTACTCTTGGCTGGTTCCTTACTAAGCTTTGACTATGCCCAGCCTTTTAGGAGCGTTGTCGCTTCAAGGGTGGAAAAGACTTGTTTACTTAAAATACCGTTCTTTGCTGAACGCTGAACAGGCAGTGTGTTCCAAGTGTTATTCAGCAGGCTTATTATACTGGGTGACTTTAAATTAGTTAGCGAAAACTTAGGTTGCAAACTAGTCTAATAAGATGAACAAGGTTGTCCCTAAGGAACAGGTCGAAATGTAAAAAATGTTATACAGCTTCAGCGCGCCTTAGCAAAAAAATTGTTTGTCAGGTTCAAATTGTTTTCTTGGACAAAATTTTACAGTTTTTTAAGTAGAACTAGCTTCCGCCCGCGTGGACTACAGGTTGTATCGTGCCCAGCTAGCCTATGTCATTTCTCAAGGTCTAATCTATCTCTATACCAAATTTCATCAAAATCTGTTTAGTAGTTTAGGCGTGAAAGTGTAACTAACAAACAAACTTACATTCACATAATTTATAATAATAGTAAGGATTACCCCTTAAAGTTTTTTAAAGTCACCTAAATACTTAATACATTCACGGCTGGAGCCGTTATTTTCTGTAGGGTAGGCAGAACATTAAGTGTTTGTAGAGCCATTTAACACCCTTCTGGTCAGGTATTTCAAGAGCTCGTTAAAATAAAAATAAAAAAAAATTCTTAAAGAATCATATTTAATTCGCCGAAGTCCTAAAAATTTATACATACATATACTCATGCCTGCAATCTCTAACAGGGTAGGCAGAACATCAGTGTTTATTGTGAATTAATTTCATTATTAATTTTAGTTTAAAATTGTAATTATGTTTTTGTTGTGGGGCGTTAGCAATGTTGTAAATACGCCAAAGTATTTCAGAATGAAGGGCACATAATACAAAGTGGATTATATTTCAACATTGCAGTTATCTTGAGAATGTTTGACACAAAAGTGAAAAAGAAACACTAAATACAAAAAAAAAAACATTTTTCTCTCTCAGAGGCTTCGTAGTCGATGCTGTGATGAAAAGCTAGCAAGATATAAAATATTTTAATCTCTTTGACATTTCCAAAATATCTCTTTGACTCTTCATCCCATGTTTCATCGTGATTAATAGCTCTACTGGGTAGTTAAATGAACAATTAGAGTATTCAATTAACTCATTTAGAAAGGCAGTTTAAATTTTATGTGCTCTGGGAGCTCTTAATTGACGCTTAGGTCACCTTGTTTTGATGATAAAATAGTTAAGCCAAAAGTAGTTTCGTAGTTTGAAGGCTTAAACGAGGTAAAAGGATCGCTTAAGCTAGTCCTTGGATCACTTATTACAGAAATTTTTTGGTGAGTTATTATATCCGTAGGTAATTCGATCACTAAAATCGTTCATTAGGATTAAGTTACTCACTAGAATTTGAAGACGTCGCCATTTCGAAAATCAGTCAGACCTTATCATCTTCATCAAGAATAAAAGAGAGACAATGTGAAAACAATACACAAAACCTAAATGTAGAGCAAAGAAACAACATGAGAAGAGATGACAACACGATGAAGTACTTAGTATAGCAAATCCCATAGATCATCCACACTAAAACCCAGTAGGTATAAAAAGCAAAACTCTCGCTTCATGTGAAGTTTTCCCCTGAGCCAAATCTAGTGGCGGTGATTTATTTGAATAGTGGCTAATCTGCTTACACGAGCACAATTTTAACATTATTCTGTGGTTACGGACCAAGTGCAAGTTGGAAATTAGTTGATAAAACTTTTAAATTCCTGTTTATCGCGACTGGCAGGCAACTACATTGCTAGTGTTGTAGGGCAGATGGAATTAATCGATTTATTTTTAAAACTGTATAAAATGTACTGATACAGATTATTTATTCCCCTCGCACCTTATCGTCCAGGCGAGGGCTCATTTAAATGGTTTACCTTATTAATTGTACTTTCACTGCGCTGATATGAACATAGATCGTTTCTATTATATTACAGTTTAAATGTAGAAGATAAACGCTACAGATTAGAATGCAATGTTAAATATTATAATATTTAACGTCCTACCTAGCATACACAGCAATACCGAGATAAGTAGGTACCATTAATATTCTTATCTCTCTTATTTGTAGGCTAGTACTTCTTCGTGTAGACAATGCGAGTAGGTAATCTAAAATCCTACAATATTAATACTTTATTAAAATATCACAACTACAAAATAAGATCTGCGTTATTGAAATGATTTAACACAATTCATCAACAAGTTATAGTAATCATATAACATTGTATCAACATCGATAAGGCTTACATTTTCTTTTTGTGGACTGGACAACACTAAACGGTTACCACGACATTCCAGTTACACTTTTTGCCGCACAAGTTTAACTGTATTATGGCGAGATAACTTTTTACGTATTCATTAGAACAACTTATAAAACAATCGGCCAAATTGATGACGTAAATATTTCAATTCAAACCAATAGTCTCGCTTCGACTAAAAATTTTTGCTATACTTGTAATGAATTGAAAATGATATTAACAATCAACGAAGTTATTTTTAAAATTAAAAAATCTGCTGTTTTTCCCTAGGTGACGGATGACGGGCGACCTCAAAAGTTTTTCAACTACTATTTTTCAGAAAAAAATATTTTAAATATTATTCCAAATGCTTTTATGTAATCTACTTCGTTTAAAACCATTTAGTAATGTGAAGTCGTCAGGATAACTTAAGATTATCATTACATCACAGCATTTTTTCTGTCAGAGAAACATTTTTAAGAGATTTACGAATAAAGTTTCAAAAAGAACATACCCAAAACCTTTGATATTTCACGTCAACGTACAGAAGGGAAAAGAATATTGTCCGACCCAAATCTGTCTTAAACTGTACAGCGACATACATTAAACTGAGGAAAAATGATTGTAACATATGGAAGTATTTTTTCAAAGGCTTGTAACGAATTTCTCGCTTTCTATGCTCCTAAGAATGCTATAAAAGTAAGTTGTTCATATAAATAACGTTGATGAAAAAATATGAGAGGGGGTTTATGGTACCCACAAATCAGGGGTAAGAAGGGACTTATCCGATGCGCCAATCTAAAGTTTGGTAACCCCATATATCGTGAGAGTGATCCACATACAACTGACTTCGTTATAGTGGCGTTATAGTGCTTTAAGCTAGATTTGTGAGTGAGGTACTTTATTGTTGCAGTCAGTGGCGTAGCTAGGTAACCAAAGGCCCCGGGGCAAAAAATAAACTAGGGCCCCAACTAAACTAATTAAAATCGTTGGTTCCGTAATCGTCGTGTTCCGAATTCGACATACTCCAGATTTGTCTTAATCCAGATTCGTCGTACTCCAGATTTGTCTTAATCCAGATTCGTCGTATTCTATATTCGTCATAATACAGTCGACTGCATAACAAAATAAGTTGCCATTATCAAAGTCGCGTTCCTGGAATCTGGTTTATTTATATTCCGAATTTGCGAGACATTTTCACTAGTTCAATTTATAGTTTGTAAGTCAGAGTCCGAGGGACCCCCTGAGCTTGGGGGCAGTGGCCCCGTCTAGCCCTCCGGTAGCTACACCACTGGTTGCTGTATTTGAGAGATCTAACAAAGTTTTCTGTCGGTCATCCGACAGAAAACCAGAGTGATGGATATTATCCAAAAGTGTAGCAAGCTGAAGTGGCAGTGGGCTGGCCATGTCTGTCGCAGAACCGACGAGCGTTGGAGTAGACAGGTTCTCGAATAGAGACCACGTCTTGGCAAACGTAGTGTAGGACGCCCCCCAGCCAGATGGTCAGATGACCTAAAGAAGATAGCGGGTAGTGGCTGGATGAAAACAGCGGAGGATCGTGCAAAGTGGCGCACCTTGGGGGAGGCCTATGTTCAGCAGTGGACTGCAATAGGCTGATATGATGAACAAAGTAAGAAGTAGATTATTACTTTTAACCGATCTCAAAACCAAACCATTTAAATACAGGTATTTACTTATTGTTGTTTTGTATTTCAGGAAACACAAAACAACAATAAGTCACCACTTCAAAACCAGGGAAACCAGGAAAACCCAGCTAAAAAGAGCTGATTCTCAATTCCAATATTTTTTGCTAATTATCAAAGTTATTATTTTAATTTTTTTTTCGAAAAAAACGAAAATGTATAAAACCGATTTTGAAATTTTCACATTTTCACAGATCACTTTCCTAAGCATTTTTTATTGAGCAGAAAATAAAAAAAGAAAAAATATTTATTTTATGTCAGCTTTGTCCTCTGCTCAGCCCACAAGGGAAAATAATGAAGATTAATGAGTACATAACACTTAGGTGGGTATATTACGTATCTGATGTATTACACCAATTTCGATATCTCCCGTGGCGTTCGCCAATTTATTTGTGTATATGTATAGTTGATACACAGCGAAATAATGTTATTTCTTTTGTTTAAACATTTTTCTAAATAGAAACTATTTCTATGAAACGATAACTGCTTAACATGCCTCATACGTACAAATCCTCGAAGTCGCAAATCATACAGGGTGTAAAAGACAGCTTAGCAAAAACTGAAACCCTGGACTCAGACAATCATTCTGAATGATTTGTCAGTGGAATTTTTCTCCGAGAAACCGAATCTAATATTTGAAACAACAATTTTGGATGTATGAAAGAAACCATAGTAAAAATTAGCCACATACATAAAATGTGATAAGCATCTATTAAAATATCAGAACACTTCTTAAGAAATCATTGCCATATATTTCAGAAGAAATACAATCAAAGCACACCGAATCAATTAAATTTAAGCACAAAGTCCATATGAACGTTCGTGAAAGAAGTTGATGTTCTTTCACTGTAAAAATGATACGGAGATTGAGCATTACACATGCAATTTCAGAGCTAGGCAAGTAAGCTTGGATTGAAGCTGGTTAATTCTCCAGGCAGTGGAGCAAAAACGGAAAAAAGAAATACAAAAGGCTCTACTACAACAATAACTATGTTTTAAAGTTACTGGATTTTCGACTTTAAAGCAAAGTTAGTAAGAGTTTAGTGAGAGGTATGTGGATGTTGGTCGGCGTGTTCGTGAGGTTCATTTGGGCAAAGGGAGGTCAAACACTTAAACTCTGGAGATACAAGATTGCAGACGAGTTGAGGCAAACGAAGCAAGCCTTATGAATCGCTTTCGTGCATGCGAGGGGATTTTTGAGGACTGTAGGAACCCGTACAGATCTAGTATGTATATCTGCTACGTTTGTCTTGTCATAAATTAACATGCTCTGCTGGATTTTATACAAAATGTGCTGTAGAAAGAAAGTTGTGGGCTGAAATTCATTAAGGTGTACCTCATGTCTTTATTACAAACATGATGTTTGAAGAAACTTGGAAGAAACTTTGGTAAATATTTATTTTTTGAAGACATAATTATAAAACTTCTTAAAAAAGATTTTAAGAAGCTACTTTAAAAAGACACACATTTAGCTTTTAATTATAACTAGGAAGGTAAAAATCTACTTTCAACCAAAACTCTACTCATATAATTGTACTAGCTTTTGCCCGCGGCTTCGCTCGCGTCAAATTCGGGGTAATTTTAAACTACATAAGTAAGTTTAGTTATCATTAGCTATGAATATTTACGCTAATCAAAAAAAAGATAGGGTAACAAGTACACCTACCACGCGTTGGAAGTTAACGATATTCTCAATTATTATTTGAGTTCGAATTCTAACTTCGAGTCTCATATAAAATTTTGAAGTAGTTATATACTTTTTTCTCCGAGTTGCCTACCAACTTTACAAACAGAAGTGTGAACTAGTGAAAAGAAAAGTAGCCCTTTCCTCTTTTTCCCGGTGACTGAAAGTAAACGCAACGCATCACCTGCTTGTAAAGGAACGCAAATAAAACGCACCTTCATGCGTTTGAATCGACACCGTGCGACTGCGAACCTACAACATCGTCCCCTTGAAAGTGTCTATTGACATGTACTTTGTACGTGAGCGACTTATTCGGTGAAGCTTGGCTGATAGCTCAAAGAAATTGGCCATTGTTTTGTAATTTTTTATCTGTAGTTTCGAAAGGAGACCCTTGGGCTGATAAATGACGAGCTACCCAATAGTAGGTATTAATAGGCTGAAGAAAAATGGTTACATGAATTTAGACAACAGAGCATTAAAAAACAAAATAAATTTTACACTAAATATGGAATGTACCTATATCTGCAATTACTGCAGACCTAAGCGCGGTGCTAGCCTTTATTATAGAGACGTTTAATTAGTTTATAAGAAACTCGCAGTGCATTATTACTAGCATTCGGACAAAGCTTTCGCTATGAAATAATTCTAATTCTAAAGGTCTTTCTAACATCCACATTTTTTAATTTACTTTTCATCTCAACGCTTTAACCTGCTAAATATTAAATTATGTTCAAATACTAGCTACCGAACATTATTTTACATGAAATAAATTTAATATAAATCGTGTCCGGCAGCGTATCGAATAGGTGTGAAGCTGTGACTTTGAGATATCGATTCGCTCAGAGTAACAAGGAAGAAAAATAGTTCTTTCAAAGGGATCCGAGTTTTACAGTCAAACGACATCGCGTCGATTAAATTGCAGCGAGGAAAAAGAAAAAGGAACGTTCCAGAATATTCCCTTTTATCGTTTTCCCATTCAGAGCGACATTTCTAATTACCACAACCCACAACTCGTCGCGCTTGTCTTTAGCACGTCTCAAAGCTATTGTAAGAAACTAGCAACTCACTCACAGACCTTTTTTCCGCGGAACCAAGATATTATCTAATGACAGCTTATAATAAGAGCCTTTGATATTCAGCCGGGTACCAGTGTTTGTGACATTTTCCTACGTCGGAAGCTTTGTCACGTAACGAGTTACTGGTACGGTTGCCGTAAAATGTGAAACAATATAAATTGAGTTTTAATAGGCGGTATCATTACTGAAATTTCAAGGTAATTAGTATTGGTTTTTAATCAACTTTGCCCGAGTATAAATCCATGTCTCATTTTGTTTTATTACATTGAATTTAAAGGTAAGCTCCTATAGGTAAACAACAATGATATCACGGAATATGTCGAAGATAAATAAAGGACGAAGTTTCCGTTTCAATTCTGTTTCATATTGCGCTAGGAAAGAAATCAAGTTACGGATATAAATCAAAGGCGAGGCAGAGCAAAGTTCGGGAGCTCGCTCCGTTGTAAATCCAGCTCGAGAACTAACATTAATCGTCTGAGAACAAACTAGTTTCTATAATTATTTCCTCGGCTTCGGCCCTCTGGTTTTGTCTCTCAAATTGCTGTGTTCAAGTAATGACACCGTTAATCGTGAAACACAATGGGACGGCAAGTCCGAAAATCCGAACCAAATACGCCTGATTATACGTTCAGGAGAGCTTCAATAGATTCAAAATTTAATAATGTTATAGGTATTGTTGGAAAACAGTGTTAGTATAGGCATTGTTGGATGACGGTGTCTATCAGTTGTGACTTGATAAGTAGAATGAAGAGCTTGTACAGTCTAACAAAGAAAACGGCGCTGGGGTGCCCTGCAAACAGTTTGGAAATGTATTTACTATACGCCAAATAGTATACGTCTTTGTACAAATCAACTATATAAATAAGTAACTTAAAATAATAGACTGTAGCGTTTTAAGTCCCAAACGAAATGAATTTTTAACCCCCTACAAACAAAAGGAGTGTTATAAGTTTGACACCTGTCTGTATCTCTGTGTGTCTGTGGTGGCAACACGAGTATAGCTCCTAAACGGACCGATTTCAATGCGGTTTTTTGTTTTAAAGCTGACGTAATCGCGATCGTTTTTAACTACAACGAGATCAAAGTTGTTGCAGCCATTTTAGAGTTATAAGAGATGAATTATTTCATAACCCATTGTTAATGTTTTAGTACGTAATAAAACTGTTAATTGGATTAATCTCTTCATGATCGATTAATGCAATCAACAAACATCGCAAAACCTTTATATGTATTGACAATATGTTTTACGGCCTCGTGTTTTGAGCCTATCCTAACGGCGCTCATTGAAAAGCACTTGAAACGAAATGATCTTCCACTATTCAACAAGAAAATTTATTAGATAGATAGATAAACTTTATTGCTTCTTAACAATTTGTAACATTGTACAATGTTCTTATACAATTAAAAAAAAAGGTTAGCGAAATGTGTGACGTAGATTGTAGAAGCAAATAGGACACAGAACTCAGCATACTTGCTGTCTATGACAGACAACAAACTGATTTTCAGCTGTGCCTAGAGTTTTTTTTTTCGCGCGTACCTAGGGTTAAAAAATATATATAATGAAGTAACTTATCAGAAATGTGTACCAGTACGTATGTGTTCAAGTGAGATAGTGTAAGTGCGTGTGAAAGTGCGTGTATACTATGCGTATTATACTTAATCATGACTACAATCTGCATTAGTTAGTTCCGCAAAATGATATAGACCATGGTAATTACTTACAATTATGCCTAACATACATATAAGCATGCATACACTTACAAGGAACATTAAGCGTTGTAACAGAGCCAATTAACACCTTTGGATCAAAGCCAGTTGGCCTAAGAGACGTGCTAAAGGGATGAGACTCTATTACATTGATTACCAGAACACATACAGTGTCCAATTATACTCCACTGTTGGGCAAATTGCTTCATTAAGGAGGAGATATGACCCTGGATCTAGAATCCAGTCGGAACATACGTTCATTGTCTCATCAATGTCTATAACTACAAATTTAAATTCATTGAAGTTGGCATTTCTGCACCTACTTATCTGCCAAAATAGTTTCCGATTTTAAATCGTACAGAAATACTATTTGTAGAAGTGGATTAACTAAGGACTTGCTCAACAACAGATAGACGTGATTTCTTGCATGTGAAAAGTTGGGGACCACAGGCTTTTTCACGCAAACGCAGTCACGGGCGGAAAGTGAGTAATTTATAAATTAATTTTAATTACATACTCTCAAGAATTCATTCTTCACTCGAATCTGTTGCTTCTAAATAGTGACCAAAACTATAGAATACTAGCTGATCTCCCGAATTCATTGTCAGTTTTTTTTAACCTTTTTTGAGTTTTTTTTTTAACCCGAATTCATTGTCAGTTTTTTTAACCTTTTTTGAGCTAGAAATTTTTGCTGGTATGTCCAGAACAACTAACTAAATTTTCATCATAATCGGATGAATATGTATTTTTTTATTCTCCACTATGTTTAGGAGTGCATAGTGGAGAAAAATCCAAACTTCGATTTTTATTTAAGAGTGCATATAAGACACACATCGATTTTTATTTATGTAGATAGATAGAATATAGTGACGAAACGTTGCAAACTAATCTAAAACCAACCGAATGTCACGTTTACCAATCCGTTCGCCATGCGCCAGTGTCAACTGACATGATCCGCTAGCTTCGGTCAACATACGTATGCAGTTTAAGTATTAAACAGATTGACCAACTGGCATCACGTTTAACGTTCTCGTGTTTTGAGCCATTCGTGAAACGGGAGTCGGAAAAAGGTTAAAGTTAAACTGCAACTTGTTTCGCTTGTGTTTTATGTGGACTCTCGTTTTGTAATAGGTCTTTACCTATGAAATTGACGATTTTTTCTCAAGCTTTATTTTATTCATAATTTATTTTATTGAACAGCTATTACTAAATTTGTTTTTTATTTAAAACCTTGGCCATATAACGGAGATATTGAGTCCAATTAATACATATTTACTTTAGATTTATTTGCTGAAAAAGAAGCTCAAATATAGCTCGTTTCATCCGTTGCCCGTTTCATTGCTTATTTTTGCTGTACCGTTATTACAGTTACAACTTTCAATAAAGTAAGAATGATGAAAATTAACTTAATGTTGTCCAAACCTTCCCACAAAATTTTGCTAAATTTGGATTTCGCATTGCCGAGAAAAATCCAAAAACGTTAGTATGAAAATTCAGTTTTCCAAAGATATTATATGAAAAACGGCAATTTCATAGGTAAAGACCTATTATTACATAAGATAACTATTTAAATGCATATATTTTGGATTAAATATGTTATTTGTGTAGGCTGCCAGTGGTTTAGACGTGAATGAATTACTGATGGCTATGACGACAGCAAATCGTTTAAGCAACTTTGAAAATGGTCAACTTTTTTTAACCTTTTAGGTAGAAACTCGTCTCGATCTCTTACAGAATAGCCCCCTTTGTCCAACTATATTTTGTACAGTCAGTCCCCTTAATTATGTATACACCAACGTTCCCTGTCTCCTGGTGATAAGGTTCAAATTAGAATGAATTTTGAAGCGCTCGTAGCCCAGTGGCGCTCTCTGATCTTAACCGATAAGTGAGGTTAAGCAACGTACACAGAGGGAGGGAATCTGATGGGTGATCAAAGTGGCAAGTTATCACGAGCGTTTCTTTGCTTCGGAGGGTACGTTAAGCTATCGGTCCCGGCTGTTGTAGACTGACGACAGTCGTTAAAACCAAGTCAGAGGCGATTGTGCGGTTTGAAAATTCTGACACCAGGGTTAGCCAAATTTTGAGTTCTCATACAAACTTCATCAGCATATAGCGCATTTTGTATGGGAGATCAAATTTTTTTTTCGTATTTTGACCTATTTTCCTTGGGGAACTTCTTCAGTTTCATGGACTGATTAACCACCCGAGAGGTTGAAAGAGAGATACCTAAAGCCCTGTATATCTAAGAGTGGACTAGGTTCCTAAAATATCAAAAAATCCATTAGTAGTATGCAAATGAACTATAAAGTTAGTTGTATCTGTCAATTACTGGATACCCTTCCAAAGCACACGCACCCAAATTTGTATTTTGTGTACTTAACACCCGAATCACGTCCGAACATCAAGTTAAGTTCAAATCGATTGCGTCCCTTGCCTGTAAATACTCAATTGCCAAAGGCTAGACAAAATTTGTTATTAGATGATCAGCATAGATCAAAGTGCTGGTAGCCGAAATCTAGTTATCAGACAATTTAGTGCCGCCACAGCTAGCCGTCGTGCTGAAACCCCGTCAAAATTACCGTAATTAAATGTTCGTCGCCGACAGACGATCTAACTACAAGCGGGGGTTATAGTTATAACAAGTGCACCGTAGATCACTGCATCATTTTCGTAGATAGGTGATATTTTTATTTTATTTTAGGTGTACTTCTGTAAGATGACCGGTTTGTCCTACTACCTGTAGGAGTTACAGATAACTAGGCAAGTAAAACTATGGCTGTCGATCGAATCAGACGAAGAGTCCCGCTGGGTATACTGGCATGGCCAACGGGCCTTCTTATAATTCGAACGGCACGTAACGGCATAATTTGAATTACTATTGTCCCCTATACATATTCCTAGCTTCAAGTACCACTTGTACATAGAAGGCAATGGTAATACAATTTCGCCGTACCGTTTTCGAATTATAAAAAAGCCCAACGGGTCGTGGGATCGATATTTGTGTAAAAAACAGATGTTAGTTCTCGGGTCATGGGTGTTCATGTACGTTCCAAGGGACCCACGGCATAAGGGGAAACCTTAGTGTGGGCGTTTGAGTGTGCACCGTATTTATATGTTTAATAACAAAGACAAATAAATGAAACCGCAGAGCCACAAACAATTTACGAATACTTGAACAAATTAAAGTTCAACTTTTATGCGTTTTGCGACTTTTTAGTATTTTTCAAAAGTATAGTGACTGTCTTGAATCTAAAATAAAATATTTTCTGAGTTAAACACATAAGTTATCAAAACAAATTGGCAAGACACATTAAAGATAATGCTTGTTGAAGTTATAGCTTATTGGAAACCTCTTACGGGACATTTTACCCAAATCTTATGTCTAAGGGCGTCGTAACAGTCATGTTTGAATGGTGTTATCATGACTTTAATACCAAGATACGCGGCATTACTATCTCAAATACAAATCACCTTGTATTATGAAATAAGTAAATGGGACAGTCTGGAGCTTATTTCTAATATAATCACTTGGTACAACCACTAAACGATCTGGGGGCACGGTAAAGTCACAAACTATACACCTTGGCAAAATATACCTATGACTTGACCGTTTCTCTGTAAGGTGAAAAATTGAATTACTATTCATTTCTTTTACTTATAACTAGCTTTTCCCCGCGGCTTCGCTCGCGCAAAGAACTCTTTTAGTCACCCATTTCATTCTTGACCCTTTAAGGGATGATTTTTGAAAAATAGCGAAACATGTGTCCATTTATTTGCTTCGAGGTATATCTTGACGAAGTTTTGAGTCAAAATGTGCAAAAAAATTGTTTTCTCCATACAAACTTTGAACCCCCATTTCACCCCCTTAGATGTAGAATTTAGAAAAATCCTTTCTTAATGCCGTAAATTTCATCGCCATTTTGATGATTCCTAACTAAACAAATAAAAGTTGAGATCTTATACACTTGACATTGATAGGTATACATAGAATACCGCAAGGAAAGAAGCTGCAGAAAGGTATACATAGAATACAATGGTGCTATAAAATACAACTTTTTGATTTGAATTACTTACTTACTAAAGAAGTAAGCTGAATAGAATAATCATGTATGTTACATAGATAAAAACACCTTTTTAAACAGACGAATATTTGCTAATCCAGATTAATCTATTTGGCTATGCTTATTACCTAAGATATTAAATTTAAGTCTTTCAATTAAGTTATGAACAAATAAATGTTTGAAACCTAAAATAGCATACAGGTAGCCTTATTGAAGTATTTATCATATACGAAGAGGGTATTCTAATTGCTTGAAATGCTCTGAGCACTTATGCAATGTGCATCTAAGGTCCGTATTATAGAACGCGACTCAGACTTATCTATACTTAAACAGCAGTCGTCTTTGTCATTTTGATAGTGAAAGAAAGAGACAATCAATACTTAAGTATATATCAAGCTTGGTAATTTAGGTAATACGGACCTAAATTACCAGTAGAGGGAATGTCCACCGAGACTGGAAAAGCAGTCTGCATTGCTGTCATACAGCATACACAACTATAGATAATGATTGATTTTATAACATATTATTAAACTTTCTGAAGTTTTTTTTTTTTCATTTCTTGACATTGACTCCCCGCCCGTACGGCCCGTACCCCAGTGACGCCTACATCGCATAAGGTGCTGCCTAGCTAGCTAGCTGAGCAGGATGAGCGGCGACCACGAAACTTTTTTCTAATACTTACATTTTAAACTCTTGATATCTTTTGAATGGAATGTCCAAATTGAATATTTCAAAAAGTTGTATAAAGATATTAAAGCAGTCTTGAATATGAAGTAATTTATTTTGATAAGGATTAATACGAAGATACAAATAAAGAGCATTTTATAGCGGGCGGCATTTCAATTAAATTTTTTAAATAAAAGAACACATATTGTGGCATAACTACAATAGTTAGACATATGCTGTCGCGACACTTTTTGTAAATATTTATGTGTTCTGCAAAGTCGTAGTACATTATTTTATTCTATCATCAATAGTTTACGCAGCGCACGCAATGTAAAGAATATTTTACGTAATTTTTTTTCACCTTGGGTTACATTATTTGAGTTTCAGTAAGGATCTCTAATTTTTTTGAAAATATAATATAGCCTATGTCCATAATGTAGCTTTCTAATGGTGAAAGAATTTTTCAAATCAGTCCAGTAGTTTCGGAGCCTATTCGATGCAAACAAACAAACAAACAAACAATCAAATCTTTCCTCTTTATAATATTAGTATAGATAGTTCTTATAGTAACGAAACGGCCAAGCCACATATTTTGACTAAGATGTAGAGTTTGTGTTTGTGAAGTTAGAGCATGTAGAGTAAGGCCGTGAGAATTAAAAGCTTGGCTCTATGAGATCTGATAACTTTTTGACAGAGGTCTCGTCTTGGCATCATTTTAATTTTTTTTTGTGGGATAAGGTATATCAAATACGTTTCTAATATAACCCCGCAAGCTTGTTGATGTTTATTTTCAAAATGAGTTGGCATAGTCGTCCAGGGTGTCTAAAACCTTGCCTTTCTCGCGAATCGCGCCACTTCAAATGTCACGGTGAGTTCGTTTATGAAAGTGAATCTCTGTCAAAGTGAAGCTTCACCGTCATCGCTCTTAGTCCAGTGGCTCTCGTTGATATGAACCGATCAGTGAGGTTAAGCAACGTAAACAGGGGCAGCAGACCTGATGGTCGACCAAATTGGCAATTCATCATGAGCGTTTCCGTGCTTCAGAGGGTACGTAAGCCGGTGGTCCCGGCTGTTGTCGACAGTCATTAAAAACAAGTCAGAAGCTATTTGGTGGTTTGAAAACTCTGACACCAGGCTTAGTCAAGTTCGCCTCACACTTGACTATACCTACACGATAAGAAGAAGGCCGTCGTCTGAACATGAATTTATATTTACTTACATAATATACGAGTAAGTGGCACGACTCGCAGGTTGTGTTGTAATTGGGATACTAGAATTGCTCTGATGATTAAACTATGTCCAATAGTTCCACTGCTTGGTCTTTTGATTGCCCCGTCGTCATAAATAAATTACTTGCACACGTTGCCGTCCATAGCTTGAGTTTTCAATTCCCAAATCTCTATAAGCGAGTTGGAGCTCTCGGTTGATGTTTACGGCTACAATAATGTATTCGTGCAATCACGGATCGTGTTTACTCAAGACCGCTGTATTTATTTGCAAAACTCTCGGGGGTCCTTTGGTACGCGACCTAATTCGCACAACGAAGGCTGAATAAGCATCCGATTGCAGACTCGATAAACATTAAGGATTCAGATTGACATTTCAATCAAATAAATATACATATAAACGTAGACGCTCGCTTCACTGAAATGAGCTTCTGATTAAATGCGGAATTGTGTAAAAAATACAAAACAGAAATCGCGAGTCCAATTTCCGGCGTTAAATTTAGCATCAGTCCGATACGCTTCGACGACGACGCGACGCCAGCAAAAAGGTTTCATGCAACCTATTAACATGCCACTTAGATCATGTTACGAAAACGCTATTTTTAACTTACAGTCTCACATATTTTCCACTGGTTTCTATGAATAGAAGAGCCCCCTGAAAAAGCAGCATGTATAATGGTGTGCCTTTTAAAATTAGTTGGCGTTGACCCAAACCTGCCCATGAAAATAAACAACTTAGTAAATTTTATGAAATTCAAGGTTTTCAACGATTTTTTTACGGAGACTCGCCCCCTTAGGCTATAACTTCTATAAATTTTAGTTATTTGTCGCGATAGACAGATATTCATATGTTAACGATTTTGTGTTTCGAATCTCTTTAGTTTTAGAATCAATTAATGAGTAAATAAAATTTCTACAGCGCAATACGTATGCAGGTGATTGATCGAAGTAACGTGTCGAGGCAAATGACAGATGCATGGCGTGGGACGATTCTTAAGTCCATATTATAGAACGCAACTCAGACTCTGACCTTTACTTGAGTAGCAGCCAGTCGTCTTCGTCATTTTGACAGTGAGAAAAAGAGACAATCAATACTTAAGTGTAGATCAAGACTTGAGTCTCCTTTTGTAATACGGGCCTTAGTCCGTCATTTTACTAACATAAACTATACTGACATTTTCAACTGGCTACCTCCTACGGCAAGACTAATAATAGGCTTCATTGGTACGCTGTGGGTTCGGAGCTATATGAAGTTGTAGGTAAAACCAAAAGAACTGTAACGCAGAAAATATATTTAAATATGTTTTTATGTACAAATATGGCCAACTACATTGAAAGAAAGAGACCTAAACGAGAAAACATAACGTTACCTACCGCAATATAAAGTTTCGGCAAAATACAAATTCAGTTTTATTTTTTCTTTGTTCCGTTTTACTGGCTCGACATGAAAGTGAATGAGGTCGACGTGGGGTTGCCAACTAAAACAAACAGTTACCAATTTAATGGGTTACGTATACAAATTACCTCTTGTTTAATTTATGTAATTGGTAACCCCAGAGGTGGAAGAATGATTTAATGGGAAGACTACAAATTAATTAGAACTTGACAAGTGCAAATTACAGCCGCTGGACTAAGGAGTGGTTTCTTTTTTAAATTAATTAACCTACAGAGTAATTAATCTAAACCATTTTACTTTGAACGATTCGTGAGTGTAATACATAATTCACAATGTAACCACCTAAGGTCCTAACCTTCGTATGCATTACTCCTCGAACAAGATCTTCGTATAGGATCGAAACTGTCGGCCCGATGTCGATTTTCAGTAACGTGAGAAAAACGATTTATATTGTGAATTAATCTACAAAATTATATCCTGTTGCGAGTTACGAATATCATCAAATCATCTTTTCATATATGTATCGTAAAAGTCGATTAAAGGATTTCACGACATCCAATGAGAAGCAGCGTTTTTCTGAATATTGTATCGACATATTGCACTATGCTTATAACCCGCCGTCAGCCGTATCGGTAAAAAAAATTACAAAAATATAAAAATGTGATGTTTTTGTGAAAATTTACAAAGCTACAGTAAAAATATAGCTTATTCATGTTGACACGCCAAAATAATGGCAACGGACAAAACGAGGTGTCCAATTAAATTGAAACTGAATTAAATGCCTTTAATGACCAGCTTCAGCTAACAAATAACTTGTCAGATTAATTCTAATTAAATTTCAAAGGTTCGAACGAACTTTTGAATTGAATCTGGCTTTCAAAACGTGACTCGTCGGGGTTTATTTTTAACCGACTTCCAAAAAGGAGGAGGTTCTATGTTCGACTGTATGTATTTTTTTATGGATGTTCACCGATTTCTCCGCCATTTATGGACCGTTTTTTAAAATTCTTTTTTTGTTCAAAAGAGTATATACTCCAGAGGTGGTCTCATTGTAACCAGGTAAGGATCTGATGATAGAATCACAGGGAAATCAAGGGAAACCCTTAAATTAAATAGGCACTTACATTGTTTCTCACCTACTTATAATAGAAAAATAATTAACTTTTTACAAAAAAAAGTTTAGTGTGCTACGTACCTACTGATTATCATTCGGGGTACGTATGACCATGATCCAGGATTTGGCAAGTCAAGCCACTACATTGGAGCGACTGCCATCTGACTTAAGACCGGATTAAATCATGGTCACACATTCCTTCATAACGAGTTGGCTAGTATTTTTTTCCTTGACAGCTCTTGTCACTCCGATAAAGTAATGGAGAGCAAATAGTATAATATGAATTCGTCAGTAACTAATGACTTAATCGCCGGTGCCCGTAGGAATATTGGTTCTTAAGGCGACTACAGCACCTAAATTACGATTTTATGATGCGTAGATAAGCATGACGCGCTGCATTAAATCGAAGAAAAAAATACTACGGTAATATAAAGGACATAAACTAGGTAAGGAGTTTGCTGAAAATATGATTCGGCACTTTTGGTTCGATAGAAAAAGCTCACAAAGTCACCTCTAAATACCAATATTGTGTATCTTTTAGACTGTAAAAACGATAGTAAAATGCACACAGGAACTTGAATTTGCTATCAAAATGTTCGTGATTAAACACTCTCGATAAGTAGTTAACGCATTTTTCGATTTACCTTTCCATAAATCTCATTTTTATAACTTTCGAACATGTTTTTACGCACGCCCGCTTTCATAGTCCGTAAACTTCGTGTATCGACACTGTTCGCACTGCCGGCCCGGGCCTGTTGAGAGACGGAGATGGCACTATTCCTATGAGTGCTGCCTTTATCGGGTGCTGTAGTCGCCTTAAGTTAGATACACACGGCAGAACATCAAGGACAAGTATGTTGACCTTGAAGTTACACCCTTATGTCGTTTGTACTTATCGCCGGCTCTCGTAGTACAAATGTAAAACCTGACGTGCTGTTATCTGTAAGAGTAGTATTACGACATTTTCTTCTGTCCTTTTCCAACAGAAGTGTTAAATATTATGTCACTGCAACATTGTCTAGTAAAATTACAAATCCACAAAACTTTAAGGGCCATTCGCATGAAATTAGGATAAGTTAGGTTATATGTTAGGCTTGTTTTATGTTCGGTTAATTTAGGTTGCAATGTTGCATTTATATTTTTTTATAGTCCGTCAAATGTAAAAAATATTGAGACAGTTCACAAAATATCAAGCGATCATAGTCTTACAATATTACGGATTTGACAATGTTATGGTGACATATACAAGCAAAGTTGTTATCAACTAAATCACGACTATCATACTGTTACGAGATAAATATAATTATTTGTGGTTTCGCTTCGCCAAACCATGCCGAAATAACCACAGACGAAAAGTTATACAAATAGAGGTATACAACACTCTGTACTGAAAAATGAAGTTTATAACCCGCGTCCTACAAAACATGTTTCGTGACAAAAAACGACGCACACGTTTACTAACTAAAAGCATTCAGTAAAAGGGTTTTCACACATCGTACTCTCTCTAATTTGTTTATTTCAGTCGCAGCTAAAATGTATTCAGTTTAATATTTGATTACTCTCATAATGGTAACATAAGTGGAAACATAAGATTAGTATTACATTATTATGTCCCAGTAGGACACGACGAAGTTATTTCCTTATCATGCATGGTCGCTGTAAGAAAAGGAATTTTAGTATCTGGTGGAAGTGGTGTTGCCTTCTACGGTGCTTGGTTGTAGTACTGGTATAGTGCCTATTTATTATTTATCTGTGACCTGATTTGAGGGCATAGATAATTTTATACTGTTTTATGTAGTTTAGTGTTTTTCTGTTACTACATTTTTGTTTATCAAGAAAAACATTAGTTTGAGTTTTTTGTGTGTTATATATCTTCTTACCAGCCCATATACGTCCCAACCGAGGGGCACGGGCCTCCCTTTGAAACACGAAGGGGATTTAGGCCATAGTCCACCACGCTGGCCCAATGCGGGTTGGTGGACCGCTCGTCTTTCGAAAATGAATTTTCTTGGGGGTTTCATCACGATGTTTTCCTTCACCGTTAAGCAAGTGATAATTAGAAATCCGTACATAAATCCGAAAAGACAAATTTAGTGGTACAGGCCCGCACCAGGATTTGAACCCGTGACCAAGTCTGGCTCATTACCAACTGGGCTATCACTGCGTTGTGTTATATATATTGTAAAAAAAATATTCCTTATATTGAATGACTTTAAATAAGCTAGAAAAAATTAAGGATGTGAATCAGCCCAATAAATTGAACAACTTTCTCCATGGAACATGGGTCGAAATATGAACAAAAGTTTTCGCCTCTGCATACAACTTGTGCGATCAGCTGATTGCCTAGTAATGGAAAAAAAAGTAGAGAAAATAGGTTTCTTGGGGAAAGTTTTATACGTGTATGTATAGGTATATATACCCATCTAAATATTACATTCCACTATTCTTATTCACACCGTTAAGTTTTAGCTTTCTTTAAATCACTCATTATTTAATCATTTCTAAAGATCTGAAACAACGTCGATTCTCCATAGAGTTATGCGCTTATTTCGTACCCAGACAACTTGGGAGCAGTATATCCTAAAGTTTACCCAAAACCAGTTTGCAATATTAATGTATTGTACGTGGTAGTCTTACTGATGTCGATACCGAACTAAAACAACACAAATTTATAATAACTGCCACATCTATCTAAAGATCTAATATCTGTAAATACAGCAATTTATTTTAGAATAAAAGAAAACGTTTTTACTTTTAAAATACTTGTTATAAAATCGAAAAGTTCGGTTCAGTAATGCCAGGAGTGGTACAGATAACAAAGTATGAAAATTGCTTCATAATAATTATTTACTTCACTTACTTACTTATTAATTTTGACTAGGGTTTGGTAGTAAGTTAGGTTAATTATGACGAGGCGTGTTGCTGATTGCTTTTGTTTTAGTTTTAAGTCGTGACGAAGCCTGTCTTTGTGATTATTTTTCTTTACAATAAAACTTTTTGATCTCCCCTTTTACAATAAGAGTAGATAACCAACTTTCCGCCCGCGACTAAAAAAAGACTTCGTTCGGGTTGAAACGTAGCCTAGATACGTAATTTCTTGTCCATCAACTATACCAGTGCAAAAATCACAAAGATCTTTGCGACGTACAGAAAAGATAAACACACACATATACAATAGTAAGTCAGAAAGTACCTAAGCATAAGAAAATGTTCTTAACTTTTTTACATTTCTTATACGATCCATCATAAAAAGTACAATAGCACTCGTAGTAACATGCCCAGGTATTAGTAATCGAGAGGCTAAGTGCGGAAAATGCCCGACAAATATAAACAGGCCTGGGTAACGAAACGACCCAGCTTAATAGCTATCAGAGAGTTAAATCTTAAGTTGACGTGACTAATCCTCGTTACTCAACTTTATTATTAATATGAAAATCTGATATCGATAAATATAAGTGTGCCTAGAGCCTAATAGCCTCTTGGATTTCATTTTGATTTAATGCCGTGTTTGACTGACCTGTTATTAGAGTGTTATATTGATACTAGAGAATGACCGGGATTTCGTTCTCGTAGAAATTTCGTGAATTCCTTTCTTATTCCTTGTCTACGTTATAAAAGGAACCTTTGGGCCAAATTTCAGCTTTCTAGGTCCAAGGTTCAGGATCTTCAATTTTATGTTAGTGAATAGATAAACAATCCAAAGAACACAAATGAGATTAAAAAACCGTTCACAAACAGACAAGCTAAATAGTTATCAAAATAATAAACACTAATTAATATTTTTATAACGTTTTGTCAACATCAAAAGAAATGAGTACCTGGCACCAAAACACTCAAAAAAAACTAGAACGATTAAAAAGCATTCCGAAAGACGGATTTCAGATAACTGCCAACAACTGTCTATTTTAAGAGAAAGAAAAATGTTCGGCGCGAGTGTTTCCATTCGTGGAACTCTAAGTATAGAATAAGCGTTTCAAAAAGTCTTTAAGTTTAGATTTTTTGTTAAGGTATCCATCGTTACATAATTGTAAAATAGCAAATTACAACTTTCTGATGTTACCACGAATTTTTTAGTAGGTAATTACTAAAGTCAAATTTGGCAGATTAGTGCAACACAATGATTAATTGATCAACCATTGATTCGCTACGCAATGAAAATATTTCTTTGACTATCCAATTAAAATACTCGTTCACTCGCTCAAACTAATCAGAACGCTTGGCTTAATTTACAATAAAACGCCAGCTAATTGTTACAAGCGATAACATAAATAATGTATAGATTAAATTTGAACTTTGAAGCGAAAACATAGTTTAGAATTGATCTATAATTTAATAAATGGAACTAGAAATAAATTAAGGTACCTGAAAAATGCAAAAGTAATGAAGTCATCCATGGCTAGTTTTCAAAAGTCTCGAAGTAGACTGTAAAATAAAGACTAGATTTACACGATTTGTTGCATTTCATGATGTTTTTAAGGTATTAATTTAAGGTAACTGCAAACTAATGGACTCAGGTTGTTCTCGCAGTTTTTAGAGAGAGGAGGACTTAGACTTTGGGCGAAATGAGTGGCTATAAGAACTGTTTTGCAATATCAAAATATCGCCACTTAAAAAGGTAAAAGTTAATACAACAGTAATTAACCATTCATAACAAACATCAGGTACATATGTACTGGAAGAACACTATAAATAATTTTTAAAAATTCCCACAGAAAACTGCCGACAGTCCGCCTCATAAAATAACAGAAATATGAAAATAAAAAATATGTGACAGAATATAACGAGAACCAGTTATAATATGCACTGTACTGTACCAGTAAATGAATGTAATTACAACATGTGAACTCGTAATGTGGTCAACCAATTTCAGTTTCCGCGAAAACCTAACCAATGGCGTGAATTTTCATTTAAGTTCTATATCACGCTATTGGAAATGCCCTAATTGATGCTTTCAGTTTTAGTAGCTTTTTAAATGTTGTTGGTTTTGTTTGGATAAAGTGGACTGTGTTCGGCAAAGAAAATTATCCCCAACAATTTGTTGCTAATAAATCGTTACGAGTTGTTTTTATGGAAGGTAACTTTTTAATTGTTATAAAACCCACTCTTGAAGTCTTTTACTAAGTCAAGACTACATCACTACCTTTACTTGAACAGTTTAAGAATTATAAATCTAATTGTTCACAGTTGACTTGTAACAAAATAAGAAAAATCGAGATTTTATTAAATCTAGATCTATCCCTAAACTCGATTTATCTTTGACGTTATAAACTAATATAAACTAATAGGCTATTTCTACAGTAAAAAAGCTTACATTTCAATCTATACTAATATTATAAAGTGGAAAGATTTGTATTTTGTATGTAACGAATATATAATTGTCAAATACCAAATTGAAATCGACGAGCAATAGTCACTCCAGCCAATCATCACTCAACATTGTCCCACCTCCTTAAAATAACATAACTTTAAATCGAAACAAAGTACAAATTGAACATACCGTTATTCCAGCGTGAAACAAACCTGAATTGTAACAATCCTCAACTGGATTATTCCGTATGTTGGTCAAACAAAGCGACGGGCTAACGAAGGTAGACGCGGCTTCCCGATAGTACGATCACGTGCACGTTCAGCTTTATAACCGGCCTTTGCACTGTGTTTGTGTCAAATGCAATAGACTTCTAAATAGAAACGCTGGGGACGGATTCATAGCGCCGAGCAGACGTTATATTGCTTCTTGCTCAAAGGTTTCTTAAGCTATCTGAGATCCGATATGAAATCACTAGTTTGCACAGAGGAAGTAAAATGTTTTTAAGGAAGTTATATGGGTAATAAATGAACATATTTTTTAAAAACTAACATAGGTTTTTTTCTTTTTTATCTAATAAAAACACAAAAAAAATTACATGATTTGCTTAAAACACTGTAACATAAACTGGAAAGTTTTCCGTACATTGCTAATTTTAACTTAAATACAACAGGTAAGTGACTGTGAGATAGGTTTTGTTGTTCTGTTTATGCTGTTTGTTTGTCTTGTACCCCCAAAAAAGATATACTTACTTACTTTACTATAATGATTAAGAGGCACGTCAGATAAGAAAGAAACACACTGAGAAGTATGTTTCTAAGTTTTTTAGTTTCTGGTTTATTTTTCTAACACCTATGATATTTTGATGTTAACAGGGGCATTTCGAATTGGAGCTGTTTTAATGTCGGATTGACGCAGAGTCCTGTAATGTCCAAATATGCACAAAAAGTAAATATGCATGTTTTAAACTAAAATCAAGCGGATACGAAGCGGCGTGCGTCAATAAATAAGAAAAAGATTGATGGCGCATTTTTAGAGATGAATAACAAGACTATAACTCAGTCATTCATCATATTTATTGCTCACTCGGGACCGCCTGCGGCGTCGCTTGCAGATTCCCAACCACTTCCCAACTAACCCAACTTTAAAATTTTTATAAATTCCAATGCTCCAGCTGCAAACAAGGATTGCCAGAAGATCAAATTCCAGCAGAGCTGAAGCATTAAAGTCCGCCGCCCGGAGAAACTTTTGGGAAAAGTGCGCATTTTTTAAAGAAAAGCCACATTCTTTAAAAACTTTGTAAATAATACTAGAACTGAAATTTCGAAAAGTTGCTCTAATTTTACGGTAGAAAGATCAATAATTTAAGTGTTTCTGGAGTAGATTTTAAGTAGCAGGGATTTAAGAGGCTAATTAAATATGTATTCGGTCCATTCTAAAGGCTAAGTCGGACCATTCGTTTAGGAGCTACGATGCCCCTAATATACTTGAAAAATAAATATTTAAGAAAAATAAAAATAAAATTAAAAATTTTGCATCACCCTCGAAATTCGTCGCTTATATTCAGATACATAATAAACACTTTAATTTTTGTCGGGGGTTAAAAATCACAAAAAACGACCCTCGTGTTATAAGTTTGGTGTGTGTGTGTATCTATGTGTCTGTGTATATGTTTGTCTATTTGTGGTATCGTAGCTCCTAAATGTAATTGAGATGGTTATTAGCAATATTTAATCAAATTGGTTAAGTCTTTTAAGAGTTATAAGCAATTAATGTTGAGGGAGATACATTTTTTTTATTAATTTTACAGTTATTTTAAGTTTCGAAGCCCGCTAAACCACTGTATAACTTCAACAAATTAACCAACCTCCTTCCTCGTTAAACATATCTCTAATTTAACAAATATCAAAAGAGATAAGAAGACGTAGATGGGTATAATTCGGCTATTAAGGTGCAATTACTTATGATGCGTCTTATCTAAATGGCCTAATACATTACTACTATGCATATCATATCAGTGGGTGTCCCATATTACATATCAGTGGGTGTCCCGGAGCGGTGTATCTGCTAACGTATGATGTGTGATTGCCATTAGAAATGGTCGATATGTTTTAAATTATACCCAGAAAAATATTAATGACCTCTATGGCTCAGCGGTAGTTGTAATACTGTAGCGGTAGTTACGCTGCCTCCAAATCAACGGTCCTTTGGTTCGGTTCCCGGCTTTCAAATTAAAATGTTAATATCTTACCTAGCCTTACTTTTTTGATCTTTAATTGTATTATACTGTTTTCGAGCCATAAATAATTTACATACATAAATTACTGCGGAATTTTTTTTAGGAAACAGATTTTTTCTTAACAACGTTTTTGAATTTTGTGTCAAAATTCTTCGTTTTCAGTAAATAAATCCAGAGTAAATGTGGATACATTTTTGTCAGTATCTTTGTAATATGGCCAATTTCTCCAGGCATCGCACAAACTGGATTCTACAGTATGTCTGGGAAGAATTGACAGCTGGCTGACAGCTGGCTAATACTACGGTTTTCTTTTCCTCGCAGTCCAGCCTGGGAGTCTTTCTTGATATATTACGTAAGTGAAATAATTAGGTTTAGTTTAACCGATTAAAAGGAAACATCGTGAGGAAACGTACACATGAAAGATACTTTATATCACCATGTTTGAATTCGGTCAAGTTATTAAAATTGCAGTCGTTCCACTGTGATGGATGACCTATCTACTGATCTGCCAAAACCTGAATCGTGATTGAGAAACAAGACAAAGATTTGTTAGTTGTCTCACTGCGGGGGAAAGCCAAGAACATTTAGATACATGGACCAAGCCGCATGACAAAAGCTAGTCAATAGCCTCAGTCAGAGTTGTGATAAATACGCGCTCATGATAAAAGTTACCGAGTAATTAATCTTATTACGAATGAAATAATTATACTTCCAACTCAAGTGATAGATGATGATGCCTCAGGGGGGGGGTAGATTTGAATGCTAAATGCCTAGTACTGATTTTGTTTATTTTAGCCGGCGGGTGGGGGCTCATCATTCATAACAATTCATTTCAGCTTGAAAATACATAATAATGACCTCTCCCGTGACGTCAAATGCTCAAATGCACCCTAATGACCTCTCCCGTGTTTCTCTCGGTGTATCTTGTATTACTGTGAGTTTTTGGCTGTTTTATGAGTTATGATAGTCCAAAATAACAAATCTGTCTTTCTTTCTTTCCTTTTCTCAACTGTTTTATTTTCTTTTTAGGGTTCCGTAGTTAAACTACAAACTTTTTTAGTTTCACCATGTCCGTCTGTCTGACGTCCGCGGTTAAACTCGGAAACTGTTAAGCCTAAAAATCTGTAATTTGACGTGGTGAATACATTAATTAATTTATTAACACATTAATTACTATGTATAACTTACACGTTAATTATTTATTTAATTAACTTTCAAATGACAACTTTTGTTGGACTCAAGTGTGTCTGTCTAACAAAAAATTGATAGATGTAAGTACTATCAGTTAAACCATTGTTTTTAAAAAAATTGAGAAATTGACGGTGGTAGCAAACAAGTTAACGAGTAATCGTTGATTAAGTAATAAAATGTATTTTGCCAACTACGGAACCCTACACTACGCGTGGCCCAACACGCTCTCGGCCGTTTTTAAATGAATGAAAATAATATTTTAAGAGACTCTGTAAGCCTAGAAAAAAGTTGTTTTTTTATGAAAAGAGTTTCTTGTATGCGGAAAACGCTGATGTTTGTGAAAATGCATTTTAAATGCAAAAACGATATTGGGCAATTCCAGTTATCGTTTTGCTCATGACGTGTGCACATTTTAAATGCATTAGTACACCTGTATGCCACTGAAAATATTTAAATAAAATAAGAAGTACCTAGTTATAATTACAGTGTGCTACAGATCTATCACTTTTATTAGGTCGCTTTGGCATTCGTTGCTCAGAAAAGCGCTGCCTAAGTTGACTAAAACTGAATGTGAATACCAATGAAATACAGACCTTATTGCTTAACGCTAAGATATAACAGAGATTGGCGTCTCGTACGACATATGCTGGTAAATAAAAAAACAATTGGCCGAGGAATTTCGCATCATTCAAAAAATATAAGACTTCTTCGCATAGCCGGAAATTCAAACAACAAATCAAAACATCTTGATACTGCTAATCCGTTCCGTTTCTCATAAAAATGTTGTTCCTTAAACGACCGACGGGGCCATGATACACGTTTGGGTGTTTTCGAGGCAATTTGCGCGGCTGCCGATCACCGGCGTTATCTTAACGAATTCAGACCCACGCCGATGCCGCGCCGATGCCGTCGAACCCGCCGAACTCGCCGTCGCCGCGCCGTTTCTGCTGGTGTTTTACACGGAGCCCATCCGATAAAAACATAAAATCTCCTCTGGTTAACAGCGTCAGTTGCCCAATTGATGTATTTTGTGTTCAGCGTGACAAGAATATTTTAATTTTGAACAGCAGAAGATAAACCTATGCCAATAAAATTTTCAGTTCACATAGAACCTATTAGTTTCAGTGTAATGTAAATGATGCTCAAACCAATACCAATGATGCTTAAGTGGGCATCTACTTTGTAAGCTTACGACCGACATTTAACCGATTCTTGTGCCACTGTCATACATCCGACATCCGATGTTCCGAAATATCGGTTGTAGAGGTATAGCATAATTTGTTTTTAAACACTCAAAGGCCTACTAGGTTTTCCTTTGTTTCATGGATCCCTTGGAACATAAACAAAGATAGATATAAGCACTTAAGAATAAACATCTGCTTTTTGTACAATTATCGCATTAAGGTATAATATATGTATTATCCTATTACCACAATAGCTTTATCTAATATCACAGAGAATTCAAAGATAAAAAAGTCTAAAATATTTTACAAAAAGTAACTTACTAAATTCATTTTTTAATATAAAACGATCTGTACTATAAGCCCTGGCCCTGTCTAGAATCTTTCATAAAGCTAATACGTGACTTTGAAATAAGCTTTTAATTTGTATTTATTTTAAATTTAATCTCCTTTAGACATCCATAAAGTCAAATCAGCTTAAACATGTCTAGTACTATAAGCCTCCCTTTATTATTCTCTTTAATACAACTCTGATTCTATGAATTTGAGTGCGAGTGATAGGATATACGGGTATTAAGTATTTTATTATTAAATCATTTTACATGTGAGCTATAAAACCGCGCGTTTCTTATCCGCGACAAGCAGCCACGCAAATATAAATCTAAAAAATTGATAGCAATTTATATGTAAAACATCGACCTGAGTGAGATATTTCGCTTCTTTCGCGTTCCTTGTATAATATTTATAGAGTTAAGAAGCTTTTAAGGCTTCCTTTCCTTGGATTATGATAAATTTTTCCGAGTATTAACTTCTCGGTGGCTTAGCCGCGAAGATGAAATGCTACATGTGTAGATAAAGAGAAAAGATAAAAAAGAATGATCACCCTTACTTACAGAGCGAGCGGTCTATGGAGCGGTGGAGCAAAAAAATTCTACTTTAACCCGGCTTTTCCCTTTGACCTGCAGGTGTAGCGCAAATAAAAACTAGACGAAACGTCACACGTGACCCGTATAGTATGTAGCATCTCTATTTTTCACTTTGACTCTTTTTAGCACTTAATTAGTGAATATAAAAAATGAAAATCTTTTGTGACCACTTTAGATTTGATCCGTTTAGTTAATCGGAGTGGAAAAAGTGGTGGTGGGCAAGTGTAAGACTTGGGATTTTTGAATTAAAATAGAATATTTTCATGAATTACAATAATTATCGAGAATAGTGAAGTAGCAGATTGAAAATTCGCTTGCTGATTTTTAAGATAAGTAGCAAAACATTAACCCCCACTGCATTGTTCAAATACTCTAAAAATAAAAAATAAATTATCACCCCCGACCTTTATCGCTATAACTTTTAAACGGCTGAACCAATTATAGCTAAGAACCATATCGATTAAGTCCGCTTTCAAAATAAAAAAAATCGCATCAAAATCAGTCCACTCATTTAGAAGCTACGATTCCACAGACAGACCCCTTTTTTGCGGGGTTTAAAAAGATTTCTTTCGCAACGACTTATTCAATAAGCTTTTTTCAAAGTAACAAACTAAGTAATTTGACATAGTATCCAAGTTTGCTCTACCTCTAGTAGTAAATCACTGGTAAATCTTGGGAATTTACACCCACGTGTATAAATTTCAAGACGCCCAAGAAACCAACAACCAACTGCAGTCGAAATTATAGGCGAAGTTGGATGCTCCCGTGCATCACTGTCGGTCTATTCTTGACTCCCTCGTTACAAAAGTCGGAGAGTTTTAGGTTTGTTTGTATAAATGTATGTATTTATTCTTTATTGTATAGAGCAATAATAACACAAGACACATAAGAAAAACAGTACACAGGCGGACTTATCTCACAAGGGGATTTCTTCCAGTCAACCCATTGAGTTTTTGAGAGGAAAGATTAGTCGGCAGGTTGCATTCAATGTACATACAGCAGCAAGTCAGGTTATCCATTTGCACTACGAAAACCGCCGCTATTGCAAGCGAAATAAGGGCGACGACAAGGTCAACTCAACATGTATAGCCTGATGTGCTGCTGTGTGTACAAAGGTAGTATGGTATAATATATAAATATACAAATAATATATCACCTACATAAAATATGTACAATTGTACATATATAAATACATAAGTATATACATTTATATTTATAACTGAACAACAAAATGCGAGAAGATACAATGTTAGCTATATTGTACAACTATTACCCAAAAATAAAAAAGTACCTATAACACTTTAAACTTTCGCGATTTGAACACATAATCTAAATATATAAAGGAGAAACTGACTGACTGACTGACTGACATATCAACGCACAGCCTAAACGGCTAAACGTAGGCACTTGAAATTTGGAAGAGACGTAGCTTCGGTACCGTAGAGGTGCACTAAGAAAGGAATTCCCGAAATTCCCACGAGAACGGGAATTAGCGGGAAAATCCTTTTGTATGAAAAATCTAAACTGCTTCAGTTAGACGCTTGAAATTTGGCATGCAGGTACCTTAGTAAACTTAAAGCTTAGTTGCAATAGGATATTGCAAAATTCCCACGGGAACGGGAGTTGCGGGAAAAAACTTCACGTGGTTCCCGAAGTTCACGCGAGCGAAGCCGCGGGCGGAAAGCTTGTTAAATACTCAAACGGAACATCTCTTTCCGTGGGTGTCGTAAGAGGCGAATAAGGAAACACAAATGAGACCTACCTCCTAGTAATCCATCCCAGGCAACGACACTTCTTTTTTTTCTGAATCTGAGGTGTCGTCCTATGGTCTCATGCGGTGTGGTAGGCTCTGTAAAGGGCCGTCTGGTTCGCGACGACCCTCCTATCGAAGTTCGACGCCAAATAGCTTGCTGTGTTCCGTCGGTGCGTGGGAGTACCAGTGCCTTTATAGGCATTTTCTGGGTTAACTCGCTCCATCGTCGAGCTCATCTTTGACCTTATGGTCAAGATTGAGGTCAAGAGTTAACCCATCTTATAAAAAAAGGGTCTAAATTCGCGTATATATCATGATTTTTACTTATTTCCCGACGAATAATAAAGTAGTTTATAATAACATGGTACAAGGGTGGACTATACGCGGTTTAAGGTCAGACCGCATTACTATGCCAGACTACACTGCACGATTTGGCAAAATAGTCTGCATGTATGTAAATCTTATCGAAAATGACAATTCATTGACTGATTTAAGCACAAAAGTAACATGGGTACAATGGTGGACTTATCCCACGAGGCGATGTCTTCCTGTCGACCTAACAATGTATCTTCACTTAATGCCCGAGTTAAAGAGCCAAGTTTATTCTAATTTGAAGCTTATCAACAGCAGACAATAAACAGTGTACTTATATGTGAAGAAAAATGAACATTTGTTTAAGAAAAATCGCGATAGGCACAATGTAAATACTAGGACCAAGCATAATCTGGATGTATTATACAGTCGTCTCCACAAGGTCACGAACTCTTTTATGGGTCAATATATACGTTTCTATAATGACATTGCCATGTGTATTCAAAATTTACCTTTGTACAAATTTAAGACAGTAATTAAACAAAACTTTGCAAAAATTTCAGATTTTCTATCAGACAGGCAGCCATGGGAATGAACTGCTCAACTCTAAAGTTATTTCATATTCAGTTAAAATTAGTAAATAAAAAAAATTGTAATGCGATTTAAAAGAGCAACCTCAGAGTTTCTTGCCTGTTCTTCTCTGCGGAAGACTGCACCTTTGCGAATAGGCGTAGAGTCAGTAGGGTCAAAAGAACGAATGCGTATGTACGTATTTAAATCGTTTAATGTATGTTTGTATGCATTTATTTGTAATCTTGACTTGTTTTAAGTGACATCCTGATTGTCTTATAAAATAAAGATTTTTTCTATTCTCTATTCTATTCTTAATTGAGGGAACAGACATGATGGGTCGATTTTCACCCATCAAGTCTGCCATGTTAGTTTTTCAATTATTCGTAGGACACGTTAAGCTAAATATTCTGACATTAAGGTAGTAAAAACACAAAACAAAGCTTCCATCCACCCATCCAAACACTCACGCCCGTAATCCATGACTGGGTCGGCAGAGCATCATGTTCACATGACATTTGGCATACATTCTGAGGGTATTAGATGAAACATGAGAACAGTGGTGATAGTTGTCAGCCTTTCGCCGATGATACAGAAAATCCCTCACAGCCCACTTACAGGCTTCAACAGTATTTCTGGGAAGAGATTTTTCTCTAAGTTTTTCTTTTACTCTCAGTTCAGCGTCATCATCATCATCATATCAGCCTATTGCAGTCCACTGCTGAACAGAGGCCTCCCCAAGGTGCGCCACTTTACACGATCCTCCGCTTTTTGCATCCAACCACTACCCGCTACCTTCTTTAGGTCATCTGATCTGACTGTCTAGCTGGAGGGCGTCCTCAGTTCAGCGTGTAAAAATAAAAAAAAATAAAACATTGGACATGAAGTTAAATAATTAAAACTTAGCATAGTAAACACACCAACACATCGGGTTAAACAGTTACACTACGATAACAGTCAGTATTACGAGCGCAGTAAAGGCGAGCTCAAAGTCAACATTTATAACTTGACGCGTTGTTGTGTGTACATCGCACACTTTAAAGCTGCCTAAGTATGAAGAACATGTACCTACATTATGTCACATAGCAAAAAAAACCTTGATTCCATTGATCACACAAGCCATAAAAAATAACGTTTTACGAGTGAGTCGAAAATAGAGGCCTGTGGCTTATTAGTACTCGCTTGCTCGGCGGGCTATTTACTGCCCACTGACACGAAATAACTTGCCATAACATACATACAGAACTAAGCAGTATTAAATTGTATGTATAGATAAGATATTGGCACTGCGGGACTCGTAGTAACGAACCTAGGAAAATCACCAACATAAGTACTTGGTGTCGACTATTTTTTATACGTGTACTAGAGGATGCCCGGAATCTCATTTGCATAGGAATTTCAAAAAACTCTTCCTTATTCCTCGTCTCCGTTATTAAAGCAACCTTCGTGTCAAATGTCAGCTTTCTAGGTCCAAGGACTTAGGCTGGGCGTCGATGAGTCAGTACCTTAATGTTTTATTAATAATGGGATGACCACAATCTAGCACAAGGGCGAAGATGCGGTCGAGGATCAAGCAAGCTCACCAAGAAAATGCCTATTCACTCGAACTTTAATTTTATTTAATACATTTAATTTTTTTCTAAAAGGCATATTCTGAAAATTTATAAACGGTTTTGATGACTGTGTTCAATATGTAAATGATTTATGGTCTGTTATGTTATGATAAATGAATAAATAAAATGTACACACTACCTTAAGCCGCAACTAAAAACTAAAACAAAACCAATCAGCAACATGCCTCGTCATATTTAACTTAACTTATCACCAATCTCTAGCCAAAAAAACAAAAAAACGCCCCGTAGATCGCACCGCTCAAAGGTATCTAACTTCTATTTGGAGCACATATTAATATTATTTGGAGCACATAAGAAGCTTGAGTGAATACTTGAGTGAGAACTTACTGTACATAGACAATATTCTAACCTAACTATAGAAGCTTATTCACCCTGACACCAGTAATCCAGTGACTCACACGCCGCCTATTGAGCTCCAACGTTGCATCCTCTGCTGCATTGTACGCACTTGCTAATAAATCTCTGTCTTGGAGCTGCGGCACAATATTGTTGTTATTCACGGAAACACGGGTTTTCTATTATTATCTGTTTATATTCTATGGTAAATATGTTGTGAATTTATAAACAAATAGAGGGAGTTAAAATTTTGAATTATTTCACTGATATTGGTGCTGATATTGGTAGCCACTTCACCTTAAATTATTTTCGAGACTTAAGAGTACTAGGCTTTTTCTCGTGAACACTTCGTAAAATCGTTGCTTATGCCTTGCCTATGTTTTAAAAGGAATCCTTGTGCCACAGCTTTCCAGATCCAAAGTTTAGACTCTACATTTTTATATTATGAATAATTAAAGATTAAACAGGGAGTAAAACAAGAATTATTTGAATATTTTTGGGAGCGGTCTACTTAAATGATGATGACATGGAAATATATTCGCAAATTAATAATTCAAACTCGTATAAACCGTAACAAGTTCAGGAAACTAATACTATATGCAAAATGAAACTGCGCAAAAACTTTTGAAACTTGTAACTATTTAAATAATTAACTTATTCCAAGAACGCAATACCGTCAATATCATTAATGCACGGTAGCTATAATTAAGCGATCATTACAGTGACCTAAATCGGTCGTCAGCGGGAGTTAATGAAAATATTCGAATTTGAACGACCCTCGAGGGGACTATTATCAGAGCTTGGTGTATGATGACATGTGTATGTACTCACGCGCCTGTGTCGAAGGTTTTTGATGTAACTTTTACTTTTATTTGGTGACTTTAAATTAGTTAGCAAAAATTAAAATTGTGAATCAGCCCCAAAATTTAACAACTTTCCCCAAAAAACATACATACATCGGTCAAAATTTTAAAAAATCACTTCTCCGTATAAATTGAATGATCAGCTGATATGTTTAGTATGAGATGATGAAAGATTATTTTGAGGATTGAATAAAGGTTCCTTGGAGAAAGTTAAGTTTCATGGTGAGAAAGCACCCCCCAAAGATTCGCTAAATAATTTAAAGTCACCCTTATTATTTGAATGTCTATCAAAAAGTTTGTTAAGTTTAAAAAACTTAAAATAAACCGATTTTTATGCGGTTGTTTTGTTTGAAAGCTGACGTAATCGAGATTACTTTATCAAAATTAGTTTGGCCATTTAAAAGTTACAAGCTACGATATCGGGTTTGACACATGTTTTTATTTATTTTAGAGTTAATACCTAACATGCTTAATTTTTGTTTTGAGATTTTTTTGGCTTTTTTTATACAAATACTTCCTAATTTGTAATTTCATAAAAATTGTTAGAGCCGTTTCCTAAAAACCTATTATAATAAATATACATATCATATACATAATTAGTTCATTTAATATAGTATAAAATAGAATAGGATTAATTATTTACGGCATTTCAGAATTAAGCCTGTCTACATTTGACATGTACCTGAAGCAGATGTAGACAGCCCTAATCCCTTGAACAGGTGTTGCAGAGCCTGTAATTATTATAAAATAACAGAACATGTTAACACGTAGCTTACCACGCGTTCCCAGAATTTATTTTCACCACAAAAGGATATTCAATAACGTGGCAACAGGTCATGATGGTATGTAGTCTAGACTTCGTGCAAATAGGTGAAGATATTTGTAAAATAGACAATGATGCGTAGTAATATTATGTTTCTTTACATAGTAAAAAAAAGGACAAACATTCTTGCATTTAAGAATCGAGCAAATTACTGTAATAGATTACTTACTAGAATTATCTAGTAGTTTCTCCATCAGGATAGGCAAAGGACGGAGCCTACAACCAAAAAAGTTTGACACCTTGTCTTACCTAAATTAGTGTAGTATTCTCTAATAAAATTATAATACATGCGCCGTGCACTGTGAAGGAATTACTACACTAAATCCTTCACAGTGCACGGCGCACGCCTTTGGAATTCCTTGCCCAGTAGTATACGATCCGCGCAAACCTTGCTCACTTTCAAAACAATGCTGAGGAGGCACTTTGAATCAATATGCAATTATTCGTTTATTTATGGCTGTGTGTTTTTATCTTCTTTCAATTTTCCATAGAATGTCCTTTTTATTCTCTCTCTGTAATGTTATGTTCAATGATGTTCATTGTATAATTTGGTATATATTTATATAGGTATAGGTATATATCATATATGTATTATATGTTTTGTATGTATGTTAGGTTAGGTTAGGTAGATATGTTTTATTGTTCTATATGTGTAATTTATTCTATGTAAGTAGCATGTATTATATTTGCACCCACATCTAAACGGTTTGTTACTTCTTCTCCACACCCAAAGGTTGCCGATAAGATATTGCTTCTTAGCAATGGGGCCGCCTTTTGTACCCTGATATAACTTTTTTGTATAAAATGTAACTGTACCTTATCTGTGTTGGAGTGCAATAAAGTATATTGTATTGTATTGTATTGTATTGTATTGTATTGTATTGTAATATAGCTTTCCACCCGGTAGTTTATTTTCGAGAGAATTCAGGAAAATTATTTAGCCTATGTTACTTAAGGATACTGTAGCATTGTAATGGTGAAAGAATTTTTGAAATCGGTCCAGAAAATGTTGAGTTTATTCGTTACAAACATCCAGAAATACAAATCTTTCCTATTTATAATGTTAGTGTAGGTGCTACAGTAACAGAGATGGTAGCATCTACATTCATATTATTATCTATCTCAGACTAAACTTTATGGAGTTGTGTATTGAGCCTTTTCAAATATTTTTGCTTCCATTTAGAAGTATAAAAATTTAATATAAAGAACAATCCTCAAAACGTTACTGTAAGCTACACCTAATCTGTCATAAATCTGTCAAGGAACTAGGTAGCTGTTTATTTATTTATTTTATTTCAATGGAGGGCGATTTCTTAATTTATTTATAAAGGATCACCAATTAAGTCCTTTTATCTAAATCTGTAGAGATCTGTCTGTTAGGCCCTATTACTGTACAGTTTAAACGATTTGTAGATGACCAGCATTCCACTCGGGACTTCGTTCCCGTGGGAATTCGAGAAAATCATGTACCCTATGTCCATTCCGGATAATGTAGGATTCTATTGGTGAAAGAATTTTTAAAATCGGTCCAGTAGTTTCGGAGCCTATTCAATACAAACAAATATCAAATCTTTCAAATTTCAAAATTTGATCTTTCAAATCTCTGTTACTGTAGCATAGATAGATGCCAGCAGCTCATGAAGTGCGTGTCATGCTCCATTTAATTTATCTTTTATTAAAGTTTTTCGATAATATTTTAGGCTCTACAAATCAAAAATCATTTACGAGAGACAGTGAACGTTAAACTGTTTTAAAAAAATTGTTACTTTTCCAAAGTGTGAAAAATAAACATTATTGAATTGACTATTTACCTACTTTTTAGGGTTCCGTACCCAAAGGGAAAAAATGGGACCCTATTACTAAGGCTCCGCTGTCCGTCAGTCTGTCACCAGGCTGTATCTCATGCACCGTGATATTTAGAAAGTTGAAATTTTCGCAGATGATGTATTTCTATTGGCCCTATAGCAACAAATACTAAAAAGTAGAATAAATTAAATGTTTAAGGGGCTCCCATACAACAAACGTGATTTTTTTGCCATTTTTATAGAGTTAATGGTTTTTATACGTAATGGTACGGAACCCTTCATGCGCGAGTCCGACTCGCACTTGCCCGTTTTATTATGTTATATCGACTTCAAAGATAGTGGACATTTCTTTTACCAGGTATGCCAAGACGTCTCCGCAGAAACCTCAAAAGGATGTAATAGCAATAGAAACCGCATTGAGACAGATTCAATTTCCCTCTTTCAATTGCACTTTTGCATCTTCAGTGCAATCGCTCTGAGACATATTTTTGAAATTGATAAAAATATATATATTTTAATGGTTTTGTGTCAAAAGTGGCATCAGGTAGTTCGCTAGTGACACTGATGGTTTGCCTACCCCGTTAGGAATTGTAGGCGTGAGTGTATGTTTGTATGTATGTTGCGATTGTTCCTAACCCCCGACGCAAAAAGAGGGGTCTGTCGTAACACCGGTGCTCTTAAACGGGAAAACAAATTTAGATGTGATTTTTTTTAAACAGAAAACGTTAGTATGAAAAAATGAGTTTTCCAAAAATGTTGTATAGAAAACGCTAATTTCATACTGACGTTTTTGGATTTATCTCAGAAATGCGAAATCCAAATTTAACAAAATTTTGTGGGAAGATTTGGAAAACATTAATTTAACTTTTGTGTTACTTAATTTATTGAAATTTTTAGGGTTCCGTACCCAAAGGGAAAAAACGGGACCCTATTACTAAGGCTCCGCTGTCCGTCCGTCCGTCCGTCTATCACCAGGCTGTATGTCATGAACCGTGATAGTTAGACAGTTGAAATTTTCGCAGATGATATATTTCTATTGGCCATAGGGCCATAGGGCCAATAGAAATATATAGAAACAACAAATACTAAAAACCAGAATAAATTAAATATTGAAGGGGGCTCCCATACAAAAAGCGTGATTTTTATGCTCGTTTTTATAGATAAGTCTGTCCGAGACTGTATCTCATGAACCGTGATAGTTATCTAGACCGTCAAAATTTTCTCAGATGATGTATTTTGGTTGCTGCTGTAACAACAAATACTAAAAAGTATAATAAATTAAATATTTAAGGGGGTTCCCATACCACAAACGTGAATTTTTGCCGCTTTTATAGAGATAATGGTTTTTATAGAGTCCGACTCCCACTTGGCCGGTTTTATAGTAGTGGTACGGAAACCTTCGTGCGCGAGTCCGACTCGCACTTGGCCGGTTTTATTAATTGTAACTAAGGTACAGCAAAAATAAGCACTGAAACGGGCAAAATAGTAAACACTTCGTTTTCAGTAAATAAATCCAAAGTAAAATGTATTAATTTAAACTCTCCGTTAATATGACCAAGTTTTTGAATAAAAAACAATTCTGTTAAGAGCAATCAAATAAATTATAAACAAAATAAAGCTTGATAAAATATCGCTAATTTCATAGGTAAGAACCTAATATGAAATTCCCAAAAAAAAGTGCTGAATGCCCATACGAAGAAAAATCAGGTGATCATACGATTTGAGTTGTATGGAGAGGTCAAAATATAAAAATAAAAATGAACGTAGGTCAAAATATAAAAAAAAATATAAAAAAAGAAAAGCTATTCAGTTTTGAATGTTGATTCACATCCTTAATTTTTGCTAACTAACTTTCTCAAAGCTACTCGGTAACAACATCAATGAACGTTACAAAAACATAAAACAATTTCCGTGTTCATATACAGGCACTATGGACAGGTTAATCTGATCAGTAGGTAGCTTTTAAAGTGAAATGGCCTTAATGGATACTTTTACTGTATGCACGATATGTTGTAGGCAGAAACGAGTACTTTCATATCAGCCTAGTATTGCAGTCCACTGCTAAACATAGGCGTCCCGCAAGGTGCGCCACTTTGCACGATCCTCCGCTTTTTTCATCCAGCCACTACGCTATCTTCTTTAGGTCATCTGACCATCTGGCTGGGGGGCGTCCTACACTAAGTTTGCCACGTGGTCTCCATTTTAGAACGAGTACTTTAATCCAGCTTTAAATTGTCGATAGCAAAAGACCGAACCCCTGAAATATTGTTAAGTACATGTAATATCGAAGGAATATCCGAAAAATTGTGTGTATTGTCTCCCGTGAACTCCCGACATCTATTGTTCGTGAAACAATAGTAGTAAAATGTCGTATACAGAGATATCTCTTCCGTGGTAGGAGCGAGCAGCGAGTGCGGCTAAGTGCGAACACGAGCGCTCACAGGAAAGTATTTGTCGCGCTGCCTTGTCGCGCCTTCCTCCTCGTTATGATTAATGACACGTTATTTTTCATTGAAGCAGCTGCCGCGTATTTTTTCCGCTCCCTTCTCTTCTGTTCCTCGACGCTCACCTATTAGTCATGCTCTGAAAGGGCTTCGATGTGGATTTTTAACGCCATTTTCGATTTTCCCTTCTCTCGGCCGTTTTAAGTTGGCTTTCGTGTAATCTTTGTTAGAACTTTCCGTGTTTTTTTAGGAAAAAGTAATTAAGTAGAAGTCGTTTCGTAGTGATGGCCTTGATGGTATTTTGTGCTGAGGTTAAAAGTCAGGTTTTGTCTCTGTCAGCCGTTTCGTTTGTAAAGATTTTCCCGTTTTTTTCCTTAATTAAGTTCCGCCTAATTGCCAGCAATGAACTTTGATAATTACTCTTATCTAGATGGGAACTTTTCAAACTAGGAGCTAATTTAGGCATTAAAAGAAATTAAACTAGGTATTAACATTACGGACCTGTAAAATGCTTTTGCATTTAAAAAGCGGTGAATGCTGTACAGTGTTTATTTTGCTACATTTAACTAAAAGTTATATTGGATAAAGTGAGCCTTTTTGATTCATAACTAGGCAGGTAATATTTTTTCGCACCTTTATTTAAGTTAGTTATGTTTCCATGAATTTATTAATTAGTCTGTAATAAGTACAAATCTTAGTTTCATAACTAGCCTTTTGGCTGATAGGCGAGTGATGATACTCGTCCAAAACACAATCAGCATTCTAAAGTATATAAAACAAAGTCATGTTAGTTACACCACTTCTAACTCAAGATCGGCTGGACCGATTTCCATGATTTTTGATTTGTTACATTTCTCTCCGTCCCGAATAGCAGACTAACTGTTAAAAACATTGGAAAATTGACGGGAAAATTCCCACGGGAACGAAGTCCCGGGCAAAAAGCTAGTTAATGATAACTTGAAAGTTTTGGACAATTTGTATGTGTATGTGGCTTTCGCCAATAAACTGCTTTGCAGTTTGGCGAAGATAAATTTATGTAAATAGGTTAAAAAAGAAAAAAAAAACTTTAAAAGCGCTACTTCTGTTTGGAGTACCTACCTATATTATAGGTCTTCATCCATGGCGGAGATATCTTTTATACCGAGAAAATTAAAGCGTCTTTTCAAAAAATACACCTACCTACAACAGAAATCGTCTTCTAGCTCAGAATCGTACTCGTCGTCGTCGTCGTCGTACATATTATTAAGAGGAAAGATTTGATTGTTTGTTTGTTTGTTTGTTTGCATTGAATAGGCTCCGAAACTACTTGACCGATTTGAAAAATTCTTTCACCATTGGAAAGCTACATTATCCTCAATGGACATAGGCTACATAATTTTCCCGAATTCCCACGAGAACGAAGTCCCGCGCGGAATGATAGTTGTTAATAAAGAGAAAATTGAACTTCAAAGGCCTGAATGTACATAAAAATGTCATTTCAAATTGCCAATTCGTCGGGTCCTTTTAAACTTGCAGAAACTTATTCAGTGAAGAGTCGAAACCCTTTTAGTGGAACGATCGAAATTATCGTCAGGTCCAATCCATTAAATTCAGGAAGAGTGGAGTTGGTAGGACGGAAATGAAGTTAGCGGTGCGGCCATGGACGTCGCGTCTCATTGCATCGGGAGAGACTTGCTGTCCTTTATTGCAATGTACACTATTATTGAGTACAGTCACGAACATTATCTAAATGTCACCGGAAAATTGTAAAAATCGTGATGTTACAATTAACCTAGTAAAATTATAAATTTACAAAACTTGAATATCATGAAATTAAAATAAGTTATGTTAGGTTACATTAGACATTTTTAGGTTTAGTAGAGGGTCGTTAGACAAAAAATCGTCAAAACCTCGGAACACAGTTCCAATGAATAGATTTTCGTGAAACTTTTTTTGTTACACTGCTGGATGTATTAATAATAAAGTTTACATCTCAAAATTTTCCGATCTCAATGATATCTGGTATTTAGGAATGATTGGATTTTTTTACTCACTGATAAAGGTTTCCACGCAAAATCAAAACTATTGAAGCTATAAGTTTGAAATTTTGCGAATTTTTTTTTTTTTTTTACTTATTCTTAAGTCTACAGCATTATCAAAACTTATAATACTAATTAATGATCTTCAAATATTGCGGAAGCTTACCTAAAAGAGATTACATGTAGTGGGTAAAAAAAATTCTTTTGTATGGGAATTCCTAAATACCAGATATAGTTTAAATCGGCAAATTTTGAGGGGTAAACTTTATAATTTATACCTCCAAAAGTGAAATAAAAAAAATCACGAAAATCCATTCATTGGAATTGGGTTCCGAGGTTTAAACCTAACGGCACTCCACTAGTTCGGCTAGCTTAAGTTAGGTTGCATTTATTATTTTAAAAAGTCCGTCGATGTGGAAAAAAATGGGGCAGTTCACAAAGTACAATATTAAGGGTTATATTATATTTTATATATGTTTATATATGTAGGTGTAGTTGTATGTATATGTAGTTTATAGTATATATTTAGATTTGAATGGTTAATTGTGCACGTCTGTCTTTAATTCTTTTACGCCCCTCACTGTCCCAGGTCTGCTGGAAGAAATTTCTTAAAGAAATAAGCTGTGTCTTTTGTGTTCGTTTTTCTATTTGTCTGTATGGTGACATATACATTGTCACATTTTCTAGAACAACTTAAGCTTTACCATTACAAAAAATATATTTACAACAATTTGTTCTATATTGCCTTACCTAATTTTAAGATACAGCTTAGCATACTTATATAGGTATGCGATCTAAAATTGCTAAAAGCTCTAATTACAATTACATTTTTATATAATTTTAACATTAATTTAAATAAATATAAATCTCAAATTATACTAGTATTTAAAATCAGGTTTATCTGACGAGAAGGAAGGACTAACAACGAAATGAACCTTTCACATAAGGATTAGAACGCAAGAAATGGTTCATTAGTCAGGTGACACAATTATATTTTTAACTCCCGACGCACAAAGGGGGTCTTATAAGTTTGACCGCTATGTGTGTCTGTCTGTGTCGCTGTAGCTCTTAAACGGGTGAATTAATTTTGATATTTAAACTCAGGTTTTCTAGAAGTGGTTCTTAGCTAAGTTTCATCTAAATCAGGTTAGCCTTTTAAGGGATATTGGAGTTTGAAGTGAAAATGTCTGTGGTTTTGGACTCCTCAAGTTTATCGCTATACAGGGCTTTAGGTATCTCTCTTTCAACCTCTCAAATGGTTAATCAGTCCAAGAAACTGAACAACTTCCCCGAGGAACATAGGTCAAAATACGAAAAAAAAATAATCTCCCATACAAACTGCGCTATATGCTGATGAAGTTTGTATGGGAACTCAATTTTTTTTTCGTATTTTGACCTATGTTCCTTAGGAAAGTTGTTCAGTTTTATGTACTGATTAACCACCCAAGTGGTTGAAAGAGAGATACCTAAAGCCCTGTATTTCTATCATTTGGCACATGACTTTGCCAGCAATGAAATATCACAGGTTATTGTTATGTTATGTGACTTTATTTATTTATTTATTTATTTAATAGGTACATCAACAGTAGTACATATATTTTTAAGGTATATAGTATTATAGTTGTACAGTTATGTTCGTATATGTCTACCAATTACAGATGTACACAACATTGTTAACATAATTGGGTAAGACAACACAAGTAATTAAACTAAACTATGAAAACAAAACAAAACAGTTATTCTAAATAAATGAGATCAGATCACAGACAAAATAATTAAATAACATATATATTGTATACTTATTGTCGACTTAGGGTGGACGAATCTGTAGAAGACAATAGTTTCAGCAAAGTGTTTTTGAAATTTAAAAACTTAGAATGAAAAACGTCCAGTTGATCGTTATTAATTAGATTATATTCGGAACAGATTCTGGGAAGTGGACTGTGTAAGGCTACGTTAGTTCTACATCTAGGGATATTGAATGTTTTCCTAAGGGGGTGTCGAGGAGGTTTTCGAGGAACATTTATCGCCAATTGTTCAAGCAGATGGCAACACTTTATTTGGTTATTAACTAGTTTATAGAGAAACAGTAGATCTGTTATACTTCGTCGATGTCGTAAGGTATATAACCCAAAGTGCTGCAATCTCTGGTCATAAGGACATCTGTAGGAAATTCCGGGTGACGAAAATGCTAAAAACCTAGTAAAAGCACGTTGTATACCCTCAATTCTTTGAGAAGGAGATGCATAGGTTGGACTCCAAACCACGCTGGCAAACTCGAGGTGGCTACGGACTAGGCTATTATACAGAACATTTTTAGTGTTCGGGTTTTTAAATTTTTTTGTAGATCGTTTTAGAAAACCTAGCATTTGTGCTGCCTTCCTCACTATCCTGTCGATGTGGCTGGTGAACTTCAGTTTGCAATCGAGGGTCACACCTAAATCTCTAACTTCGTCCAAACATTCGAGAACAACACTATTAATGTTATAATTGTTACGTAATGCGTTTTTGTGTTTTAAAGTATAACTTATCGAGTGACACTTGTTAGTGTTTAGGATCATGCCGTTGTTAATACACCATTCTCTAACACCATCAAGATCACGTTGTAAGAGATCTACGTCTTCTGTAGTTTTAATCGTTCGGTAGATTTTTAAGTCGTCGGCAAACATTGAGGCTTTTGAATAGTGAATTACATTACTTATGTCATTTATAAACAGAATAAATAAAATTGGGCCCAGATGGGATCCCTGGGGAACACCTGAATCTGCAAGAAACACGTTTGATTCACATCCATTAAAAGCTACTAACTGGGGTCTTTTTAACAAATAAGATTTAAACCACATTAACAGGGATCCCTCGATACCGTATGATTTCAGCTTTTTAAGTAACAAATTGTGATCAACTCTGTCGAACGCGCTTGAAAAGTCTGTATAAATTACATCTACCTGAAAACCTCTGTCAACTTCACGTGATACATCATTAATAAATGAGACCAAATTACTTTCTACGGAGCGACCCTTCCTAAACCCATGCTGGGCATCAGAAAGGCAGTTATTCGCCAAATTGTAAATGTGGGGGTATACGAGGGACTCAAAAAGCTTAGAAAAGCATGACAATATGGAAATCGGGCGATAATTTTTAACATCTGAATTATCGTTTTTCTTGAATATCGGAATTATCCTAGCTTTTTTCCATTCGTTTGGAAATTGACCAGAGGACAATGAATGGTTAAAAATAATCATTAACGGTAGAGTTAGTGCTAATGCACAACGTTTTAAAAATAAGGGTGGAATGTTATCAGGGCCAGCTCCTTTACGATCATTGAGTCTTTTTATTTTTTTTAGAATTTCAGCTTCCGTGAATACAATGTTAGCCAGATGGTCATCAGAATCTAGTAAAGTTCTATCACTGTTCAAACTACTATTATTATCATAGACCGATGAAAAATGTGTTGCAAAAAGGTTGGCTATTGCATTGTCGGATGTAGCCGATATGTTCCCTAGTTTCATTTCAGATGGAAATGATGACAGGCCTTTACGGTTGTTTTTGATGAAACGCCAGAAAACTGCAGGATTACGACTGATGTCGTGCTCGTTTTTTTCACAATAAGACTGATTACAGATATCAATTAGATTGTGACAGCGCTCGCGGATAAGCTCATATTCTAGACGATCACGTGGATTACGGTACTTACAGAATCTGCTTCGAAGTTTCTCTTTTTCTTTGATCATTTTGATTAGTCTTTTATTGAACCAGACTGGATATTTCATATTTCTAGGCTTACGTCTAGGAACAAAAGAATCTATAACATTATTAATAATTTTATAAAAAAACTGAAACCATGTCATCCACATTGTGTTGTTCAAGGAAAACCTCTCGCCATTTGGTATTTTTAAGTTCCAGAGTTATACCATTATAGTCTGCTCTCAGAAAATTGTGGTCGTTTCGACAATTTAAGGGACGAAAGCTATTAGAATTATCATTAAAGTTGGGTATTGTAAAAAGCAAATGTGGATGGTGGGAGTCTGACCTACACAAAAGGTCTAAAGGCTTGGATATAAATGCGTCAGAGAAGCTGCTCATCACTAAATCGAGAATATTATCGTCCTTGTTCTTGATGTTATTCGCTTGGTATAAATTATTTATTGACAGAAAATCTATTAGTGGAAAACCTAACGATCTATTGTAGTTAGATGGCGACGTATAAGTTTTATCATTAATGGAATCCCACTGAATAAAGCCAAGGTTAAAATCCCCCAAAAGGACTACGTTATCTATTTCGTTTAAAGCCGTATCAACACTGCTGAGAAAAGTTTTTAAATTTTCAAGTTTTACAGGAGGTGGTAGGTAAACAGCACAGATGGCGAGATTATGCATTTGGCCATTGGTTTTAACCCTGATACTAACCCAAAGGTCCTCACAATCGCTTTCCCATTTGCGCACACGTACAGAGGGAATATCACGTGCGATTGCAATCATTACGCCTCCGCCATCAGATTTGGAGCCTGTATGCATGCGATCTCTACGATAAACTACATAACGAGAATCTATAAATTCGCTGTCAGCTATACTAGATCTAAGCCACGTTTCAGTGAAAACTATAACTTTATAATTACATAACAAAATATTATTTAATACTTCTTTAGTTTTCGTCCGAATACCTCGGACGTTTTGATAATAGAGATCAATCATTTTAAAGCTTAAAAATAATAACACTGACCCGTGTAAACGTGGCTTACTTAATTAAAGATAAGTTGTCTTTGTTGCGAATCAGCAAGGCATCACTATATTCATCTTTGCGCGCAAAGATCCGACCGTTGCGAACCCAAATGAACTTGTATCCCAGCTCTTTACCACGCAGACGGACGGCAGCGTGAAGTGCCTTATTCACTGGCGACAAATGCTCCGCAACAAACACTGGTTTGCGCGGGCCTCCGTATCCAAGATGTTGTGTGTTTAATTTATCGTCTTTATTTTTCTTATTGAAGGTAGCGACGGCGGCCAGGATCGCATCACGATCTTTAGGAGACTGCAGCTTCACTATTACTGAACGGGGCCTTTCGCTGTCGGTATTCAATTTTGCTACACGTGTAGCTTGTATTATGTCTGATGATTTTATAGGGTCACCAACGGTCTTGGAGAGTTGTTCAATAGTTTTCACCAAGTTTTCCGATTTATTCTCAGGAATGCCGTTTACTTCAATATTGCTCTCTCTCATGTTTTGCTCAACCAAGTTAAGCCGATTGGAAAGATCGCTAACTGATGTTTTTAGCTTGATGTTGTCCTCTTGTAGCTCTTTGATAATAGTGTTCTTTTCTTCTATTTGGGATTTTAAATCTTCGTACATTTTATTGAAGAATGAAAGGGATTCTCGTAGCTCATTATTGGATTCGCGAATATCAGACAGTTCTTGTTTCAAGATACAACGCAAGGTGTCAACAGTTAAATAGTTGTTGCCGACTTGTGGTGAGCTGGGAAGTGGTGATGATGGTGAAGGTTTCGTCTTAGACCTGAGGGTGACATTCTTCGTGTCATCTTGGCTTATGTCAGAGTCATCCGTTTCATTGCCACCTACATCGGTATTAAAACAGGCAGTTGGTTTTACGGAGAAAACGGGGCTGTTTGTGGTCTTATTGCGGCAGTCAGCACATTTCCATTCCTGCTTTCGTTTTTCGTTTAGTGCATAGAAACTTTGGAATCGCTTAGAATTTATATTCAGACAATTAGTATCGAATTTTTTATCGCATGCAAAGCAGATCAGATATTCTCGATCTTTAATAAGTTTATGGCAGCTATCACATTTACCATAATTTTTTGGAGCCATGTTATTAGTTCAATCTTCCCAAATGCACCAAGAAAACAGCGAGCGTTTATTAAAACAAAATCCAAGCGTCGTCAGCGCCGCGCCGCGTCGAAGCGCTTTACGATTCACGGGCGCGATCGCGCGCGCCGGCCGAACAATGCCGAGTGGAGCCGAGGTGGACCCGAGCGGGCAGCGTCGTCCTTGAATGTGTGAGTGCGTCGAAAAATTAAGCGTTAGTTTTTTGTTAAATATTCGCTTTTTACTCACGAAACACGATGAATTCAGGAAAACTACTTATATCACTGTAAACCCAACACTATAAACTGAAGATTTGTGCCAAGTTTGTAGAGAAATAATAACTTAAAACCACTTTTTAGAATATTTTTTACGGAGCAAAAACAAACACTGTGTTGTCGTTACGTCTTTCCATATGTTACTTTAAATTAGTTTAGGGGATGATTCTGCTTATGAAAGTTTTACCGAGGAACCTATATGTAATTTTTAAAGATTCCCATATTCTTAGACTGAGTCACATCTTTAATTTTCGCTAATTTAAAGTATATACTATAAGTGTAACGAATATAAGGCTACATATTTGTTCTTTCTCTTTAAATTACGTTTTTTTTAACACACGCTGTAAAACCCAATTGATGAATCTCTACATAAACAACACAGATTTTCATAATAATTCCATAACAAATAAATTATCGAAATCAAATGTTTACTGAATTGATTGCAGCTCATAAACTGAGTTTTAATCAGACATCGCATCATTTGTAAACGTTGTATTTATTTATATTTCAATTAATTAACTTGTCTATTAGTTAGTAAAATTTTATTCATGTTAGTAAAATTTTAATAAATAAAGTAAAAAAAAATATTTATAGGGAAAGATAGGTAGGTACCACTAGGTACTTAGTAACCTATCTAAAGATAAGGCAAACTAGCTATGGGACTCTTTTTACTAGCTGTAATTTGGCACACAACTGATTTGTATAAAGAACCATGGACGTGGTACTTATTCAACATCATCGTCACAAATAGGCCTTGGAAGTCTTTAACAGACTGTTATAGGTACTGTAATTAATTAACTCAAATAAAAATATCAAAATATGCATACTGAGCAATAAGCATACTGCATAAATCTGTACACACGTAAGACGGCCGGTTTGGTCGAGTGATAGTGGTCCTGCCTTTTGATCGACGGGTCCTGGGTCCAATTCCCGGTCGGGGGAGACATTTGTGTAAAATGGGTGTTCGTATCTACCTTTGTGTGTGTTCTAAGTTCAAGCCCTTTCTAAGGGATCCACGACACAAGGGAACACCTTAGTATGGACCCTTGAGTGTGTATCGTTTATTTATTTAGTTACGTTTTTACCGATATACTTGCATATCATTCTGAACACGAATATTCATATAGGCATTTCATTTTGTGTCGAACCCCAATAAATCCCTACGCATATGTTTAAAAACAAAAGTTTGCCTCGCAAACAACGTAATTTGTTTGTTTTATAATCATGGCAACGGCTTAGGGTAAACCTACCCGTTGTTGCCACAAAAACCTCGTTAAAAGCTAATAAAGCTGCCTACAATGAAAATTAGATTTGAAATTCCCGATTAAAGTGGGAATTGAGACTGTTGAATAATTATAATGAAATCGTATTTAGGTGAAATGTTTATAGACTGAGATCCCAGGGCCGCCAGACCTTACTTACTTTCTCAGTAACCAAAAGTGTGGGAAAGAGTAGTGCTAATATGTATTATTAACATATGAATACCTGCTAGCCTGGGCCGACGACGGCCAATTTTCAGCTACTAGGTTCTGAAGGTACTTCCAAAAATTACACACTTGTCTTGAAGTCTGGGTGCTGATGTCTTATAGAATATAATTAATGAAATAAAAAAATAATGGTCAACACCGCCAGACACTCTCCATCGGTTGTAATTTCTGCCGGACGCTTTACAGCTCACGAGTCAATTATGCGATGTTACCTACAATCTGAGCCTTGATTTTTTAATATGATATTCAGTAAACTATGACAATACTTTTTATAGTACCCAGACTTCAAGACAAGTGAGTAATTTTTGGAAGTACCTTCAGAACCTGGTAGCTGAAAATTGGCCGTCGGCTCAGGTTAGCAGGTATTCATATGTTAATAGTACATATTATCACTACTCTTTCCCACACTTTTGGTTACTGAGAAAATAAGTAAGGTCTGGCGGCCCTGGGATCTTGGTCTATTAGGTTAGAAGCTCAGATTTCTCGGGTATCGTTACGCTTGGGTTAATGGGTACCTGTGCCAGCTAATGGTACTGACATGTATTGTGGGACTCAATCAATGTCAATGTCGAGGGTATAGTAAAAGTTAGTTAGGAGACCGTGATTAGATGGGACTTTATGTAGACTGGCCGTAATTATGTGAGGTTACCCTCGTTAATCTTTTTAGAACTTGATAAAGAAAAGTTCCATAAGCATGACAAGCACATTTCTTTTTTGCGATTAAATTAGACTGCAGGGAACTCCGTCAGCGTAGGTTGGAGATACTGTGTCGACAAGGAGATAATTTTTTTATTAGTGGCTTGACGCGTAAATTTACGCTCGTGTCAGCCTCATAGGAGACCTCTTAAAAATATCAATTAAAAAAAGTCCTGGTAATCAGTGAGCATTCCTAAAGTATTTTGTCAAATTGAACGTTACTGCTTTAGCTTTTTTTTTTTAATTGTAAATTTTTAAGTCTATTTACATAACATCTACAGAAATACGTTTCAGTGTTCAATTATCGTATCGTGGAGTTCCAAAAAATTCGTAAAACAATCGTAATCGTTAAGATACAAATGTTTTTACTTATTTTTTTTTAGTTTTTGTAATTGTGTGTGTAATGTGTCAGTTAAATAAAGGTTTTATCTATCTAACACAAATTGTGTAAAGTATAAGAAAATATATAATACTAATGGTGTACATCTATACTGTAAAGATTCGTGAGCCTTTTATCCCCGGGATAGCTACAGAACCATGAAATCAAACAACCATTGGGACATCGGAAAGTAAATAATAAGATATTTGCTTCAAATGTAGGACAGTTAGTGATTAAATTTGCAAACAATTACAATTTACTAGAGGATGCCCGTGACTTCGTCCCCATGGGAATTTTTTGAATTCTTATGGAACCTTTGTGCCAAATTTCAGCTTTGTCGGTCTAAGAATTTGGGCTGGGCGTTGATGAGTCAGGAAGTCAGGACCTCCAATCCTGACTTCCCTACTAATATTATAAACTAGCATTCCGCCCGCGGCTCCGCCCGCGTGGACTACAGGTTATATAGTGCCCAACTGTGGGATAAAATGTAGCCTATGTCCTTTCCCAGGCTCTAATCTATCTCTGTACCAGATTTCATCAAAATCGGTTCAGTAGTTTAGGTGTGAAAGACGGACAGACAGGCAGACAGACAGAGTTACTTTCGCATTTATAATATTAAGTAAGGATGTGAAAGTCTGTAAGTATGGATGTTTGGATGTTTCACACAGCGTCAGTACGAAACAGGCAGAATGACATCGATGTTACCTGGGCCCCGATTCTGTAAATTCAGTTGTGTGTCGATGGAATAGGTAGTCGCTATTTTATCCGTTCAGGTGGCGAAATTGAGAACTGTCCAAATTTCATACATCTAATGACGGCTGCTTTGACTGGCGGCTTGAGTTACAGAATCAGGGTCCTAACCGTTTTTGACAAGATCTAGAGAGCTCGCCCAGGATCAAAAACGAAGGAGAAGCCGTTGCCCAGCAGTGGGATCAAACAGGGAACGATTAAAAAATCATATCCCTCACTAAATCCTCTCTCTTATGTCATGGACACACAAAATACAAACAGAAGTACAAAGGGCCGTACATCAGGTTACCACATGCGTGCACTCAGTGCTGTTACAATAAGAACGGTTTTGCAATGAAAATGGGATAATCTGATGCGCTGGCCTCTGTACATCTGGGATATTCAACGCGTTTCGACGCGCTGCCTTTCAAAAAAAGGCGCAATCTTTCACTAACATTTATATCTCCGTGAGAATAACACAGAAACAAATTAGTCTACCTTACTGTTTTAAACAATTTGTTAATCCACCATTTAGGCTATAAAGCGAGACCCAATCAGAACAGTACTTTGCCAGCTTTACCGATAAACCAGGTGCCGTTTACATTTGTTACTTAAACAAACAAACCACGAAATCCGCAATTGCTGCCAAATTAATGGATTTCAACCGTGTTCATTGGAAAACCGTCTACTAATATAATATTCATAAATTCACTTCCGCCGGACTAGTTGGATTCGGTTGCGTAATTGTTTCAATGGTTTCATTTTATATTTAAATTCTAGGGACGAACTTTCTAAAACTGTTTTCTGATCGTACCTAAGTAAGGCTCTATCTATAGGAAAACAGTACCGTCCATAATTCATTAATTAATTACTAGTTAAGTAAGTTTTTTTGTGTTATATGGTGGGTTAACTCTTGACCTCAATCTTGACTATAAAGGTCAAAGATGAGGTAAAAGATGGGGCGAGTTAACCCAGAAAATGCCTATAAAGGCACTGGTACTCCCACGCACCGACGGAACACAGCAAGCTGTTTGGCGTCGGACTTCGGTAGGAGGGTGGTCGCGAACCAGACGGCCCAGACGGCCCAGAAAAAAAATGAAGTGTAGTTGCCTGGGATGGATTACTAGGAGGCAGGTCTTATTTGTGTTTCCTTAGTCGCCTCTTACGTCACCCACGGAAAGAGATGGGGTGGTGTTATTCTCAACCGATCACCACACGGCAAAGTATTTTTGTGTCTCTCATTAATGAAAATGTAAAAAGTAAATCATATTACTTTTGACACTAACCGCCGGGGTAGGCGGTTAGCCTGTAATACAGTTTAATCGTACTCGTATTATAGGCTAACTGCCAACAAACCAATCATAAATTATATTTTCTAATTCTATCATATTATCCCTTTTGCCTAAAAGTCACCCAATTAAAATGGCAAATTCACGTATCAACCACTGAATAGATTTTGATGAAATTTAGTGATTAGATAGATCTGCATAGCTAACACAGACGCGTGAGATAACTAGTTCGTATGTGTCTCGTTCCGACTTCTTATTCTATTGCATAGCATCTGCACAGAACGGGTAGAGCAACATCGACATGACAAAATTAAAACATGCGTCTATGTCAGCTATGCGGGCATTGTATTGCTTCTCTTATATCTCTTTATTTGATATAGGGTGGCTTTATACTAGTTAGCGAAAATGTATTATCTGAATCAACCCCCAAAACTGAAGAACTTTCCCCAAGGAACATAGGTCGCGTAATCAAAAATCCCCCTTCATACAAAGTGAGCCCGCGGGCTAAGCGGTCTGTGGGTTAAATTTCCTCCGAAGGAAACTTGAGCGATCAGCTGATTGTCTTAGAATGAAAAAAAAAAACGAAAACTTTTTTTGAGAATCTCCTTGGTCTCGATTGGTCTGTTCCTTTGGGTTTCTTGGGAGTCTTTTTTTTTTTAATTATAAGATGGGTTAACTCTTGACCTCAATCTTCACCAAGAATAGAATAGAATAGAATAGAAAAATCTTTATTTTATAGGACATTCAGGATGTCACTTAAAACAAGTCAAGATTACAATGAAATACATACAAACATACATTGAACGATTTAAATACATACACACGCATTCGTTCTTTTGACCCTACTGACTCTACGCCTATTCGCAAAGGTGCAGTCTTCCTCAGAGAAGAACAGGCAAGAAACTCTGAGGTTGCTCTTTTAAATCGCATTACAAATTTTCTTATTTACTAATTTTAACTAAATCTGAAATAACTTCAGAGCTGAGCAGTTCATTCCCATGGCTACCTGTCTGATAGATAATCAGAAATTTTGTAATAGCCCTTTTTGCAAAGTTTTTGTTTAATCACTGTCTTAAATTTATCCAAAGGTAAATTTTGAATACACATGGGAATTTTATTATAGTACCGTATACATTGACCCATAAAAGAGTACGTGACCTTGTGGAGACGACTGTCTAGTACATCCAGTTTATGCTTGGTCCTAGTATTTACATTGTGCCTATCGCTATTTTTCTTAAACTCATAGATGAGGTCGACAATGGAGCGAGTTAACCCAAAAAATGCCTATAAGGCACTGGTACTCCTACGGTAAGTCGTATAGTTTCATGGGGTGAATCGCCGCCAAAGTTTTGCTGACTATTTAAAAGTGACCACAGTTATTCAAAACAAAAATCCTCGTACGTTAATGTAGTTCTCACTTACATATCTACCAAAGTGAAATAGGTTATTGCATTTACAACAGATTATGAATCGAATAGAGGCAAGTTGATTACACTGTAATTGCTCGAAATTAGCATCGGAGCTGGTTAAATTAAGTTTGAATTATTGCCCAAACGCTTATTAATTTAGACTTGACACATTAATTTATGATAATTGGGCAGTATTGTCCGGTGCGCTCGGATTGGCCAATCTGATTGTTTATAACCGCTGATACTTTGCTTAACTGCAGATTGCTCTTTAAATACCATGTTTTTTTTTTATTTTTTACGTTGACATTGCTCAGTATCAGTATTAAGAATGGATAATCAATAATTAATGATAGTCTAAAATTCAGAGTTCCAGTTTTCGCTTAGCTGTTATTTACACCCTGTATATTATAAAAGTAAGTGTACAATGTACGTAATTTACGTACGAATTTCTAATTATCACTTGCTCAACGGTGAAGGAAAACATCGTGATGAAGCCCGCCCGTCCAAGAAAATTCATTTTTCGAAAGAAGAGTGGTCCACCAACCCGCATTAGGCCAGCGTGGTGGACTATGGCCTAAATCCCCTTCCTGTTTCCAAGGGAGGCCCGTGCCCCTCGGTGGGGACGTACTCAGAAAAGAGTCCCGGTACGATCAAAGTAGTTATACCTATAATGTAGTAGCTCTCTGCCTCCTATCTATGGAGACAGTTGCCGTTTTAACTTGAAAGGCATACTTTTTAAGACATGCGGACTAGAAGTTATGCCCTCTAAAAATTCTGAAAATTTTTACACAAATATTAGCCCCGACTGGGAACCGAATCCGAGACACGTCCATCAAGAGGCAGCGCCACAACCAAGCCGGCCGTCGACATAAATGGTCATCCTATTTTATGGTTGATAGCATTCCGCCCGGGACTTCGTTCCCGTGGGAATTCGAGAAAATTGTGTAGCCTATGTCTAAATGTGCTTTCTAATGTAGCTTTCTAATGGTGAAAGAATTTTTCAAATCGGTCTAGTAGTTTCAGAGCCTATTCAAATCTTTCCTCTTTATAATATACTAGCATTCAATCCGGGACTTCGTGCCCGTGGGAATTAGGGAAAATTATGTAGCCTATGTCCATCGGGGATAATGTAGCTTTCTAATGGTGAAAGAATTTTTCAAATCGGTCCAGTAATTTCGGATCCTATTAAATGCAAACAAACAAACAATCAAATCTTTCCTCTTTATGATATGTATAGATATAGAAGTATAGATTACTAGCTTCCGCCCGGGACTTCGTTCCCGTGGGAATTCGGGAAAATTATGCAGTCTATGTCCATCAGGGATAATGTAACTTTCTAATGGTGAAAGAATTTTTCAAATCGGTCCAGTAGTTTCGGAGCCTATTCAATGCAAACAAACAAACAATCAAATCTTTCCTCTTTATAATATGTATAGATATAGATAAATAACGCATCTATAACTTTCCTCAATGTGCTGGTATAATCACGAACGTGACAAACTTGACAAACCCTATTAATAATATTATCTCATCAGTTCGCTAAAAAGGTTTTCGATAAACTTCTAAGCCGCTAACTTTTCCATTAGGCAATTTTCAGAAATCAAATATTCTGCGGCATATGCGCGAAAAATATTTATCTTTTAAAAAAAGTCGATTTGTGAAAATTGAAAGTGATATTTCCATTTATTAAAGCTACATAGTAAAATATGAAAAATATTGAAAAACCTGAAAGAAAAGTTTATTTCGCATGTTTTTTTTTATATCTTCAGCTGTTAGAATAGAATAGAAAAATATTATTAAGTTAGTTTTTTAATATAGCTATTTTTTAGCTAATTTTATTTTGCTGCAATAATATCAAGGAAAGAGAACAGTTCATCGTACGAAATATAATCAAATGTGATGTAATATCCTGAAAGAAAATACTTTCAATGCCAGCCATTTCGAAAATCTATGGTTTTAACGTCTCATAAAATTACAACTATTGTGTACCGTAAATCTTTATGTTAGGAAAGTCTTGGAAATTAGGAATGCTCTTTGAATTCCAGGACTTTTTTAATTTTTATTTACAAAAGTCTCTTATGAGGCTGACACGAGCGTAATTGGACGCCCCAAGCCTCGTCATAATTGTGATTTAAAAAAAAAACTTTAAGATGCTTCGTAATAATTGGAACACTGTTTTTAGCCATTTAAATTCTTAGGTACTATTAAATATTTCAAATTCCGAACATTTTATTCTTCACGAAGGGTTTTTACGTATTGCCAATTATTCCGAAAGCAAATCTCCTTAAATCTTCCATTTGAGGACTAAGCATCAATTTGAAGGAATAAAATCATTGAGTTCGGGTGTCAGAAATAGGGTGGGGAATCCAATATAATCAGACACCCAGCTCTCAGGCTATTACGTTCGTCAAGATCAGATTATCGTGACAATCTCTCTCGACAAAGGATCTCTCTTAATTGAAACTAAGCATTTATGAATAATTCATTCTATAAATTATACAGAGTCAAATGTCTTTAATTATATACGTACCTTACAGACAAATCTCGCAAGTACGGCTTAAGCAGATTCTCATATAAAGTTCTGACAAAATAAGTGTCTCTAAAACGTATTTCATAGATACCCAATAAAAAGAAAATCCAAAATTAAATTAAAGAGTGAAATAGTCTCCGAACTCTAGTAATCCTTATCTTTCAAAATGAAAGTTTCATATAAGTATCGTGACATGCTTGTTTTTTTTATTATTAACTAGCTTTTCCCCGCGGCTTCGCTCGCGCAAAGAACTCTTTTAGTCACCCGTTACATTCTTGACCCCCCTAATAGGTCATCTAATTTTTGAAAAATAGCGAAACACGTGTCCGTTTATTTGCTTCGAGGTATATCTTGACGAAGTTTTGAGTCAAAATGTGCAAAAAAATTGTTTTCTCCATACAAACTTTGAACCCCCATTTCACCCCCTTAGGGGTAGAATTTAGAAAAATCCTCTCTTAGTGCTGTAAAGTTCATCGCCATTTTGATGATTCCTAACTAAACAAATAAAAGTTGAGATCTTATACACTTGACATTGATAGGTATTACATAGAAAGCTGCAGAAAGGTATACATAGAATACAATGGTGCTGTAAAAATACAACTTTTTGATTTGAATTACTTACTTACTAAAGACGTAAGCTGAATAGAATAATCATGTTTGTTACATAGATAAAAACACCTTTAAACAGACGAATTTTGCTAATCCAGAGTAATCTGTATTTGGCTATGCTTATTACCTAAGATATTAAATTTAAGTCTTTCAATTAAGTTATGAATAAATAAATGTTTGAAACCTAACATAGCACATAGGTAGCCTTATTGAAGTATTTGTCATATACGAAGAGGGTATTCTAATTGCTTGAAATGCTCTGAGCACTTATGCAATGTGCATCTAAGGTCCGTATTATAGAACGCGACTCAGACTGATCTATTACTAAGCAGCAGTCGTCTTTGTCATTTTGATAGTGAAAGAAAGAGACAATCAAGACAATCAAAGAAAGAGACAATCAATATATATCAAGTTTGGCAATTTAGGTAATACGGACCTAAATTATCAGTAGAGTGAATGTCCACCGAGACTCTAAAAGCAGTCTGCATTGCTGTCATACAGCATACACAACTATAAATATTGATTGATTTTACAACATATTATTAAACTTTCTGAAGTTTTTTTTTTCATTTCTTGACATTGACTCCCCGCCCGTACGGCCCGAACCCCAGTGACGCCTACATCGCATAAGGTGCTGCCTAGCTAGCTAGCTTAGCAGGATGAGCTGCGACCACGAAACTTTTTTCTAATACTTACATTTTTTTAAACTCGTGATATCTTTTGAATGGAATGTCCGAAAGGCATAATTCAAAAAGTTGTATAAAGATATTGAAGCAGTCTTGAATATAAAGTAATTTATTTTGATAAGGGTTAATACCAAGATACAAATAAAGAGCATTTTATAGCGGGCGGCATTTCAATTAAATTTTTAAAATAAAAGAACACATATTGTGGCATAACTACAATAGTTAGACATATGCTGTCGCGACACTTTTTGTAAATATTTATGTGTTCTGCAAAGTCGTAGTACATTATTTTATTCTATCATCAATAGTTTACGCAGCGCACGCAATGTAAAGAATATTTTAGGTTGTATTTTTACACCTTGGGTTACATTATTTGAGTTTCAGTAAGGATCCCTAATTTTTTGAAAATATAATAAAGCCTATGTCCATCGGAGATAATGTAGCTTTCTAATGGTGAAAAAATTGTTCAAATCGGTCTAGTAGTTTCGGAGCCTATTCAATGCAAACAAACAAAAAAACAAACAAACAATCAAATCTTTCCTCTTTATAATATTAGTATAGATGTCCATAGGGGATAATGTAGCTTTCTAATGGTGAAAGAATTGTTCAAATCGGTCTAGTAGTTTCGGAGCCTCTATTCAATGCAAACAAACAAAAAAACAAACAAACAATCAAATCTTTCCTCTTTATAATATTAGTATAGAAGTATAGATAATGGGTTTGCTCTTGACCACAATCTAGCTTAAGAGCAAAGATGCGGTCGAGGATGTAGCAAGCTCACCCAGAAGAAGCCTATTCACTCGAACTTTAAAGAGATTTGGATTATATGAACTCGGAAATACAGACGCAGGCAGGGAATTCCATTCCCTAGCAGTGCGTAATATGAAAGATAATGAAAAGCGCTCAGTGCGAATCCATGGGATACTATTGCTATAGATGGTATATAGAGCTGCGCATTAATATATTTTGTATTTTATTTTCATTGAGTATTTATGAAACACACTGTATAAAGCGAAAATACGTAAGTATTTTTGCCCAAATTATAAGAATAAACTTAGCATTTTTTAGACACCTATTTTTCTTATTTGAAATCAAAACGGCGTTACAAATCGACAATCGTCCCTAGAACATCTCCAAACAAACTTGCAATACTCTTAAATAAAAAATACAGCAACATTTTCAAAAGGACAGAAATTATCTGTAATTATTTTTAAAAAATTGCGCGTAACCTATCAAATAAAGCCAAGACATATATGTATCGTAACGTAAGCGATATTTCTGCTTCATTTTATTTTAGCAAGGTACTATTGATCCCCCCACAAAGCACAATAAAGCGGCTTCCTAAATAAACAAATTGAAAAATACTCAGTAAATAAAAACGAATCCTCGTACATTTTTAATAAGGTACACACGACAGCACAACAGACTACACTAGTTGAATTTGGTTCCCTAATTCGGCATCAAACTTCTAAGTTAAACCTTATTTCCAGTAGACAAGAAACTTAGGTGAATACCATTTAAGAGACTGACTGTACTAATAAATTCACATGGAATTTACAAACTTTAATTATTAATCAAGGTCACCCTCCGGGATCCCCATCGTTCAAATACAGTGCGGTCCAGAGATAGATGATAATTTCTAATGCATCTAATGAAATATGAAAAACTAGCTATCCAATATTTAATGTAATGACGTATACATCAATTCTTAAATTTCCAATAAAACAGTCGACTGTATTGCGGAAATTAAACACTTCTTTAACACCGCTGTAAATTCTAAATCCAAGTTAATGAAGATTTGTCGGCAACAATCGGGACTGCTTAATGCTAAGAGGAATAAATAAATGGAATTCGTTAACAGGTTTCCGGGCGGGTAGGCAGAACGGATCGAGTTTATCAGTGGCTATCGTAATGAGCAGAGCAGGTACACAACACTGCACAATAGACTATACATTTGACCTTGACGTCGCCCTTTATCTCGTTTCTAAATTATGTTGACGTTGCTGTCGTCTCTACATTATGTTCTCGTAGATTTATGAACGCCTAGTAGTTGTGTTACCCCTCGAAAGGAAGAATAAAAAATATCATAGTATATGGAGTGACTTTAAATCTTCGCGTTCTTTTTAAACAAATGGTGTACGAGATTTGTATCGCATGCGGCGTAAACAAGCTCGCGACGGGTTAAATTAATTAGTAGGCAAAACTTTGAGACGCAACCTGTAAAACCAAACATCTTTTCCCAAGGACTGATACCAAAATTTAAAATATCGACTTTCCGTAATAAAACAATCAGTGTTCGATCGTACAAATTGTAAGGAGAGGCTAACCCATATTCCTTGTAAAGTTGTTCAGTTTAGTGAGTGGGGTTGATTCATTCCTTGGGTTTTCTAACTTATTTAAAGTCTTAAGACAGACCTGCTTAAGCCTACCGACGCCAGTGATGATTTAAAGTCACCTAATACAAGTGGAAGGTATTCTTTGAAAATTAACATATTTATTTACAAAGTTAAATTCGTCAACAGAATAAACAGAATAATGGCGATCAAAAGACTATGACAATGGTGTCGGTAAAAAATCTTATACTATCTATAACTTAAAACAAGTATACGTATAACTTATAACAAGGTTTTACACCCGAATAGTTTGTAACCGACGAATGCTAAGCCAGTACGCGACAACCTTCAGCAATATCTCTCTGTGAGCGGTTAGCAAACCAAATCACACGGTATCAGAGCGACTGCTCCAGTTGAACCTATCCCCATATGTCGGGGTTATGTTACGACTACCCCGCTGGTCTAACTGGGCTAACTAGGCTACATAAATCTAGTCTATACGCGAAATTCACTGTAGAATAACTTTTAGATAGAGTCTGTTATATCTAACTCTTCTTAAAACTATGGTAAACTTAGTCAGGGTACAAAGAATTTTTAGGGAGAGTAAAACATTCAGCGCGAATGGTAATTGAACCCACGATCTCAGGATTAGATGTCTTGGTGCTCTAACCAACTGAACTATGTAATAGTGCCTTCAAGTCAAACGGCGAAATTTGTCTTTCCCTTACTAAGAAAAAAATGTCGTGCGTGTAGGTTAGTGCCATCTGTGTCTGGTATCGAGAACTACAGACACATACCACTTAAAGTTCTTTGTAAATATCCTACTACGTGGTTAATCTTTCTAAATATATAAAAAATTAATTGCTGTTCGTTTGTCTCGCTAAAACTCAAGAATGGCTGGACCGATTTGGCAAATTTTTGTCATGAAATAAAAGTGAAAGTTCAGGCAAGGTTCAAAAGGTGAGAAAATATGGAAAGACTGCGAGGAATTTAAGGTTTGAGGATCTTAGATTTAAGAAGTTACGAATTACGCCGGGTCAGCTAGTCGTTTATAAATACTGATAATAACATCAGTCAGGGTAAGTAGAGATTTTGTCTGTAACAACAATCTCGTGGAACGTAGATCTGGTAAAGATCGCGGGAAACCGCTGGAAGCGGGTGGCGCGGAACCAATCGATGTGGAGTTCATTTAAGGAGGACAGTGTCCAGCAGGGGCTAGTATGACGATGATTTAAAACGCTTACCCGCGTAAGAGATATTCACAAATCATTACAACCTTCTTACGGAAAAATTAAAAAAACCTTTTAATGTAAACCTTTTTATTTGTTTATTTTTAAATTGTATTTTATTTGTATTTTTATGCCCTGGAGATTTAATTTATTAAAACTATAGATATCATGTCATAAAAGATTTATCCCATATGTTATTTATGGACGGTTGCTCTTGTAGGTGTTCGTAGCAAAAGGCTACGCATCACATCACCACGTAGGCGGAACTACGAAAGGCTTCTATACAAAATTAACGCTACGATTAAGTTATGAACTAGCAATTATATAACATATTTAGTTTCAAACGCGAATCCGTTTTACTTGGAAACCGTTCTGTTGGAAACCAAGTTTCCTATTTAGCTTGTATTTTTATAGCCTCTGCAGAAACGGTATTTCCTCTCTATTCAGAAGTATAAAAGCGTACATATTTATATTATAGCAGTGACCCGAGAAAAACATCACGTAGAAACACGACGTCACTTCTAAACTGCGTACTAGTAGCCGCAATAAATAAAAAAGGCGATTTAGGAAATCCCGACATGACTCCTCGGATTTATACAGAGTGTTCCGAGCGAAAACTTTCCTTGAGGTCATCAAAATTCTCCCCGCGTGCGGACGATTGAATGTTATGGGCCGCGAGTCGCTCTCTACTTCTGAGTTATGGGTTGTTACCCCCTGACATGCTTACTGGCTACTGATTTAATTCAATGAGCCTAGTTGCCGCCGGGTAAGGAATCCCAATCAGGGTCTAACTAACTACAACTCGCAGCGATCGCCGGACTCGTTCGGTCGACTAAATTCATTAAACCTGTGACGCGACAATGTCGTTCCGAACTTGTTCGTTTTCGGACTCCACTTGGGTTTCACGTTTGACAGTTACAAATAATTTACATACCTACAGCTTAGCGAATTGTGTAACAGAAAGTATTGTTAACTGTAAGCTTATTAAATTTTTCTTATAATAGGCCTATCCACCCACACACTCACGCCTGTAATCCGTCTGGGACTAGGCAGAACGTCATGTGGTTATATACACCTCACGATATATCCTTACTATATATTTATATATAATATTATAAATGCGAAAGTAACTCTGTCTGTCTGTCTGTTTGTCTGTCCGTCTTTTACGCCTAAACTACAGAACCGATTTTGATGAAATTTGGTGCAGAATATAATAGAAAAAATCTTTATTTTATAGGACATTCAGGATGCCACATAAAACAAGACAAGATTACAATTAAATACATACAAACATACATTAAACGATTTAAATACATACATGCGCATTCGTTCTTTTGACCCTACTGACTTTACGCCTATTCGCAAAGGTGCAATCTTCCTCAGAGAAGAAAAGGCAAGAAACTCTGAGGTTGCTCTTTTAAATCGCATTAAAAATTCTTATTTACCCATTTTAAATAAATCTGAATAACTCTAGAGCTGAGCAGTTCATTCCCATGGCTGCCTGCCTGATAGATAATCAGACATTTTTAATAGCTCTTTTTGCAAAGTTTTTGTTTAATTACTGTCTTAAAGTTCAAAGGTATATTTTGAATACACATGGGAATCTTATTATAGAAATGTATAGGTACATTGACCCATAAAAGAGTTCGTGACCTTGTGGAGGCGACTAGACAGTCATCCAGTTTATGCTTGGTCCTAGTATTTACATTGTGCCTCATTTTTTTCACATATAAAAGATTGTCACATATACGAGTATATTGGGATGCAAAAGTCAGAATATCTATTTCTTTGAATATTTGTCTAAGAGACATTCTAGGTCTCATTTGATAAATCGCGCGAACAGCCCTTTTCTGCAGAACAGGGATAGATTAATACCTGGTAAACGACATAGGCTACATTTTATCCCGCAGTTGGGCACGATATAACCTGTAGTCCACGCGGGCGGAGCCGCGGGCGGAAAGCTAGTTTAATATAAATTAATTCTGACTATTATTAGACGGAACACGATAAAATACAGTCTGATGGTAAGATTGTTAATATTAAGCCCTACTAAAAACTCTAGCCACTTACTGGCTTCTATATACAATATGCTTAGAAAGAATTAGCAGGTGATACATTGAAAGTTTTTCTTTCACTCTCCGTTCAGCATGAAAGAAATAATAATACATGCTATAATGTAGACAGATAGACAGACAGATCTTATATCTCTGTTACGAATTGGTTTATAGTGACGAACTCACGGAGTGAAGTTAAATGGAATCGTGGTCGTGGTTGGACCGAAAAGGGTGGTCAAAATAAGGGGGGAGCTGAAATCGTGGGTTTCAATTCGCTTATGGCGTGTACTGCAGTGGAAACGTAGACCCACGTTGTCAAACAAATGAATCCACGCAGCTAAAATGCGCCGCGTGGCCGTGCACATCCTGCGCCGCGGTGAGTCTGCGCCCTTATTTTAGTTTTATTTCTTTCTTTTATCTACATATAGTGAGAACCGGATAAATAGTTTTTATATTAAAACGAACCATACTAAAACTAAAATTTAGCTGAAAACAATTCAGTTAATACCCGAACCATGTCACGGATACATCCTTTTTGATATTTGAATAGAATAAGCAATGGTCTTGGAAACTCTATATGAGTTTTAGTTCGATCGTTATTGGACTACATATTTCTGTGTCACACCACGTGCTGGAGCTTGTGTTTGTGTTTGTGATTCCATTATGCACATAATACAATAATACTTGCAGTTACTTGTAAAAGCTTTAGGATGTATTTTTCTTAGTTACTTGTAAAATACTTGCTCGAAGTTACTTGTAAAAGTTTTAGGATTATTAGTAATATGAGTCTGTAGTTCTCCGTACGAGACACAGATGGCGCTTACCTACAAGCACAACGTAGGTGCTTAGTAAGGGAATGAGAAATTTCGCCGCTTGACTTGAAGGCACGATAGCTCAGTTGGTTAGAGCACCAGGAGATCTAATATATTTTTCTTTCCCTAAAAATTATTTGTATTTTGGGTGAATGGAAATCTGTTTAGTTTTACGAAGAGAATCACGCCTAAGTTTCGCTAGCTAATTTAAAGTCACCTCATATACAGGACGGTGTTATTCAAAATTGTAGCTCTGACATATTCGGCCACTAATTGGCATGCAAAATTTATAAAGTTTTCAAGGCATGTAAGGTTTGTTACAAGCAGAAGACCTCTAAGTAGTGGTATGGTCGCGCAACAAGAGTTAAGGCGAGTTTAGATGCACACAGACGTAATATTTGCATTCAGAACAGTAGAATACAGTCGACTGTTAGCCTCCTCCTTTTGATGAAGTCGGTTATCTTATTCCAATATAGGTAGAATATAAATTAAACAAATGCAAAATTACGTCTGTTAGTAACACGTTTGCGTTGTGTGAGATATACCTGCAGTTACTTACTTGTAAATAAATCATATAAATCAGCCATTTAATGGAAAGGAATTGACACACTAACTAAAAAATTTTCACATAACCTACATGACCTTGTTCAGGGCTTTTCATCTGAAAAAGTGTATGTACAAGTTGCGCTAGTAAATCCTTAAACACAAAATCAAGAAGTTTTTTAGTTAATTGTGAAGACAACCAAAAAAAATACCTATTTTATTCGTAAAAATGTCGAAAAGGCTCGCTTTAAGTGAGCGTACCTTTTATTCTCAAAACGACTAAATCCTGACAGTGACATGAGTATTACAGCCAAATGGAAAAAAGTGTACAAATGACTAAGATGAAGAATAAATATCGTCTTAGACCGAGTAAACTGGAAAAAATACGAAACGAGATGAGAGCTACATTATAAGTTTGCCGACTTTCACGGATTAAAATGATGATGACTGCCTCCTTTTATACAATTTATTTCAAACATGCCAAAAAAAGTAAATACAAAATTAATAGAATGATGCGAAAATCTATTTCAAGGTCTTTCGCGGGAACTAGACTTGAGTGCTTGTTGTGTCGATTGAATTTTATTGTGCAGTAAACTAACTTTAAACAGTGTGGTGATAGAAGAATTCAAGTGATATGGTTTATCCGCTCCTTATGGTTCCGACAAAGATCTTTGCGGCATCGGCAGTGCTTCTAGATTAAAGTTTTTCGTAATCAAAATAGTATCAGTTTACGGGCAAGAGAAGAAAGAAGAAAAACATAAGACAACGGTTGTATGGATGTAGATTCCTTTGCCTGTAACACCAAAACTTTCATTTTGAAAGATGTCGAACCGTGTAACTAATTATTATAGTTACGACCATTTCACTTTTGAATTTAATTATGGAATTTTTCTGAGTATTTTGAGATAGAAGTTGGGAGCTAAAGAGCTACAAAGGCTACTTTTGTTTGCAATATTCTATAAACAAAATCAATAAATAAACGTTACACACTCAAAGGCCCACATTAAGGTTTTTCCCTTGTATCGTGGGTCCCTCGAAACACACATAAAGACAAACACAAACACCCGTGACCCGAGAAAAAACATCTTCTTTTTACACAAATATTTGCACCGACTGGGAATCGAACCCAGGACCCATCGATCAAAAGGCAGCTCTACTACCACTCGACCAAACCGGTTGTCAATAAAATTGGAGGTCTTGACTCACTGTCTCATCAACGCCCAGCCCAAACCCGTGGACCTAGAACGCTGAAATTTGGCCCAGTTTTTTTTTTAAAACGGAAGACTGGAGGATTTAACGAAATTCACACGGGAACAAATCCTGGGCATCCTCCAGTCGGAGTATAATTTTGATCATACGTCTATGGCAATGATGTAGTAGTTCCAATAAAGCAGGCTTGTTTTACGATATTTGGCCCAGAAGCACACTCGCTCAAACATACCGAAACTCTCGAGGGATACTCCACAATACACAGACTAAAATCGCAGTAAAAAACATGCATCCAAGATAAGCAACTATTTTTTTAAAAGTTATAATTAGCATCAACAGATTTTATATCCGTGCCCTAGTCTAGATTAAGTTTTCTTGTTAATACTTGCTTTTTTAACTATAGTTTACAGTTTACAAAAAACTAGATTAGTTAGTATTATAGCTGACGATCATGGCTGTCGTCGATTGATCACAGTCGTCAAACCAAGCCAGAGGCCATTTGCTCAGAGGCCATTTGGTAGTTAGAAAACTCTGACAACAAGGTTTGTTAAGTTTTCCACACACTTGACTTTACCTACACGATAAGAAGAAGAATTAATATAGCACAATGATTCATTTAAAATCCTCATTATATGTTACAGTAAAATAGTCACACTGATATATCGAAATTTTAGGTTATTACCCAAAGACAACAGACAAAATTCAAACCGCTCTTGAACGCTTAAATCTATTATTTTAACAACACACTGATAACTAGGGGACTCCGTAACTATTTTGATAAAGACAAGCTTATTCAGTGTTGTCTTTATTATACGACATAGGAAACTTGCACAAAATGTTAGCTTTAATAAAAGGAGGAGGTTCATTCGACCTTAGTTTTTTTTTTAAGCCAGTTGTCGGCCGATTTTCAAAACACTTTTTGTTCGAAAGAGTATACTCCTATACAGGGCTTTAGGTAAATCTCTTTCAATCTCTCGGGTGGTTAATCAGTCCATGAAACTGAACAACTTCCCCAAGGAACATAGGTCAAAATACGAAAAAAAATGTTTGAGTTCCCATATAAACTTCATCAGCATAAAGCGCATTTTGTATGACAGATTTTTTTTTTCGTATTTTGACCTATGTTCAGTTTCATGGACTGATTAACCAGCCGAGAGGTTGAAAGAGCTTTTACCTAAAGCCCTGTATAAATATCAAATTGATTCAGTGCCTTAAAAAAATCATCAAACAAAAACCACATCATATTTAGATGACGTTATGGTTAGCGGTTTTCTGTTGATATGCATTGTTGGGATTGAAGTCAATTCTTACGTTTTTAAAATTAAAAATTTTAAGTTTTTTTTATTGTATACTTGTACAGTACATGGTCCTAAGTGCACGAGTCTGCATAGCCTGTTCAGCAGGCCGAGTACGATAGTGACAGCGCCGCGACAACACCGCGGTCCCATGTCAAAATGTCAACGTTGACAACGCCATAGGGCGAGCAAGCCTTCGCGCGGGACCCTCGCGCAATCCAAGTGAAGTGTCAGCGTGAGCCGAGCGCGAGTTTGTCGTTATTGTGCTAGAGCTGCTGACATTAAACTTGTGTTTTTTATGTGTTATTATTAGCATCCACAGACTTTATGTCCGTGCTCTTGTCTAGATTAAGTTTTATCTTGTTAATACTTGCTTTTTAGGGTTCCATTCCCAAAGGGAAAAAACGGGCCCCTATTACTAAGGCTCCGCTGTCCGACCGTCCGTCCGTCTGTCACCAGGCTGTATCTCATGAACCGTGATAGTTAGACGATTGAAATTTTCGCAGATGATGTCTTTCTTTGTGCCCAATAACAAAAAATACTAAAAACCAGAACAAAATAAATATTTAAGGAAGCTCCCATACAAAAAACGTGTTTTTTTGCTCGTTTTTACAGATAAATCTGTCCGAAGCTGTATCTCATGAACCATGATAATTACACAGTTGAAATTTTCACAGATGATGTAATTCGGTTGCTGCTATAACAACAAATACTAAAAAGTAGAATAAATTAAATATTTTACAATGCAGTTGCTCGGAAATGGCCCTTTAACATGGCCACGGAGTGTACGTTTACGTACCCTATAAAACATATGTCATGTTATGTAATTTTGAAATGAAAAGAAGATTTTGAAAAGATAAAAAAATATTTGAACTAATGAGCAAATAACCCATTTTTCATATACAAAAATTCAACTTCAGTGACTATTCTATGATCCAGTAAAGTTATTTTTCTTATCAAATGATGCATAAAAAGTACGCAAAAAGTGAATAGCTGATTTGATAATTCAGTGACCCTTTTAACAAGTGAGAGTATTACCTTTTTCATAAAGCTTCATACTGGCTGTCATAGGTATAGAATGACAGCAAAGAGATTTGTATGCCTGACAAAATAATTATTTCTGACGAAAATCTTTGCCTCATAATTGTGGAAAAATATTTTGCTCGCCACTGTTTTGCCCGCCATTTGAAATTATTTGTTCATCAAAATCATTGAGTTGTAAAAATGTTTTGTGTTTAATTGTAAAATATTAGTGCACATTGTTCAATTGTAACACGTTTTCAGTAAATGTTGATTGGAAATACCATCTTTTAAGAACTTTGGATATACCTATACGATGTAAGTTTTTGACAACACTTTTTTTAGTTTCGTTTCCTCGGCTACTGCATTGTAAAACTTTGAACAATATACGTGCCTTAGATAATGTGTAACTGGAGCCCTATAAAACACTCGCTTGGGTCACACATTACCTGCGACATTAGTATCGTTAATAACTATAAGGGGGCTCCCATACAACAAACGTGAATTTTTTCTCGTTTTTATAGCGATAATGGTTTTTATAGAGTTCGACTCGCACTTGGCTGGTATTATAGGTAATGGTACGGAACCCTTCGTGCGCGAGTCCGACTCGCACTTGCCCGTTTTATTTAACTATAACTTGTGTTTGAAACTCCAAGTTTCCTTACAGTTAGCTAACCCCTGCACTGTGCGTTTGTCTAAGAGGCTCGAGGGACCCGCAGCGAGAAGCCGGAAGGACGTGACGTCGTCGCGCCGGCGCCCGCTTCCTCCGCCGACCCCATCGTCACTTCCGGTGGGCGGGGATTATTTTAACGCCACCACATACTTACATAGGACTATGTTTATCTTGAGGAATAAAACATTTACGCATTATAGGTGACTTTAAATTAGTGGGCGAAACTTAAGAATGTGAATCAGTTCAAACTGAACAACTTTCATTAAAGAACATAAGTCTAAATACGAAAAAAAACATCTAGTTGTACAGGGTCAATAGCATATAATGCTATCCAAAACTGTAAAATTTATTCAATCGACTTTTTAATTTTATCTCCAAGCTTTACAGATTACTACCCATTGCGAAAATTTTACAGTTTTTAGTTATGCCTAAGATCGATCCGCTGATTGCCTTAGTATCAAAAGGCGAATTTTTTTTTTTGCGAATTTCACATGCGGGAAATTGTTAAGAAAATTGTTTTAGCCCGTTTCAGTAGACTGGAGGAAATGTCTTTAGGAATAAGTTCGCCTTATTGATGTAGTTTCTTAACTGTATCTATAAATTGATTACAATGTAAAGTTAATAATAGGTCTTTACCTATGAAATTGACGATTTTTTCTCAAGCTTTATTTTATTCATAATTTATTTGATTGAACAGCTATTACTAAATTTGTTTTTTATTTAAAACCTTGGCCATATAACGGAGATATTGAGTCAAATTAATACATATTTACTTTAGATCTATTTGCTGAAAAAGAAGCTCAAATATAGCTCGTTTCATCCGTTGCCTGTTTCATTGCTTATTTTTGCTGTACCGTTGTTACAGTTACAACTTTCAATAAAGTAAGTATGATGAAAATTAACTTAATGTTGTCCAAACATTCCCACAAAATTTCGCTAAATTTGGATTTCGCATTCCCGAGAAAAATCCAAAAACGTTAGTATGGAAAATTCAGTTTTCCGAAAATATTGTATGAAAAACGGCAATTTCATAGGTAAAGACCTATTAAATATTCAAATGGAAAGGATAAATTCCAAACTTCATCAAATAGATAACTAACTGCCTTTCGCGGACTTTAACAAATGTATTGTATTGAGGATATTAATGTATTGAGGATATTAATGTATTGAGGATATTTCTAAAAGAATTGTTTGGGTGGTGCTCAGGTATTCTAGAACCACTTATTTATTGCTTGAGCTAAAAAGTCGTTTTCGAAAACATTAAAAACAAGCCAAAAATTCATCATGTTATTTCAGTCGTTCCTCCATCACGAAATCCAATCGTACAAAAATATTATTTCATAAAACATTTTAACCAACAAAAAATGAATCTTACTATAAACCCCATTTCCTTAACGACTTAGGTGGCACGATCCACTCCAAGCAATTACTTAAAAATCCTTTGGTGCACCTATTCCGGACCAGTGCAGTGCTATTTTCAATGCAAATGTAGATGTTCCTTATTTAAGCACACGTTCGAATTAACTAAAGCAACCAGCATAGCTAGTAAGGCCCGCGACAAACTCGCATGTCACGCCACTCAGATGACGGTGTAACTTCACTTTGCTTGCGCGAGAGTAACGCGCAAAGGCTTGTTCGCCGTCTGGCTTTGTCATTTCGATACTTAATTGCGTACACAGAGACAGGCAACCTGGTGGGTGACCAAAGTGGCAATTATCACGAGCGTTTCCGTGCTTCAGAGGACACGTTAAGCTGTCGATCTCGGCTGTTAAAACGAAGGCAGAGGACATTTTTGGCGGTTTGAATACTCTGACTCTCTCACCAGGTTCGAGTTCGCTACATACGATAAGAAGAAGAAGACTTTGTTGTGATTTGACCGCGGCGCATTTCACCGCGAGTACGTTTTCCTTGAGCTGCTGTAAAGTCTTGTGCAGAAGAAAATTACATCCATACTAATATTATAAATGCGAAAGTAACTCTGTCTGTCTGTCCGTCTTTCACGCCTAAACTACTGAACTGATTTTGATGAAATTTGGTACAGAGATAGATTAGAGCCTGGGAAAGGACATAGGCTATATTTTATCCCACAGTTGGGCACGATATAACCTGTAGTCCACGCGGGCGGAGTCGCGGGTGGAAAGCTAGTTTAATTTAAAGTGAAAGTTGTTTATTAATATGTATGTTATAAAATTAGAAATTATAAAAAACGGAAAGCTAGTATGTTATAAAATTTAAAAGGTTACTTATATCGGAACGATCTCATTACTTATCCTAACTTTCTTTTCAATGGGAACCCAGAAAGAGCTACTAACACGCAGTCAAATCATATGTTTTTGTTCGGATCTTTGTTTTTTTTCCATCATGGCATCTCTGCCCTATGGTGGTACACCACTCTTCACCATATCTTCTCAGAGTAAGGTTTATTTTTCAGCCCATGTAACCCTAAAAATCCTGAAAACACGTTTTACACGGGATGATATACGATCCCGTCAAAAGCCTAACGTAATGGCTTGTAGGCTTCACCTGCCATCGATATATTATGCAGTTATCTCTTGTCTACACTACATGTATCATTAGTAACCATAGTACATTTCAGTTCTAACTGGCACATAAAGAAAAGAAATATGTACATGTATTTCACTACAAGATAACTCTGCAACCAGTATCCATATGCGTAGATCTGTAACAAAAACAGGAGTTATTAGTCAAATTATTTTAGCTGAAGGAAATTTAAGACATATCTCCAAAATTTGTACCACACCCGGCTTTATAGCTTATAAATAACTTTTTTAATAATTTTCAAATTTGGAATAAAATATTATTTTGCGTATATTTAATTAGATTTAATTTGAAATATTTTATATTTTATTTACCGAGAAAAACAAGAAGGCTGAGTATTTAAATTCTTTGCCCGATAATTATGATACACAAAAAACATTATCTACGCATGCGCACAAATTACAATAAAAACTTTCAAAAAGGCGCCATTTTCGTAAATTTTGCATTTTTTATATTGTGAAACAAATTAATATGACTTCGTCTAGTGAGGAAAGTAATATTACGGACTTGACACCACCCGACATTTTAAACACGGCGAAAACTGCGCAAGATTGTCTTCTTCCTGCTAATTCCCGTAACAAATAGGTACCTATTTGGTTGCTTACATTTGTTTTTTATTTATATAACTTTTCTCACAAATGTATTGAAAAAGGTCGTGTGACACACGGGTATAAAGGTAATTGTAAACTCGTGACAATGGTGAGACATCAACTCGTTTACAATAACCTCCTTCACACCCTCGTATCACAATGTACTACTAAGTGGCTGAACAAATTTTGATCACATACAGCTAAGAACCGTCTCGATTACGTCAGATTTCATAAACCGCATCGAAATCGGTCCATTAGGAGCTATAATACCACAGAGACACACGTTAAACCATAAATGAGATTTATGAGAAATTAGAAATGTGAAATTATAACATAAGGTTGCCTGGAAGAAATTGCTGTTAAGCAATAAGGCCGCCTATTTGTATACATTATTTCAAATTCGCTGTATAAACATATTCTGTAATCCTATGTGTGCAATAAAGAATATTGTATTGTATTGTTAAACTTATAACACCAATTTTTTTAACGGGGGTTAAAAACGGACGTTTTGCAACTATACACTCTATTGTTTAGCAAAAAGTTCTTTCCATCTCAGCAACATGAGCTTTCAAACAAAAAAAAACGCATCAAAATCGGTCCATTCTTTTAGGAGCTACGATGCCACGGACGACACACAAATACTCGGACACATAGATAGACACGTTTGACTCCTAACACCCCTCTCATTTCATCGGGGTTAAAAAGAAGGTTACTAAGTAATGTCATTTAGAAAATTTTACTCATAACTTTATCTTCGAGCAATTCGGATAAGATTACTTAGATAAACTGTTCCTTAATCATCCTTATCAGAGAAATCTAGGTATATTCTTAATATTTCCACCGCGCTACATAGAACAAATTAAAAATCATAAAATAGAATCAAGACGTTACAAAAGTCTAAGGAATTTGAACATGAGCCCCGTTCAAATAAACTCTAGAAACTACGAGATCGTAAAGGCATGATAAAAACCTCAGGAACCATAACCATTATGTGCACATGTCCTTAAGTTCCACATTTTTATTTTCGAACGCCAAATACGTACTTCTAAAAATTGAAGTTTCGAAACGAGCGGAAAGATAAGTGTGACGTCACATCGGAGTTAAAAAGGCGCGTAAGATTGTTCGATCTTTGAAATCTCGTAATGGGCGAAACGACGGTGCGGCTACAAACCACCGTTTGTCACAACACTAATGGCGTGGAAAATCGGAAAAGTCGCGCTTTCTTAACAGCCAAGTATAAAATCGATAGATTGAAAAGGAATAATGCATGTTACACTTAGTCGTCTCCTTTTCAGCTATAAATATACTCAAGAAGCTTCCTTTGCGAATTTCTGGGAAAACTCGCGCGTCATTAAAATTTGAATCTCAAAATAAAAATATAATTTAAATATAAATATTTATGGCTGTAAATATAATATATTATTCAAATAATATTTATATTTATTCGTTTCACTGTAATTTTTTGTCTGAGATTTTTCGGCGCTAAAAAAAAATTATACTCGAATGCTTCACTGGGCAGCGCTGTTATATGAATGTGAGTGATGCATTGTTATGAAATTAACAAAAATCTACCTCAATTAATGTTAATAAACAGACAGAACGAAAATTCTGAAACTGGAAAAAATAAAGAGTATGTTCATTGAGACGAATTCGAAAAGTTTAGTTCTAAATAAAATTGAAGAATATGTAAAATATTGCGTCGTGAAATGTTTGATAAATAAAGTTCTGATTTATGTAATTCATTGGGCCTTTTTATAATTTGAACGGCACGACACAGCAATTCTAAATTTGAATCATCATTGCCCCCAATGTTCTCAGTTTCTAGTATTTCTATTACATAGGAGGCAATGGTAATATCATTTTGCCGTGCCAGGCCCATTACTGAATGAGATTTTTATAAAATTGGCTTCATTCACAATGCACCGCCACGTAGTGACATTTTTGTGATTTTAATCCTGCCTTGTCAGAAAATGCCTCATTACTAAAACAAAGTATTGTATTTGTGATTACAGTAAGGAGGAGGTCAGGCCCCTCTTTCCCACTGGGCACTCTGGGCAAGTGCCCAGGGCCCCGCGATTAACGGGGTTCCCAAAAGTCCCAGAAGATCATTGTCCTTATTATAATTACAGACTGGAATACGCTTATTAGCTTTTGCAAGCGTTAAGAGCAAAGCGCTGAGGGTATGCTCTTCTCTTGCCCTAAAATCATACTTTTCTATTAAACTAAAATGTAACCTTCACTGACTTAAAGAAGAATCATCAGTGTTCTATTACAATTTTCTCTTAAATACTCAGGGGCCCCATAAACCTACGTGCCCAGGGCCTCTTATAGGTAAAAGACGGCCCTGGAGGAGGTTCTCAATTCGGGTGATTTTATTTTTTATTTTTTATGTTTGTTACCTCAAAACTCCGTCATTTGTAGACCGATCTCAAGAATTTTTTTCTTAGTTCGGAAGCATCTACTTCTTAATTGGTCCCATACAATTTTTATCGAAATCAGTTTAGTAGTTTAGGTCAAAAAAAAACTGAAATTTACGGTCATATATGTGGATGATAATAGGTCATCAATGTAAACGAAGCAAAAACGAAGTTGTTCCCTGAGACTTTTAAGTTGTTTTTTGGGGCTCCTTTGTGTCCTGGGGCTCTACCGTTTAGTGACCGGTAGAGTATATTAACACCACACATCTTTCCTGCTGTCTGGTGATCGGTTGATAATATCACCACCCTATATCTTTCATGCCATCTGGCGATCGGTTTGAGAATTGTACTACTCCGTATCTTTCTTGCCATCTTTCGACTGGTTGTGAATATCACCACCTCATAATATCTTTCCGTGGGTATCAAGAGGGGTGAAAGTAATTGATCACAATATCGCTCTTTAATCTCGAGTGATTTAGTGCTTTATAATTTATAATAAATCTACGAGGGAGTTATATGAATGGTACATTTTTTTAACCTTTAAAAAGAATAAAATAAAATATTTTTAACAAAAAATTGACCCGCCTTCAAAAAGAGTGAAATAATTTTTTAAAGCTGTATGTTCACGAGTAAGCAGTGGTTACGGGTAAAGCAGTAAATAGGTGAATTCATAGCGGATTATGGTAAATAGAGAGAATTTTTTTTTGACATCGACGCCGGTTTGTACAGGACCTAGTTTAATGAAATAAGTATTCGCACAAGCTTTTTTGGCAGTATAAAAACTAAGATAGTATTAATAGCCATGCGAGTACTTGTTCGGCGCCGACGTCAAAAAAAATTCCTCTCTATTTACCATATTCCGCTATGAATTCACCTATTTACTGTTTTACCCGTAACCACTACTTACTCGTGAACATAGCTTTAAAAAAATATTTCACCCTTTTAGAAGGCGGTAAATTTTTTGTTAAAACATTGTATTATTCTGATTTATTCTAAATTGACGGCTGGTTTGGTCGAGTGGTAGTGACGCTGCCTCTAGAAGAGCAGGTCCTGGGTTCGATTCCCAGGGCAAAAAATTTAATAAAAGCAGATTTTTGTACTTGGGTCTCGAGTGTTTGGTGTTTGTGTCTGTCTTTATGTATGCTCCGAGGGGAGAAACCACGACAGAAGGGAAAAACTTAGTGTGGGCATTTGAGTGTGTAATGTTTATTTATTTGTTTATTTTAAACTAGCATTCCGCCGGGACTTCGTTCCCGTGGGAATACGGGATAATTATGTAGCCTATGTTCATCAGGGATAATAGCATTCTAATGGTGAAAGAATTTTATAAATCGGCCCGGTAGTTTCGGAGCCTATTCAATGCATACAAACAAACAATCAAATCTTTCCTCTTTATAATATTGGTGTAGACTAGCTTTCCGCCTGGGACTTCGTTTCCGTGGTAATTCGGGAAAACTATGTAGCCCATGTTCATCGGGGATAACGTAGTATTCTAATGGTGAAAGAATTTTTTAAATCGGTCTAGTAGTTTCAATGCAAATAAATAAACAAACAAACAATTAAATCTTTCCTCTTTATAATATTAGTATAGATAAATTATATTTCCGGTATTGCATTGAATGGTGAGAATTAACCCATAACTGTTGCAAGATCAATTACATCTGCAAAGTCTTTAAATAGGGAATAACTTTCGTATTTATATTTTCGTTTTCAATGTCTCCATCGTATAAAGATTTGGCAAAGTTCCTTAATCAGTCGTTAAATTTAGTTTGTATTACCTCTGCATTCATACAAACAGCTTTAACTGCAAATAATCCTCAACAAAGTAAAATGCCAATAATAACTTTTTTACTTGAGAACTCATATTATGAAACTGAGGTACAAGTCCGTCTTCACTACGAGGTATATCCGACATCAGACGGGATTTTCTACTGATTCGAATCGACTTTCAATTATGGACTCTACTCGATATCACTGGAAATCTTTTGATCCTCCTCGGCAGTTATTCAATAAGCCAGATTTCACCACTATTGTGTGTGTTCATATCACTACTTCCTCTGTATAATTTGAAAGAGATACTGCATTATTTAAATCCATTGTTGTTAATGTTCTTATATTGAAGTTTTTTGTTTTTTACCAGCCCATATACACGGGCACGGGCCTCCCCGAACGGGATTTAGGCCATAGTCCACCACGCTGGCCCAATTTCGGTTGGTGGACCGCTCGTCTTTAGAAAATTTTCTTGGACGGGTGGATTTTATCATGATGTTTTCCTTCACTGTTGAGCAAGTGATAGTGAGAAATCCGTACATAAATCCGAAAAGACGAATTTAGTGGTACAGGCCCGCACCAGGATTTGAACCCACGACCTTCGGATTACAGGTCTGGCTCATTACCAACTGGGCTACCACCACTTATTGAAGTTGTAGTAATATATTTCGTCGAAGTAATCAAATATGTTCCAAAGTTAAATTTCAGGCTCAAATAGCACCTCACCTTAATAATCGAGTTAATTTTCTTCATCGCCAATTGCTTACGAGGAACATTTCGTTGAAATTAACTCGCTAATTACGAAAACGCCTGTAAATACTCTGTTTTTAGCTTGTTCCGTCTCAATGCACTCTCAAAAACATTCGAAATTTCCAAAATTTCCACGCATAGCAAGGAAGGTTACTAATCTATCGAGGTAGTAAAATACTCATAAAAATCACAATTTTTTGATATTAAATCACTGATCTGACTTTGACGACACCCATGCAAAGATGAGGTGATGTTATGTGACATTATGTCTTTGAATAAGTTTATTGTTGTCATACCCGTTTGAATGAAAAGAATTTCGTTTTTCAAACAAGTCGAATCCTAAAATAAAATCCTGAAAATAAAGATGCAGTTCCACGGTTCAACACTAGCGAATATTACATGAACATTCAATATCTATGCAAAATTGAAAAACCGTTTGGCACCTAAACAACAGGAACTTTTACATCTCGTGCCAACTTTTCTAGAACAACGGACCGAAAGGTATGAACCCATATTCCCATCTGTCAAAGGAGAACTAGGTATATATTCAAATATACCAGTCGCTACATGGCATACTTGTGTACCAATTTTATTCGATTCTTTCACGCCGAGTAAATATTCCGTATACGATAACTTCAAATGTAACAAACATAGCTACGAATACATAATACATACAGTACACAGCTTTGACGTGAGCGTACACATTCATACCACAAAAGCGTACGGAACGCTAAGATTATCCGCTTGATTAAATATTTTCGCTCCAATGCAAATAAAGGCTGAAAGGAGGAAAATTTGCGCGAACTCTTCGATTCTATATATATGTATGCGAGTAGGATATAGCTCTATGTGAAACTGAAAGCCGGTGAGCTCGATGTCACGGATGAATCGCTTTCCGAAATTCTAACACGAACAAAGTTACAAAGATTCTTTGAGGAGATATTGCAAAAGAAGCAAGGAAACTACTCGCCCCCAGCAAATTCCAAAATCCAATTTAAACTCACGAACCTTTAAAGTACCCCGAGGCTTACTAAATTTCGCTATTTGGTTCGACTGTAGTAACAACGATCAGCGCTCTACATGACAGAACTTTTATTTTCAATTTTTATTCGTATTCTCGCTTTTGATGAAGGTCTATTTTGAAATGAATCTAGAAAAGTATTGTTTATTTTCAGAGATTGAGGTCAAGAGTTAACCCATCTTATATTATATAGGTATTTAAAAAAAAGAGCATTTCACGTTGTTCAAAAAAATCAAGAACAATGCCCCAAGTGGAAAGTAGTATAAGACAGGTTTATACTGCCCTCATTTAGGTATTACTAAACTGTTTAATTTATTTATTTGTTGCTTTGAAATGAAATTTTGCTTAGTTACAACCAAAAACATCAGCAATGCTACTTAGTTTCACTGCGCTGTAAGATATGTCCAGCAGCGTCAGAATTCAAATGTGTTTTTGCTGTCATATATCGAGGAAATAGCGTGGCGTCACATTTCGCTGTTCTGACGTGATTCAGCGGCGCGCGTTTTTGCCGTCCCGTGTCACAGAACTCTTTGCCACGGCTATAATGTTGTCATTTGGACAGTTGGAAGGGTCCACTTTTTGCCCCTGCTCTTTCCTGCGAAATAATCCAACATTAATAAGCCCCGTGGTCCCTTTTCAAGTATTTGGGTTAGCTTTATGTCGTGCCAGCGACATTTAAATTTTAAGTTGCATCATTAGTGTAGTGTGTCTATCAAGCTTTTTGTTGGAATAGGTTCTTAACCGCAGTTAATCAGCAGACCTTAAATATGATTAATAAAAAAAATTAAGTCTATTTTATGTAAAAATGTAAGACGGTTGTTTTAAGTTGTAATGAAGAGGCTTCTTCTGGGTGCGCTTGCCGTTCCCCAGTCTAGCTTAGGGGTAGAGAAACATCCTTAACCGTTTCTTTACCCCTAAGCTAGATTTTTATTTTTTTATTGTGTGTTAGGTTAACTCTTGACCTCAATCTTGACGAAGACCTTAGATGAGGTCGACGATGGAGCGAATTAACCCGGAAAATTCCTGTTTAGGCACAGGCACTTAATGAAACACAACAAGCTCTTTGGCGTCGGACTTCGGTACACTCTGTTCGTGAATCAGACATTTTAGATCATATGATGCCACCACCAACTTGTGGTCACTTTTTTGCTCTTGCGTACCCATAGTTTTTAAACAAAAATAAAAACTCTACAAAATATTGAAAATTCCGCAGTAGACGATGATGTTAGAAATATAATAGAATAACTAATATATGTTCGCTATCTTAAGTAAGTACTTATTACATACACGTTCCTACTTAGCCTACATAACATATGTACAAACCAAGCCAGTAACTTAATTGAAAGTTTCTCCTTAAGTTAATAAAACAGTTTCTAAAACAAAGGCCTTGCTAATTTCAAAGTCTTCAACTTTCCATTCACATGCCTTCAACCATCTCAATTCTAATACTTACAAAGGTTTGTAGGGTTACCAGGTACAAAGCTAGGAAAACCGTACTTAGCATTTCATCCGGGCTGAGTTTTTGCTGTAGGTAAAATTCTATTACATCGTCATTATCATTCCTTCCCGTGAAAATCCTGTTCTGTTCCAATCAATTGATTTAAGATTGAATATTCATATGAAAGATAAATTGAATTTATTTTTTGTCTTTACGACGTTCTAGTTTTAACCCCTTACTATACTTTTAATTTAGACTGGCAGAAATCCCTTCAGGAAGAAGTCTGCCTCTGCGTATAGTTATATATTTCATTGCCACGCTAATTACTTGCAACAAAAGGTTTACAAACTTCAATTAGATAGCATTTATAAAAAAATTAAACATAAATACATAAAGTGATGTATTGACTGGACGGTAGTTTATCCAAGTTCATAACAACTTTTTAACCGACTTCAAAAAAGGAGGAGGTTTCTCAATTCGACCCTATATTTTTTTTTACCGACTTCAAAAAAGGAGGAGTTTTCTCAATTCGACCGTTTATATTTTTTTTATGTATGTCCGCGGATAACTTCGTCATTTATGAACCGATTTTGATTATTCTTTTTTTGTTGGAAAGGGAGAATCCCAAGGAAACCAGGATCTGGTGGTGGAATCCTGAAGAAATTGAGGGAAACTCTCGAAAAAATTGTTGGGATTGAAGTCGGTGACTCTTACGTTTTTGACGTGGAAAATTATAGAATGACTGTTTGATGTCGAAGGCCGAAATCCACTGCGGGTCAATGAGCCAGCAAAATCCAAATATATAAAACTAGCTTTCGGCCCGCGTGGACTACAGGTTATATCGTGCCTAACTGTGAGATAAAATGTAGCCTATGTCCTTTCCCACGCTCTAATCTATCTCTGTACGAAATTTCATCAAAATCGGTATAGTAGTTTAGGCGTGAAAGATGGACAGACAGACTAATAGGTATTTAAAACATTAACAAGTAACAGCTAACACGTCCTCAATTCAAAGCAGAATGAGCGTTTAAAATCAACAAGCGGGGTAAGTGATGACGCCAGGAGCTGGCAGGGCTTGAGAAATATGATCGGGGGATTTCCCGCAAGCACAGGTCTCGATACGTCCTCGCTTAAATGTTTTTGACTAGGCAAATTAGTATAGACTAGAAATTGAAATTGAAAACATTTATTGTCAGGTACTAGCCCCATAGTCACAATACAAATATTAAAATTAAATTATTAAATTAAATAAGAAGACAAATTAAATTAAAATTAAAATCACATACAAATAAATACAAATAATCAAATTAAATAAATGAAATAAAAATAAATCAAAACATTAAATAAATTACCAATAATTATTAATTATCAAATAAATAAAATTAACTTAAATTACAATCTAAATTTAAACATGGTTACGAAACATGCAGATGCACCCAGTGAGCGAGAAATGGCGAGTCCCATCTGTCTGCAACAGTGTTCAGGATGGTGTTGGGGCTACCGCGCACCCGCGCCAGCATGGCGGCGCAGCGCCTGCGCATGATGGCATGGAACTAGTTAATCCTGAAGTGTAATTATTCATATTGGGCTCAACCAGTTCCGCCTAGGTTAAACTATAGTTTCTCCTATCGGCCATAGGACAGACCAATTTAGCCTAGTCTGTACCGGTCTATCCTATCGTATAAAGGATGAACTAGTTTGGCCTAGGAAAAACTAGTTGGTCCTAAAATCGGATTTGGCCGGTAACATATATATACAGGGTTACTTTTTAATCAGTACAAAAATTTATCTTACGGTGTAAGTAACGTTGATAGAACGTAAATAAGAAGGAAAAAAATTCAGATTTTGATACCCCTTTTTAACGACTTAGAGGATGAATTTTGTAAAACGCAGAAACACGGATGTCACAAATTGTGTTGAAGAGTACTATTACCAAGTTTCAAGTCAATTGGACGAAGTTTTTTTTTTCATACAAAAAATTGATTTATTTTCATGCTTCAGACGATCTAGCTTGAAATGTTTATATGAAACGATATAAAACAAAATAATACGGGTCTGTTAAATTTTCACAAAGTTTACGTACTTACAAAAAATTTGTGTACTGATTAAAAAATAACCCTGTATAAGGATTGGAAGTCGTGACTCACTGTCTCAGCCTAGCCGAAACCTTTGATATAGAAAGCTGAAATTTAGCATACAGGTTTCCTTTAAAGCGTAGACAAGCAACTAGGAAAAAATCCCACGGGAACTTTTGACACCATTTGACAGTTATTAGTACAAAAATATCGTAGAAAACCCGTAACTCCCAGTTTCAGCTAATAATTCTAGAAGGAAAAAAGTTGTATAACCCCCGACATTTACTGCTTATAACTCTTAAACGGCTAAACCAATTTGGATTAAATACATTGTCTCGATTACATCAGTTTAAAAAAAAAACGCACGAAATCGGTTCATTAGGAGCTATGATGCCACAGAGACACACACACAGATACATTGAGATACACACATTAAACTTATAACACCCCTTTTTTGTCGGGGGTTAAAAACGAACGTCTGGCAACTCTACACTCTACTGTCTAACGAAAAGTTCCTTCTAGATTGTTCTCGTCACTTACAAAGTCTACCTTTCACAATCTTCCGATACTTTCTATAGTTCGAGAGCTTCTGTTTCAACGTTATTGCAACTAAGTTTATTAAATACTTTATTTTATTAATAAAGGCTTTGATGAAAAGTTTTGTACTAGCAAGTAGCGTCAAGCGAACATCAAGCTTCATAGTTTTCACTCTTAGAGTAGTAGAAAATCGATGCTTTTGTTCGAAGTTCAATATGCAACGGAAGATCTTTAGACATCTAGCAGCCGTATTATAATGCTTCGAATCTCTTGTTGTAACTTTCCAAATACAAATTTCCATGACTATGATTTTTTTTTATCGCCTACAAGACTTATTTCTAACTTCTCTAATTAATCAATACATTTTAACTAAGAACCTTGTTGTTGTTTTGTTCTAATTTTCATGTCTATTACTTATTAGATCAACAATAATTTTAATTCAGAATAATGTGAGTGTTTTGTTATAGTTTTATTCTAATTTCAAAAACACGAAGCTTGTAAAGGAGCACTGCACAGAAAAAAAACTATCGAAACCATAATCCAGGATTTTTTTAGGGTTCCGTACCTCGAAAGGAAAAAACGGAACCCTTATAGGATCACTTTGTTGTCCGTCCGTCTGTCTGTCTGTCAAGACCCTTTTTCTCAGGAACGCGTGGAGGTATCCAGCTGTAATTTATATCAAATACTTAAGTCTACTGTCCCTTGGAGCTGTGAAAAAATCAAACTTCTTAGCCAACGCAATCAAAAGATACAGCCGTTTATGCCGCAAAATTCAGCAAATTTTCGACATTCGCATCGCAAGGGTATCAAAACCTACATAAGGTACATACTGCCCGTGAACTCAGGTTCTTGCAATTTGGTACGAAGCAACGTCTTATAGCACAGATAAAGGAAAAATTGTGAAAACCTTAAATTTTTAGTTACGTCATATAATAAGATATTTTTAATAATTTTAAACTTACTACCTCTTTCCTCATGAACGCGTAGAGGTATTAAATTGAACTTTTACTTATATACCTACAGGTTTGTACGGAACCCTCGGTGCGCGAGTCCGACTCGCACTTAGCCGGTTTTTTTCAAGAAGTCTTTAATCGCAAATTTTTTTTTTCCTTTTGTGTTACGGTTATTGACGCCCAAAATATACAGAATGGAACATGTTACGGTCTGTAACGACCTATACCACCCACGTTGCACCTGTCGTCACCACCATGAAATGCCGTGTCTGCAACTTTGATACTGGCGACATCGTGGGACGATGCGGCCACCCATCATCGCCTTTTGAGCTCCGATCGTGGTAGCTGAAGGACGTCCTGATCGATCGTGATCACTAGTACTGTAAGTCTTCGGTAATTTGCATTCCCCTTTTTTTTAAAAACCCTTTCCGACGGCCCAAAGTCGACGCGTCGACGAAACGACTATCAGCGCGGAATAGATTTTTTTTATTGCACACACTGACTCGACTATCCTACCGACTGCGCCAGATACGACTTTGGGCCGTCGGAAAGGGTTTTTAAAAAAGGGGAATGCAAATTACCGAAGACTTACAGTACTAGTGATCACGATCGATCAGGACGTCCTTCAGCTACCACGATCGGAGCTCAAAAGGCGATGATGGGTGGCCGCATCGTCCCACGATGTCGCCAGTATCAAAGTTGCAGACACGGCATTTCATGGTGGTGACGACAGGTGCAACGTGGGTGGTATAGGTCGTTACAGACCGTAACACTTCCCCTCCTTGATGAGCAACTATTTTCCAATGTCTAATGAAAATGTTGCGGCTCTGCGTTCCGCGGTTCTCAATTCAATATCGTTAGCAGTGCTTGTCTGAGTTTTTAAACTTTCAGTGACATTCCGCATCGATCGTTTAATGTAGAGAAGTATAATCCCCAGTGCAAGTGCACCGAATAGAATGATCATGTAGATAGGTATTGTTGTGTGGTATATGCTTGCAGTTGATGAATCAATCTTCGTGGGTGTTTCCATAAGTACTTGATGTTGGATGTTGTGCAATTTATTCAAATCAATGGTGGTAAGATTGTAATGTTGAAACTGTTTCACTGAAACTGCTGACTTGGTGGGGAACATCATTATTTCGACAGCGTGTCCACGGATTTTGCCATCGATGTTAATTATCGTGAATTCAGGTGTCTTTATGTTGCAATCCCTAGGTACGGTTGCTAAGTAGCTTCCTTCTAGCAATGGGTATTTTTCTTGTCCGCAAGATATGTGTATCTTCGTTTTCTTTGGGAATGAAACTATGTAGTGTTCGCTATCTAATTCTAGAAGAGCTTCTTTTGCTAGAGAGACTGGAGTCGGAGTGCATGTCTCATCTACTTCCTGATGATGTATGAGATGCGATACGCAGTCACGTCTTGTTCTTGTCTGGTGGTTCGCTTTTTGCTTGCAGATATACCAAGTGTTTACCTTCGGGCATTCAGCCTCCATGTACACGTATTCCTGGGAATTGGTTGCAATGTATGGGGAGGGAGGCAGGATTACTTCCATCTTTTTATTAGGGACAGGACAGAGTTTAAAAAGGTTGTATGTTGAGGGCGACATGATAGGAAACTTAAGGACGATTACTATTTTATTATCTACGTAATAAGTGCCTAAGCTAATAATATCGTAGTAATACCTAATGTCTAAGTCCAAAACTGAAGTATGACTGTAAAATGTCTTTAATTTGCTTAACATGCTAGTTAAATCGTTAATAGATAGAATAGAATGGTGCATAGAATTAGTGCGACTAAATGCTAAAATGTTTTCTAACCTAATAACTTCAAGCGATAGATCGTTAACATTTTCGCTTATGATGGTGAATAATTGCGAAAGTTGGGAATATTGAAATATTCGTTGTCTGTCTGAAATAGAGGAGTTTTCTAAAAGATACAGAGCTTTCTCTAGTTTTCTTTGATTAACACTCAAATTATTTAAGGCGTGAGTTTGCTGGAGAGTCAAATCTTTATACAAACTTATGTGCTTATTAAAATTAAGAGACAAGTCTTTTTCATTTTTCTGTAAAATTATTAGAGCATTTTCAAATCTCAGGGCATCCTCGTTATCCAAGTTACCGGTTACACTTTTTATAAAAGTACCTAAAGGATTCATTAGGCCACGCCTGCTTCTATGAGATTCAAACGTGTCCAACTGAGATGCTGTTTGGTTCAATTTATAGAATATATGAAATATTTGATTTTTGAAAAGTGGGAAATGGGAATTCGGCATTTTATTTGCGATTTCTGTAAGTTGCTTACTAGCGAGGTCAATTTGATTTCGGATTTTGTCTAGTTCTATGTCTTGCAGAAATACATGGTCGTGGGAGATAATTTTAGTGGGACCGAGATTAAAGGGTAAAAGTCCAGGTCCGTCAGATAGACTATCAAGTCGTACGGTTTGTGCTTGTCGATGGTCGGTTTGTGCTCGGGTCATTGTCGCCATTACGGTCAGAATCCTGTAACAAGATAGGTTGTTTCTTAGTGCGTTTCAGTCTATTTTTAGCAACAGGACCGCGTTTTCTAGAGGTATAAATGTGTATTGGTAAGTTAGCTATAACTTTGTCCTGTATGTAACGAGGTGCTAATTTTTGTCGGGCGGCTGCGGGATTTTTTATAAAGATTTCTTGATTCTGATCGTAATTTACTTCGGGTTCCCTATCTTTATTACGTCTGGTCATTGTAGCTTCGCGATTGGCAAGACACTCTTCGAATATAATTTTGTAGACCGTTTCCATGCTATCCTTGTGCTCCTGTATGTACTGCTGTAATAATCTCTCGGATAAGTTTAGGTCTGTAGGGTTTCTAGGGTCGTAATGTCCTGTAGTTATATCGTAGGGTCTACACTTGGTTAGACTGTGTATGGAACTGTTGTAAGCCAAAAGTGCGTATGGAATTAAGTTGTGTGTGGGTTCGTTTCTTCGCTGTAATTTTAGTAGCCTGAGGTGTTCTAAAAGTGTACTATGGAAACGTTCAATTGTACCGTTTTCATTGGGTGCATGGGCTGCGGTAAAATGATGTTGAACCCGGTGCAATTTCAGAAACTCAGAGACCAACTGATTCGTAAATTCGGTACCTCGGTCCGTGATTAACGTCAAGGGAAAACCATGGTGAGTACTAAAATTCAAAAGTGCCTTTACAATATTTGGAGCAGTACAGTCAGGTAAACGGTACACTTGGGCGTACTTTGAAAAGACGTCGATAACAGTGATGTATTTTTCTTGTTCTATGGTTAATACGTCTGCATGTGCGGTTTCAAAGGGTTTTGACGGTGGTGGTACTATCTGAAATTCGGGTCGGATTGGAAGTCGATCATATTTAGCACGATTGCAAATGGAACACTGATTTATGAAGTTAGTTATGCTATCTTTTAGTTTAGGCCAAAAATATCGTTCTGATAAGGAAAGGTAGGTTTCGTTAATGCCCCTATGATTAGTTTTGCCTTCATGATACTTTGAAATAATGTCTTGTTGGTTTAAGTAATCAGAAATATCCTGTACTTCCCGTTTTACTAGAATCAGGTTAAGAGAGGCGTTTCTGAAGGTTCTTTGTAGGATAGGAACGATATCGTACATTTTTTCTATTGGTTGGACTAACATGGCTGTACGTAATTTTGGGTCGATATGTTTTTTTACTATTTCAATTACGTCGTGTTCCAAATTGCTTTCTGATACATGTACCGTGGTTTTCCTGAAGGTCTCAAAGGGTGAAGTCATTTTTGGTTTAATTTGTGTGTTATCGATTTTTACAATGAGCTGTCTTTTAAATTTATTTAAAGGATCTTCTGAGATAGGTATTTCTAGTGTTGGGTGTTCGGCACTTGTATGAACTGTCGAGTTAGTTGAGTTGTGTGGAACTAAGTCAGGTTCCTGGTCATTAGGTAAGGTCATGTCATTTGTTACAGGACTACTAAGGGGCCTCTGGCTGGGTGCAGTGTTAGTAGAGGAAGTACTTAATGCTCTCTGACTGGGTGCAGTATCAGTTGAAGATAAGCTGATGAAAGGCCTATCGTCAGGTGCTGTTAATGTAGATGATGATCCTCTTCTTGAGCAGATGTTAACTATCATCGATTCTACTTCTTCGTTGTGCATCTCGATTCTTGAAAGGGCATCTGCGTTGGTGTTGTTCTTACCTTTCTTGTATATGACAGTGAAATCATACTCGGCAAGCTTAAGCCGCCATCTAGTAAGTCGCGAATTAGGCTCTTTTAAATTTAAAAGCCACTGTAACGGTTTGTGGTCGGTGACTACTTTAAATTTTCTACCAAAAAGGTAGGGCCTGAAATATTTTGTGGCCCAGACTATCGCCAGTAATTCTTTCTCGATAGTCGAGTAATTGATTTCGCTGTCATTTAGGGTCCGTGACGCATATGCAATGGGTCGGTCAGAACCAATCGGACCTTGAGATAACACCGCGCCCAAAGCTACGTTAGACGCATCTGTGGTCAATAAAAATTCTTTTGAGAAGTCGGGGTACTGGAGAATGGGGTCTTTTGTCAGTAAAGTCTTGCAATGTTCAAAGCAGTGTATGTAGTCGGGTGTAAGATTTACTTTGGCTCCTTTTTTTAGACAAGTGGTTAGGGGTTTTGTCAGGCGGGCAAAATTAGGTATGAATCTCCTATAGTAACCTAGAAGTCCCAGAAATCCCTTAATTTGTTTAGCTGTTTTGGGAATTGGATATTTAAGTATGGCGTCTATTTTTTCGGGGTTAGGTTTAACACCGTCAGGAGTTATTATATGGCCTAAATATGCTGTTTCGTGTTTTAAAAATTCTGACTTATCCATTTGGATTTTGAAGTTGGATTCCCGTAATCTGTCAAAAATTTTAGTCAAGTTAACGATGTGTTCTTGTAAAGATGTTGAGAATACCAATATGTCATCTAAATAGACTACACAGATCACGTTCTGCAGTCCTCGTAGCACGTTATCTATAACGCGTTGAAAAGTCGATGGACTGTTTTTTAGTCCCATAGGCATTCTTAAAAACTCAAAATGGCCGTTGCCATCCGCTACACTAAACCCAGTTTTGTGTATATCCTCGGGGTGCATTTCTACCTGGTAAAAGCCGCTCGCCAAATCGAGTGTTGTAAAGTATTGGCATTTACCTAGCTTGTCTAAAATGTCGGTTATATTTGGGATGGGGTACTTGTCGTCAATAGTCTTTTCGTTTAATTTTCTAAAGTCCACAACCAATCTCCATTTCACTTTACCGGACGCGTCAGATTTTTTTGGTACGATCCAAATAGGGGCGCTCCAAGCTGAGCTTGATGGTCTTATAATTCCTTGTTCTAACATTTTTTTTATTTGAGTTTTAACTTCCTGTCTGTGTATATACGGATACCTGTAGGTTTTGCTGTGAATAGGAATCTCGTCGTTAGTCTTAATTCTATGCTTAATTTTGTTCGTAAAAGTTAGAGGTTCGTCATCTAAATAAAACACGTCAGAATATTCCTTGCACAAGCTAAGCAAGTTCGCCTTTTCCTCTGCGTTAAGGTGGCCAGTGCGGAGCCGTGATAACACTTCTTGGAATCGCGTCGCCCTGCTGACAGCGTCATTTGATATGACGGGTACAGTTCGTTCGCTATACAAGGCTGCGCATATTGGTTTGGTTAACTTAAATGAAATATCTTTTTCTGTGGGGTTATAAATTTCTAAAAGGGCGTTACCATCTCTTGCGACAGATAAGCAATCCGAAATAAAGCAATCGCAGATAACCTGCTGTTCTACGATTATTTCACCGTTAGAAACATTAGTCGGCACCTTTATTAATCGACTCGACTGTGCAGGGATGACTGTCTCGACTAAGTTTATAGTTTGTGACTCGTACATTTTAATCGGGTTGTAAGCAAATTGTGTCGTTAATACACAAGAACTAAAGTCGATATTAGCCTGCCACTGCTGTAAAAGGTCTAATCCAATTAATCCGTCGAAATATTCGTGAAAGCGATAAATGAAAAATTTTATAGGTTTTTGGTCTCTAAATTCGGGAAAACACGGTATCGTTATAGAAAAATCGTTTTTTGTCACAGCATGAATATTTGTCACGACGAAAGGGTCGTAGTTTATTTCAAAATTTGGGAAAAAATAGTCTACAGCCTCGGGGCTTATGAATGACTTATTAGCTCCCGTGTCGATGAGTAGTTTAAGAGGGGGATTATGTATTTGAATATACGGAAGTTGGCGTCTATCTTGTAAATTTAATTCTATTCTGGGGAGGTCTGAGCAGTGCTCGTACAAAAATTTGACTGCTCATTCTGGTCGCAGTTTGCGGTTCCTTGGTCGCAGGCCCCGGTTTCAGTATCTACGTATTGGTCACAATGTTCGTAAATTTGGTCATAGTAATTATCATAGTAAGTCTCTGCGTCGTAGTCATGTGTATTGTAGTAAGGGTCAAAAGTTTCGTTCAAGTTAACTTGTTGCTGTACAGTCTGTGGGGTGGGTGGTAGGGCTCGCGCAACTGGGTGACTAATTCCACTCATAGGTCGGGGAAAATTTTTCAGGGCGTTTTGCGGTGGGTACGGGCGTGGAGGTATTTTAAAGCCGGTACTCATGTTAGATCGCGGTAGAGCTCGCATCATTTGTTGAGTTTTTGAAGGTCCTTGAGGTCTGTATGGGTAATATTGTGACTGAAAATTTTGGTTATTTGGGTTAAAATTAGGTCTGAATGGTTGGGCCTGTGGTTGAGCCTGTGGGTTAGCAAATGTATTTGGTGTTTCAGCTATTTGGGGAACGTTAAACGGAGTAAAATTAAATGGTTTAAAAGGTTTTTGTGGTGTCTGTTTTTTAATGTAGGACTGAGTGTTCCTATTTTGTAAGTAGAGAACATTCATTTCCTCCTGGGCGTACTCTAGTGCTTTTTCTAAAGTCTCGGGTCTCATAGAGCGAATTCGCGATCCAAGGGGTTCGTTAAGACCTCTAGTGTATGTTTGTAGGGCCAGTTTTTTATAGAGCTCCCGTTTGGCTTCAATTGTCGTCGGGATACTTTCATGCAGTTCTATATACGTCATCAATGTACTGAGCAGGTTTTGAACTCGTTCGAAAAATACGTGGGGGGTGTCTGAATTTTGTGTTAATAGAGAGAGATCCGTATAGAGGGCCGATTCATCCCTATGGTCGGAAAAGCTGTTAATTAAAGTGTTCCTTATGCCATGCCAGTCCCGGGGAATACCATTAGATTGTAGGGTTGTGGCCGCTCGGCCTGTTATTTTATTTAATATGCCATTTAATAAGGCAGAATTGTTCAATTCATTTCCCGGCCCTGTTTTGACATAACTTAAAATTAATTTGTCACAAATGTCAAGAAATCTAGTGAGCACATTTGAATTTCCATCAAACTCTGGCACAAGTCTAAGAGCTTTCCAAATTTTATCTGTTAAGTCTTCAACGACTATTGGTGGGTTTTGATTTGCCATATTGTTCTCCGCCTCGTTAAATAAACTCTCTAAGTTAATTAATAATTCCCGGTGAAAGCGGGATCGCCTAGCCTCGGCACGAGCCTCCCTATCTCTATGTGAGCGAAAAATTTTGAAAACTTAATGGCACCTAATTAAAAAAGTTCTTTTTTTTTTTTATTTTTTATTTTTTTAACCTACTTAATCTATAGTTGAAAGGAAGATTTTTTTCCTAAAATAGTGGTGCTATTGATTTAGCAACCAGTTGGAAAAGGTTTTCCAATTGTCTATCTATTTAATGCAAGGAAGATTTTCCCTAACGAAAATTGGTGCTAGCGATTTAGCAACCAATAGGTGTATTTTTCTATTATATACTTAACGCGAATGAAAGGAAGATTTTTTTCCTAACAGGGATTGGGCTAAGGATCTAGCAACCAATAGGAATGTGTACTTATATCTTTTACTCACAAGGTAATCCGCATTATGCGCATCGATTTCTAGATGGGCACCCAATTCTTCACTCTTCCGTTGGCCGTGGGTTCGTAGGTAAGTTTTAGGGATAGTCGACGCGTCGACGAAACGACTATCAGCGCGGAATAGATTTTTTTTATTGCACACACTGACTCGACTATCCTACCGACTGCGCCAGATACGACTTTGGGCCGTCGGAAAGGGTTTTTAAAAAAGGGGAATGCAAATTACCGAAGACTTACAGTACTAGTGATCACGATCGATCAGGACGTCCTTCAGCTACCACGATCGGAGCTCAAAAGGCGATGATGGGTGGCCGCATCGTCCCACGATGTCGCCAGTATCAAAGTTGCAGACACGGCATTTCATGGTGGTGACGACAGGTGCAACGTGGGTGGTATAGGTCGTTACAGACCGTAACAAACACTAATATCGAGAGTTTGATTCGCTCTTGATCATTTGTAAACAAAACTCACCTGTTAATCATAGAGTATGTGGGCTGGCCTGTGAATATTCTCGGCTACAAAACTAATAAAGGTGAAATATCGTAATATCGGCCGCATATTTTGAACTATTACGTGCCATTATTGCGCTAAAGTACAAATGCCGCTCTTTGATACGGCGTACACGTACATTAAATAATAATTACGTTGCGGCTACGTGATGTTGAATTATTACTTTGCTTTAATCATTTCCAGCAAACAAACATGGTGTTTCGGTTATAAAGAACATTATCAGAGTGGGATAGGGCACAGAGTACTCGATGTGGAATAATTTTTTGAAAACATTTCCAAAAGATTTTTTTCCAAAATCGTTGTGGATCGACCCGCAGTGAAATTAATGATGATGAGGGTGAGATTACTGCATATTCACCACTCCGATGACAACTTGCTGGAACAACAACATTACAGTCTACCCGTGACCACGGGCGTGTAACCGCGCCAAACCGTAGGGAACAAAGGTAAAAACATAATGTATACGCGAATTTAGACCCGTTTTAATATTAAATTATTTTTAACTAAGCTTTAAAAACCCTGACATTACAGGCGCTGTATCATTTACCAAAACCCTGTAAAAAATTCAGTAAGATCAATAGATCTGCTAATAAACGATACACTGCGTGTAACATGTGCAAACACCGTTTTTCACAGGTTTTTGGTCGTTATAGGCTTGTACTCGCAAGTAAGGCATAGTTCATAAAGTTCATAAATTTCATAAAACCTTATACATCTTAATATTGTAGGAATTTATTTTATTTTATTTTATTGCAAACTTCACAGCTTGTAAATATTCCACCATATAGCCATATTATATTAAAAATGTACATAGCCCTTATTTAAGTAAAATCCAACCAAACATACTGTGTTCTGTAAGTCTTACACCCACTTGCTTACCAGTTGATTAATAACTGGGTGTAAGACACCCAGTCTTACAGAGTTATTAATCAAAAATGTTTGTACAGCAACTTTGTATAACAGCTAATAGTTATTAACGATACTAGTGTCGTAGGTAATGTGTAACGTGAGCCCATTTGAAACATGAGCGAAGCGAGTGTTTTATAGGGCTCCAGTTACACATTACCTAAGGCACGTATATTGTTCAACGATTTACAATGCAGTAGCCGAGGAAAAGAAACAAAAAAAAAGTTGTCAAAAACTTACATCATATTGGTATATCCAAAGTTCTTAAAAGATAGTATTTCCAATAAACATTCACTGAAAACTTGTTACAATTGAACAATGTGCACTAATATTTTTTTGTGCACTAATGCACTAATAACACAATTATGAGGCAAAGGCTAAGATAAATAAAATGCCAATTGCGCCTACAGAAATGATTAAATAGTTCAATTATTTGTTAAAAATCAGATTTGTTTTATTGAAAAAGTAAAATAAATAGTTTATGTTTATATTTTATTTCACTAAAAATCAAGATTTTTTATAAATAATTATTTTGTCAGATATAAAAACTCTTTGCTGTCATTCTATAAAGCCAGTATGAAGCTTTATGAAAAAGGTAATACTATCACTTGTCAAAAGGGTCACTGAATTATCAAATCAGCTACTTTTTATTGCGTCACACATTTTTGTCAGTATTTTATTCACTTTTTGCTTACTTTTTATGCATCATTTGATAAAAAAAATAACTTTACTGGATCACAGAATAGCCACTGAAGTTGAATTTTGGTATACGAAAAATGGTTTATTTGCTCATTAGTTCAAATATTTTTTTTCTTTACAAAATCTTCTTCTCATTTCAAATTACATAACATGACATGTGTTTTATGGGGTACGTAAACGTACACTCCGTGGCAATGTTACGGGGCCATTTCCGAGCAACTGCATTGTAAAGAAAAATTAAGTCTATATACTTTAAGTCTGTGTATGTGATGAGAATTTCGCGGTAACACCGGGAATAAACGTTAGTAAACAGGAAGCAGTGAACTTAAGACGTCGTATAGAATTTCTCAAACAAGTATTATTAATCAAAGACTTGTTAAGGGACTTCATTATTGATCAGCAAAAGAAAAATGAGATCTCTAATTCCAGACGTATACTATAGTGTCTCTGTATGTCATGGGACACACCGTCGTGGGAGATTCTCGGTAAGTCCGAGAATATACAGTTGTAAATAGGAAGGTCTGAACTAACGTCTAGATTACCTAGGAAGAAAAAGACTTCCCGCTCGCGGCTCCGCCCGCGTGGACTACAGGTTATGTCATGCCCAGCTCAGAGTTAAATATAAATATATAAAATATTTCCCAAGGTCTAATCTATCTCTGTACCAAATTTTATTAAAATTAGTTCTGTAGTTTAAGCGTGAAAGCGTAACAGACAGACAGAGTCACTTTCGCATTTATAATATTAGTAGAGATAGTAAGTCTATGTCGATAGGAGTTTCATAGTAACTCCGAGAATAAACTTTAATAAACAGACAGGAGTAACCCATCGTGTTGATATGCGTTTCTCAAATAAGTCTCATCAATTGTGGTGGACTTAATTTAACAAAGCAGTCTAGGCGACCTGTGTAAAATACCTAAAGAAAAATAGGGTCTTATACTTTAGTAAATCTGTGTGTGTGTGTGTGTGTGTGTGTGTGTGTGCGTGTGTGTGCGTGAGTGATGGAAGTTTCGCAGTAACTCCGGGAATAAACGTTAGTAAACAGGAAGGAGTGAACTAGCGCGTTGTGCGGAATTGCTCGCTCATCCGTGCAGGGTTGTCCTATTTGGGGAGGTACGCGTTGATGGAGATCCATCTACCGTATCATTCACTGTTTTGTATTCGAGTGTGCCAAAATTAAACCTTTATATTTTGTATAGCAACGAATATGTTATCTACAGTGTTTTCAAAATGACAATTTTCATCTCGAAAAAAGGGATTTCCTTTTTTTAAAATTCTTGTTTAATTTCATTTTATTTCAGTAGTTATTTCATGAACATTCTGTATTTAATTTGAAGTTTCTTTATTTGTGATAAAATGGGTACTTACATCGTGATTTCCTTGTTTCAGCAAGAATCGTACAAATATTTCTGCCTCGACTAGGAATCGCGTCCTAGACTGTCTGATTAGTAAACTAGGCCACCACAACTTAAGAACTCCTACATTATTATACGATTCATGTTATTACAATCTACATCTGAATTTTCCTAACATATAACTTGGTCAATTTCGGAACAACCAAATCCTTAATTCAGCTATCATAAATAACTCTAACCTACCTACAATCTTGACACCTCTGAAGAAAAGATAAACCCGTCACTAGCAAAAATTTCGACCAAGTGAGAGTTACGCGGCCATTTGAAAAATGCTTCTACTCAAACAAAATGAGGGTCACCGGATTTCAAGCGAAACGAACAACCTTACAAGAAAAATAGGCACTCAATGTAGCACCTGTGTCTTACACCTTAGATGTTAGTGGACGGTATTTTGAAACTTGTCGGCTAATAAGCTCTCGAAAAATATGGATGTTATGACGCGGAAGGAGAAGATAGAGGCTGGATGTGAATGCTGCGACGTTTTTATTGCCTCGGTGATATGATAGTCGAATAGATGTTCCTAAGGATCGTAAAGCTCATCGGTTAATGCCGGTTATGCTACAATGATGCCGATCTAAGTAAGTGATACTGTGGTTTTTATTGACCTATAACAGATATCTCAACTTTTTACACGTGATCTGCCATGGAATTATTAAATCATTATGAAAGGCTGATTTAGAATCGACTTTTCGAGTAATTAAACAACTATAAATTTTAAAAAAATGTACCACCCCGGCATTCATCGCTTATAACCCCTAAACGGCTAAACCAGGTTTGATTAAACATAGCTAAGAATCATCTCAATTACGATAGCTTTCAAGCAAAAAAAAAAGGATCAAAATCGGTCCAATACGATGCCACAGACAAATACACTCGTCAAACTTATAACACCCATCTTTTATATCGGGGTTTAAAAACTTAATAAAAGGTCTTTACCTATGAAATTGCCGATTTTTTCTCAAGCTTTAAATTTATTCATAATTTATTTGATTGAACAGCTATTACTCAAATTGTTTTTTATTTAAAACCTTGGCCATATAACGGAGATATTGAGTCAAATTAATACATATTTACTTTAGATTTATTTGCTGAAAAAGAAGCTCAAATATAGCTCGTTTCATCCGTTGCTCGTTTCATTGCTTATTTTTGCTGTGCCGTTGTTACAGTTACAACTTTCAATAAAGTAAGTATGATGAAAATTAAGTTAATGTTGTCCAAACCTTCCCACAAAATTTTGCTAAATTTGGATTTCGCATTCCCGTGAAAAATCCAAAAACGTTAGTATGGGAAATTCAGTTTTCCAAAAATATTGTATGAAAAACGGCAATTTCATAGGTAAAGACCTAATATTATAATATTAAGTATAGAGAGACTGGATACTAATTACATCCACAAAAAGGTTTTCTGATATATTTCAACGACTTTACCTAAATCATACAAGAAAATCTATTACCTAAAATTAAAGGTCCTAACTTGCTGACTCATCAACGCCCAATCCAAACCCGTGGACCTAGAAAGTTGAACTTTGGCATAAAGTTTCCTTTTTTAACATAGGTATATATAACATAGAATAAGGAAGGATTTTTAGGAAATTCCCACGGGAAAGAAGTCCCGAGCATCGTTTAATGTTTTTTAAGCTATGTTTGACAACCCTATTGCATGCCCTACCCAGTTAGTACGAGTACGTAGGATCGTCTCAGAATATTACGTCATAAATCTACCGCAGCGCGGATCGCTGTCGCCTGTCGATTATCACGCGAAAAGCGATTCCGGTCAAATGGAGTGGTACAAGTAATAAAAAAATATCACATTCTTCTTTTTCCGTCAGGGGGCGAGCAAGCCTTTGCGCGGGGCTCTCGCGCAATCAAAGTGAAGTTTCACCGCCAGCCGAGTGGCGTACCGCGCAAGTTGGTCGCGCATCACGCTCGAGCTGGAGGAGAGCGAATGCCACCGATTATCACGAAGGGAAGAGGCGCTAACTCAGCATTATGTTGTAAACGAGGTCTACAGCGCTGATCTTCGGACAGGACCTAGATGAAGCTGTAGCAAGACTGGCAGACTTCTAGACAATGTCACATTGTTTAAGCGATAATTGAAATTGAAACGTTATAAAATCATATAAAATAGGTGGGATTGGGACTTTTTATTATTTTCCCATTGACAGCAAAATTCACAATAGAAAAGTCACGTGGTCAGTCAATGATCTTAGCAATCGCTAACAGAACAATAATATGTGGTTTTAACTATGGTCTCTGCTTACACCAATTGGACAAAAGCGTGATTATATCTATGTTAGTCTTGACTTATTTTCCCTAAGTTTCGTTTTCTTTTCAGGATACGATTGATATTGATATCAATCAAAATAACAATGTGAGATAAAAAGAAATCTTATTAGATTTGTAGATAGATAGATAACAGCTTTATTGACTCCACTGACATATAATACGTACCTAATAAAACACATACATATACAAAGTATTAGTGTAAAACGACACAATTAAAAAAACTCAGCATTATCATTCTATCATATCAAAACGGCACAACAGATCGACGTGATTTATGTGATTTTAAATATTTTGAAACATGTGACATAATAGTACATTATGCTACAAGTGTGCTAAGTTGGATATTACATTAGAGGCGAGTTTAGACTCAACGGAGCCGAGAATGTAATATAAAATGCGCAATTGCGCACGCATGTCATACGACGTTTTTCAACACATTTGCGAGGAAAGAAAGAAATAAAAACTTTTCTTTGATATTGATGGCAACAAACTATCACTCGCATGTTGCGCCTCGGAAAGTATTTCTGAGGGTGTGCCCACGTAGGTTTCCTGTTCTGCACTTGAAGAAGAAATTTTTTGTGTTGTATTTCTGACAATATAACAATCTGATGAATACAAATTCCGTTTGTGAAAACCAAGTGAAAACATCTGAAAAAAGAGGCGCGATTATTTTTTTCTTTTTTCGCTCTCAAAATGAGATTCACATTGACAAGTATGCCATGCAACCAAATAATAAAAAAATACTTAACTATATATTTTCACGTTTTAGCATAAATAAATGATAATTTTCTGTTAAATATTAATGATTTAGTGGGAATTATATTTTTATTTACAAATAGTTTAATATTTACACTTAATTTTAAATATAAAATAAGATTTGATCTCTTTGCTGAAATTTAGAAAAAAAAACATTACGTACTAGTGCTTTATTTTTGTTACTCACGGGCTGGGTAATACATATCATTATGAACTTTAAAACAATGATATAAGACCCACTTTATGAGCAAATGTGTTAAAAAGTTCATAATGTCATACCTACGAATGTATCAAAAAACTACAAGGTAATATTAAATCACTCAATACTTGCATCGCACTAACTGCAAAGATCCTCTTATAACTTAGGACGAGCAGCGACGCGTCCAGAATACATCCCCTAGGTAATCGGATAGCGGCTTTCAGCAAAAATTTTGTCTCTCTTTACAAATTGATGTCGAGTTTGGGAATCTTTTCGAGTGTGACTCGATTTAGGGCTTGTTTGTACCGTCAACAATGACAAAGTTTGTGTAGCAAGAGGTGTATAGACTCGGGTACTACTACTAATATTATAGACATTTTGAAAACCCGTTTTTTATGCGGTTATGGAGGCGTCTTAAAAATTATTCAATTATCAACCCTTCTCAGTTTCGCAAAATTGCTTTGAAGGTCCTTAGGTCCGTATTAGAGAACGCGTGTCAGACTCTGATCTATAATTGAGTAGCAGTCGTCTTTTTCATTTTGATCGTGAGAGAAAGAGACAATCGATACTTAAGTATAGATCAAGACTTGAATCTCCTTCTGGAGTATGGGCCTTAGTATGAAATTTGTTTTTTGTGGATTAATTTTTTCTTTTTTGCTTCTATGTTTATAAGAAAAAGGGTTACTAAGACCACTGTACCAAAATATACCACTAGGTAACAACATATCCCTATTACCTATTAGTCTGAGAGCCACGCTCACAGTAATCATCTGTCTGTAGGCCTGTCTCTCACAAAGTGCTTTCATACCTATGTAAAGTTAAGCATTAGCAACCATTTACTAAGTACATAAATTATCTTAAATATACACTTTTGAGAAGAAACTTAATCAATGAATTAATAATGTAAATAAAGATCCAATAAAGCGCTTCAGTTTTGTTTGAATTAAAAGCAAAGTTTTATCCTTAGTAACTACTTTTATTCTCTTTTCGATACTTCTTGGTATTATTCATTTTATTATATGTAGATGTTTTGGTAATGGAAAGGATCGTTGTAGCTACACTTTACATATAAGATAATGTAGAGAACCTCTGAGTACGTCTAATCCTGGGTTTATTATTAAACTTTTATCAAGTTTAATATTTTAGAGACCGAGGGTGAAAACTTATTTAAACTTTGTTACAAAACTTTACACTCCGTTTGTGAAGTAAATGTAGGTATCACTGACATATCCGGGGCTCACTTTGACTCATGTTTGATATTGAACATTCGAAAATATCAGACATCATTCTGCGTCGACAGACCTGGCTTGAAATTGAAATGATTTTCACACTAGTTCCGCTTGTTTATTTTATATTTTTATGCCACCGGTTTTGATTACATCCTCTTCAGGCGGGGTCTACCATCAAGAAGCTTCATCACATAGTATAAATTACAGTCTATTACCCTAGTTTCATTTATCTATACTAATATTATAGAGAGAAAAGATTTGATTATTTGTTTGTTTGAATTGAATAGGCTCCGAAACTACTACACCGATTGGAAAAATTCTTTTACCATTAGAATCATACAATATCCCCGATGAACAGCTCTATAATTTTCCTGAATTCCCACGGGGACGAAGTCCCAGGCGGAAAACTATTTAATAATAGTCGTCAGAATAACATATAGCGTCAAGTGGTAAACTGTAAAATGCTCTACCAAAATTGGAATATAGCTTCCGATTTTTATAAGTAAATCTTGTCTTTTCGTGGGAATTTTGAATGGGCAATAACGGATCAAGCTAACTTTGAATCTATTATTCCCTAGTAAAGCTATGACATTGACTGTTATGATCTGGGTACCTAGAGAAATTTAACTTATTTTTTCTATGTCTATGTAGAGAAAGCATTTCTGTGTAGGATCCAACTTTGAACTGCTTCGCAATTGGAATGTTTTTTAAAATGTTACCATGATGGCGCTGCTTTTGAACTGCTCGATTGTCTATGGTCCATTTTAAATGTCTACATAAATTGTCGCTGGTCTGTCTTTAAATCGCAACAGCGCCAAAATTGAATCGCTTATAAGCCATCATGGTACGAATAAACGTTGCAGACTTGTTTAGGTCCTAAATTGGATCGCGCTAAGCGATCATGGTAAACCTCATGATCACTATTAAAAACATAGGGCCAAACCAGTGCTGTTAGAAAAAAGGAACTTTTTTTAAAAACATGTTTGTTACATAGTATTTACGGTCACTGTACTGTATTTAAATAATTTTGACTTTTCAGCCAGATCACGTTACCCAAACAATTAGCGCGGAAAGGTTTAGGTTTCTTTTGAGATGTCAGCCCCTAATTTAAAAGTTTCTTTAATATGAATACCCATAGTAAAAAAACGACCCCTGACCTAATTATTAACCCATTAATACTCAGCCGTAAACCCTGTACCTAAAACCTTTCTACAGAACCTCTTTGGAGTTAAAAGCTTAATTTTTACAAAATGTGTACAGTCATACAAAACCCCGGCTTTCTTCGGTAAATAACAGTTTCGCAAATTGGATAACAACAAATCTTAAAAGAAGCTGACGAATTAAACGTGTTTACTTTGTGTCAGAATACAGAAGTTGAAACTTACTATACAAACCTTTAATCTAGGTAGCCTGTACCTAAGTGTTAACCTTAGAGCAAAATGCGGAAGGATGGAGAAACCCGACACAGTCTAGCCGTCCCATCAAAACATTCCACTTTTTTTATGGTTCGCTCTCGACCACAATCTAGCCTAGGGCCGGAGATGAGGTCGAGGACGTAGCAAGCTCACCCAGAAGATGCCTATTCACTCGAATTTTAAATAGATTTGGGTTACATGAGCCCGGAAATACAGACGCAGGCAGAGAATTCCATTTTTTAGCGGTATACAACATAAAAGATAGAGAGAATCGCTCAGTACTTTTATTCTTATTACTCTCCTTGTTCACCTTATCATCCCTTCTCATAATCTGTCCAACGTCCTGAGCAATTTAAAAGATACCTAAAGAAAAGATACGCTAAAAGTTGCTACTATTATGATTTCACTCTCTTACTCACGATTCTGTCTTTGTCATTTCTTTCATCCATTTCCACAAAGGCATCTTAGTTTTATCTTCTCTCATCCTACCCCTTGACAGCTAAACACTCACACCGGCCCTGTATTTTAAGCCATATTTTCGACTTTGATAATCGACAGTTTTGCCAGTTCAACTAGCGCAGGGTTTCTCAAAGTGTGGTTCACCATTTGAAGGTTGACACAAATTGTGAGGGTTATCAGATGGAATAAGTTGTGTAATTATGAGAGGCGGTCAGCCTTTCACCCATTATACAGCAAAACCCTCGCATCCCACTTATAGACACTTACTGTATGGGCCTTTTTATAATTCGAACAGCACAGCACGGCATGACAGAATTTGTATTCTGTCATGCCATTGCCTTCTATGTTCCCAGCTTCTAGTATCACTTGTGCATAGGAGGCAATGGTAATACAATTTTGCCGTGCCGTTTTCGTATTATAAAAAGGCCCTATTCCTTGGAAGAGTAGGTAGTTGGCACACTCTTAAGTTTTTCTTTCATTCCCAGTCCAGCATGGAAGATCTGGGAATTAAAATTAGAATTGACTGGAATTGTTTACATCAATGTCACATTTTACTATGAGAAGGAAGAGTTCAAAAATAGCATCTTCTCTCCTTTTTTTCTTCGTGTGTTATCCTACTCTGCATACAAACGTCGGATTTTGCTTTCAACTTGTTTGTTTCTGAATCCCTTGTTGTTCTTTACAAGTTCCAATATAAGTAGACTGGGGAGCTTTTTCCCGCTCCTTCGCATATGTTCGTGTTTTTAACCACCGACAGTAAAAGAGAGGTATTTTAAGTTTGACGCGTGTATCTATCTGTCTGAGGAATCGTTTATCCTACACAAATGGGCTAATTATGATGAGATTTTTTTTGTTTGAAATCTGACGTAATCAAGATGGTTCTAAGCTATATTTAGTCAAAATTGGTTGAACCTTTGGATTACAAGCAATAACTACTTTACCACAAAACATCAATACACCTCTTATACAGTAGGTATCTTAAACTGACTTATGTCATTTTGTTGTTGTTTAATGTATCCCTTTTATATCCTACTAGCTTTCCGCCCGCGGCTCCGCCCACGTGGAGATTCACATTTTTTTTATAAAAAGTATCCTATGTTACTTCTAGTACCTCCGAGACTATGTGTAGAAAGTTTCTGCGTGAATTGAGTAGTTTTTGCGTGAAAGCGTGACAAACATCCCTACTTTCACATTTTTTTAATATGTCGAAGTTTTAGTTCTATTTTTTGTGGTAGGTCTCTACATAGCAGGGGTTATACAAAAATTTTAATTGTAGAGTTTTTGAAAGTACGGTCGAAGATTGGAGAAACTCATACACAAAAGTCTTGCCAGCTAACTAAAAATTGTCCATTAAAAGACAAACTTTTCCATGCCGACTTATTTAATATGAAAAAGTAGTATTTACTCTAACATTGCTATGTCTTGTGTTGTATATCCATGTATTAGTTTCATCGCAAGTATTGACCAATCTATACATATTATAAAGAGGAAAGATTTGATTGTTTGTTTGTTTGTTTGCATCGAATAGGCTCCGAAACTACTGGACCGATTTGAAAAATTCTTTCACCATTAGAAAGCTACATTATCCGGCATGGACATAGGGTACATGATTTTTCCGAATTCCCACGGGAACGAATTTTCATTACGCACAGGAATTTCCATTTATTTTTTTAAAACCGAGACACGTACGGCTTTTTGAAGGCTTTAATGGGTACTAAATAGGATGAATGAATATGATTAAGAAGTTTACATAGGTATTTATTTTAACACGCATTTTAAAGTTTACTTTTACGAAAAAGTGTTCGGTTACGTTCTAAGGCAACTGTCAAGAATTAAATAAAGGAATGGAACACGTATAACTAATTTTACTACCACAACTTAAATTATTATTTATTTGTTTAATTATTATTATAGGGTATTTAAAAATACTGCTTTAATTTCTTTTTAAATTTATTCTTATTGTGATAGTAAACTTGTAATAATATTTTTTAATCAGCTAAAACAGACACCAAAGTACTTTATTTGGTAAACAACAAAAATTAAGTTGTAACCAAAGTAATTAAGTTGTAAAAAAAGGAACAGGAAATAATCATTTGAGTGTTGGCAAATAATATTATTACTTTCTAGAAAGCCAGTCTCAGCCTCTTCGTTGGTTGGTAATTGAAGAAACTTTAACGCGACTTTATTTATTCACGAAAAGTTTGCCCAAGGTAATCTTGGTCTTTTTGTTTTTGCAACATCTTTTAATTGTAAAAGCGTCATGAACGTAATACTTATACACTCATTTATACATCAATATTCGAATATACTTCCAATTATATTGGGTGTCTCTAAATTAGTTAGCGAAAATCAAGAAAGTGAATCAGCCCACAAAACTGAACAACTTTACCCAAAGAATATAAGTTAAAATATCAAAAAAATTGAAATATGAAACATACGATCAACCATTTTACCTTTGAATTGGGAGTCGAACATTTTTTTACCCGACTGCGCGGCGCAAAGGAGGGTAAGGAGGCTGATAAACATATCAGCCTATGTATGTATGTATGTGGGTTTGTACCTTTGTGGCACTATTTAGACCAAACGCGTAAGCCGATTTTAATATACGTCGTTGGATTCGTCATGACGGCGCAAATGTCAAAGAAAGTAAAAAAAATTGTAAAAATCAAAATGTCCGATTTTAGACGCCATAATGTGAAAAATGAATAAATTAAAATCGACAAACTATGTCAAGTTGGGTATCGTTAAATAGGTATTTGAAAATCATTTTTATGTTTCTCATATCGTTTTTCAATCAGAATTACCGTTGAGGATCTATAACGATTCAAATTTGGTTTTCACTTAAATAAAAAAAAATGTTTAATTTTTATGCAAGTGAGATATATTTTACAACTAATGAGAAAATAAATAAACAAATATAAATATCTGACCCTAACTAAAAAGGGTAAAATAAAATTAATTAATTTAAATAATAAAAAAACCGACTGCGTAATAAAAACTGAAAAGAAAAAAACAAGCAAGTTTAGTAGTCGAGACTTTTGTTTTTTGGTTTGCACACTGTCATTCATATAAATATATTACTATCATATTAGAACATGATAACTATGAAGAGATTTCACCATAGTTAAAACTTATCTTCTAACTTTAAAATGGGTGACACTTTGACGCATCGTTTTTGTATCCTCTGCTATCGTTTTTGTTCAACTGATGCGTCAACAAAGTGATGCGTCAACTGTCATCCGTTGTACTATTGACTGTAATTTTGACTAAGCCAGATAAATTAATAAAGGGGTGCATTCGGCAGACACGCGAACTAATATAGAGGGTGTACGCACCTTAATACAGGGTGTGCTTTAATCTAGAGTCGCGGCATTAAGCTGACATGTTTACAATGTTCGTTACGTCACAACTCCTGCCTAACGCTGTTACCAACTTGCCGGGAGCAACGTCATGAACAAAATCTAAGTGAATTTGTCAAACGTGACTATATAATAAGCTTCAGCAAAGTTGTTGAGTAAGTTACCCGGAATTACGCTCCCGGGCATTTGTTGTTCTGATGCAATAATGCAGCAGTCTTTTGTTTTAGTCGCGCGTCTTCTGTTTTCGAATTGTTTTCAAGTATATCAAAGCGAGATGTTTTAGGAATAATAAATGAAGTTCGAGATTTCGTCTCCGCTAGGCAAAGTACGGTGAACGTTTCTCCCCTAAATTCAAGGTAGGCACTTTATATTTTTAAATATTGACATGCATTTCTTTTTCATGGTTGTGGTTATGGTTTGAGAATGAGAACACAAAAAGAAAGATTATACGTTGAATAAAAAATACTTAATGAAGTTTCGCTAACAAATTTAAAGTCGCCTCATAGAGCATTATCGAGATCAAAATCTATTTATGTAAGAAAAAAATAATGTATATTTTTTAAATTCTGTGTAGTAGCTTCAGAAAATTAGTTTGATGTTTTACTAGCTTATTTAGAGTCGCTACATGCGTCAGGCTGTTCCAGATTTTGAACAAGTTGACTTTATTGTCTAAGCTACAGCCACACTCCATTCATTTCCAAATTGGGCATCGTTTTAGCAAATCATGCATGACTGACCTAGTTGTAGTTCAGGTGTTGAGCTATCTCTGAAAGTGGACAATGATGTCATTAGTAAAAAGAGGTAAAGGTAAATATAAAAATGTAAGTAAAATTTGGTCGAGTGGTAGTGACGCTGCCTCTTTATCGACGGGTCCTGGGTTTGATTCCCGGTCGGGGAAAATATTTTTGTAAAAAGCAGATATTTGTTCTCGGGTCATGGGTGTTCGTGTCTGTCTTTATGTATGTTCCAAGGGACAAAAGAGAAAACCTTAGATTGGGCCTTTGAGTATGTAGCGTTTATTTATTTATTTAATTTACCCATTTTCAAAGTTTTTTGGTTTATCTAGTTCAACTACTGCCTTTCTCTGCGTATGTCTACTTTTCCCGAAGTTTTACCATATTTCACCAGTACGTGCGATATGTGTCTAAGGCCATCCTGCCGACGCTTTCAGGGTCTGACTCATCGTCAATTCAAACGTAGGCCCGTATTACAGAAGGAGATTCAAGTCTTGATCTATACTTAACCTCCATGGCCATCATACGGGCCACTTTATCGTCAAAGAGTTCACGGGTTACGTGTCCGTTACACGTAACACAAAGGTTTAGTTATCAATTTTAATAATGGCATGGATATTACCTTATAATTGGTCTAATGGTTAGAAACACCATTAAACTGAATGTTATGGGTGTAACAAGGTTAATAAACAGAAACATTTGTTCTATGTCTAGGTAATCCAGGTAATAAAGCTATCAAATCTATTGTGTTTTATCAGTCATTTTATATCAATAGATCTAAAAAAAAAAGCTTTGTGATTGATACTGAACTAAAACGTTATAAATTCTCCACTTAAATATAAAATTACATGGTTTTGGATACGTGAGTTTTATTTTTTAATTAAATCTTGGACAGCATTTTCTATCAACCCTTATTATGACAATATTGCAAAATTCAACGAAATATCGTGTTTCGGTGGTCATCTACCTCTTTTGAGTTATGATATCATTGCAAGTGGCCCATAAACGGTCAACCGGATCTGGAGCGGACTAACTTGTACTAGGTGTAGTTGGAATTATCCAACTTGGTGCTCAACAAGTTTACTACAGCCTCGGGGAAAACCCAACACATGTAGTTGAGGAATTATATCGCAGTTAATACACCTAGGCATCTATTCTGTAACTTTACGAACGACATTTCAGGGTATTCGATGTCAGCATATCCCTCCTGGCCTATTCTATAAGTTGGCGATAATTCAGTCCTTGACAGAAGCAGTATGGCGTAGCGTTTGGGTGTTGATAATTTGTGTGATGTATATCAGATTGGCGAATATGGTTTCTATAGGATATGATGATTTGCGAATATAATTATGATGTTTTGAGAATATCATATACTGCGACGAAAGGGGTCAGTCAGCACATATATATATCTCTCTTGTACTATACAAATGACAGTGATAGTATCGTAGACAGAGTAGTATCGTATTGGTCGTAAACTTACAAGACAGATGCCTTCATGTCTACCATTACGAGTAAATTGGAGCTAAATAGCTTACAATTCAATTATTGTAATATTACAGAATGCACGACTTTGCCCACGTCTTTTTGCTCAGGTTTCTAACAAGGCTTTATGCATGAATTTAATCTTTTTATATACATTTTCACTAGTCAATTAACCTACTGAATTTTATAACAATTAAGCTGTTAAAAATGCAATTGAAAAGTGGGAAGTAAGCCTAGGGAAGAAATGTGTTTGCCCCAACTTCAACGGCTTTTAGATAGTTTTTGAAGCAGGTTCAACTGTATGCTTAAATTGTACAATACAATACAATAACAATCACACATATTACAATACAATAAATATAAAAAAATACAATACAATAACTGTAAAGAAATTTATCACCATAGATACTCGTATTTACCGCTTTTAATATAACTCTTAAGTCGCTGAACCAATTTGATAAAATACAGGGTAATTTTTTTATCACCATCCAAAATTTTCTGGTGTCAGTAACGTTGATAGAACATAAATAAGAAGGAAAATTATTTTTTTCCAAAATTTTCAGATTTTGATACCCCTTTTTAACATCTTAGATCAGAGGATGAATTTTGTAAAACGCAGAAACACTGGTGTCGCAAATTGTGTTGAAAAGTACTATTACAAAAAGTTTCAAGTCGATTGGACGATGTTTTTTTAAATACAATTTTTTTTATTTTTTTTCATGCTTCAGACGATCTAGCTTGAAATATTTATATGAAACGTAGAAACAAAAAAAAACGGGTCTCTTAAATTTTTATAAAGTTAACGTACAAAAAATTTTGATGGTGATAAAAAAATCTCCTGTATAGCTCAAAACCCTCTTAATTATGTCAGCTTTAAAACAACAAAAACCGCATCGCAATCGGTCTATCGTATTTGTTTAGGAGCTACGATGCCGCAACAGACATACAGATGCATACTTCAAACTTATAACACGCCTCTTTTTTGTTGGGGGTTAAAAACGAGGCAATATCGGTGTAGTTTAACATAATAATCACATATTACTAGTGGCCGGCCATTATGTATTGAATAGGGTGGTTATTGCGATAGAAATCGAGTTCCCATTCAGTGCGGAGCGGACTGAAGCGTCGCTGATTGCGTATCTATAGCACAGCAAATTGTTACAATTTACCCCCTAAGCGTCCACTAGTGTAAACTTTAACTAAAGAGACTGGGAATGGAAACGAAATAACTCTTTAATTTAAAAAAAAATATCATCTTTGATATTCATCGCTTATAACTTTTAAATAGATGAACCAATTTTAATTGAATTTGAACCAGAATCATCTCGATCACCTCAGCTTTCAAACAAAAAACTCCGAATCAAAATCGGTCCATTTGTTTAGGAGCTATGATGCCACAGACATACACACAGATATACAGATACACACGTCAAACTTATAACACCTCTATTTTTTTGTTGGGGGTTAAAAATATGATGTATGATGATGACTTATTATATTCCAAACAAAAACGATAGATCACTTTGTTAATTGGTATTTTCCGTAATCTAATATTTGCAGGTAACCGGCCTAAATGAGGCTCCTAAATAAACTTAAAAGGTACAGGGTGTGATAAAAAGTAGGAATTTTTAGAGACGAAAAGATGAAAGATCGGTTTGTAATAAATTTTTATACAAATCCTGTCATTGATTTTGTTTACAAAAAACCCGCAACAATTTTTTAAATAATATTAGTGCGATTTATTACCTATAAAACTTTCTATCCGGGATTTCGTTCCCATGGGACTTTGGGAAAACTTATGTTGCCTTTGTATTAATCTGATGTCCAAGTCTACCTTAGGTCTACCTAACTGCAAAATTTCACCACAAAAGAGTAACTTAACATCCATCCATTCGTCAATCCTCAAGAACTTTAACGTTTTAACATATTATATAGTAGGTTTAGCTTTCTGTTCTCCACTTTGTTCAGAACATGAAAAAGTAGACAATCTCTTTTTTCCGTATTTCTTCCACTGCGTAAAGCTGTGTGCTGAAAATCACATTCATACATTGCTTCGTTAAGTCGTGAAAAATATATAAACTAACTCTAAGACTGATATAAATACAACAAATTTTTCTACTATATCAAACAATCATTATTAAATACATCTTCTAGTTATTCTCTTACTTAACTCGAATTAAAAAAATCGTTCTCTAAATCCCAGACATTCTTCTCGAACCTCAACCATTCAGTACTGAAAATTAATCCTTAAAATTTACTACACCCTGTATAAATAACTTACACAATCCATTTCTGTAAAATCATTGTGGAATCGCGTAGATATGTACTCAATGAAAATTCCTAATAGCTATTATTAAGGAATAATGGAAGCAGATTAATAATTAAACGGAACTTCTAAATTTTCCTAAAACCCAACCTAAATTAGGTATTTTGAATCAATTAACATAAGTAAATGCTGTCGAGTTCTGTAGCGATTGTTATTTACCCTCTTAAGAGTTTTAATCCAGCACTTAACTGAGAACAAGTTTAAGAAACGAAATTAAGTTTTGGTCCCCTACAGACGAAGAGGGATCACAATTAATCTTCATGCTTACTCCTCAGGATGGTGTAAGAATAAACTTACTTCATCTGGAGATGTCGCTGCTACCATTATTCTTGTTTTTCAGAATTCTGAACCGAAAAATAAATTAGTTTTTCCAACATAAAACTTAGATGTTTATTTAAATAGATCCTCACCTAAAGGAACTTAACTTTTGAAATATACAGAGACCACTACTGTAGCACAATAGAAGATAGATAAATAATAATTCTCAAATGTCAAATGTTGTATTACAACTTTTGAACGGTTACATTAGTTTTGATAAAAAATAGCTAAGAAACATCTCGATTACATCAGCTTTCAAACAAAAAATAGGTCCATCCGTTTAGGAGCTACGATGCCACTTATAACACCCCTCTTTTTTAGTAGGGGTTAAAAAGTCTGATATGATAGATAGAGAAAGTTAAAATGTGGTTCAAGCATATATTGTACGGATACATTCTATTTGCACAATGTGCTAAATGCATTAACTAAATAATAACAACTCCGCATCAACAAATCACAACGCACAACTAAAATTACTGTATCAAAATATTCCCGTAGAACATGGGTGAACTTAGGGGGTCACAGGGGTCATGACTTCCCTAAAACCGAAGTACTCAATTTGCGAACGTTTTCTATAAATTATAGGTGTAGTCTAGGACTATCCACGACAAATTTACAGTGTCCAAGTTTATTTGGTATTAAGCCCCCCATCTCCCAATTTCGGGCTGCGACCGCTGCCCCTGCCGTAGAACTAAGGTTGTTGTCACTGTACTGCGGCAAACTTAAATATGTGTATTGACTATATATATCTGCATGGCTTGTGTATACCATACAGATATAGATATAAGCCTATGTCCCTTTGGGAAAGCAGAGACAACAGATTACCACCTGGTACGATCCAAACACACCTCTTTTGCTTCTTCTACATTCTTAATTCGCGTCATACACGCTGGTCGGATAATAAAAAACAAATAAAGAAAACAAATTTTCTTGCTCTTTGTACCATTCTCTGCAGTAGATATGCTTTCGTATTCCATTTGTTTATAGCTTAGCCGAGAGATATTATAAGCCAAGGATTAAAGTTATCCCACAATGAGAATACTTACATTTTGCAGGAGAATAAATTTTGTCGACTGGCAAAATAGCATTTTGTTTCAAATCTTGGTGATAATCACAATCAATACAATAACTAAATGCATTCTAGCTCACGCCTGTCTTATGTGTCACTAAAGATAATCATAACCATAATTTCCGTGGTCTAACAGGTTTAATAAACAAAGTTAAAGTGCAATTATAGGCGCAGCAACTTAGAAGAGAGAAGGATATAGCCTAAAGGGTATCCGCCAAATCCCATAGAAAAAAACCCCAGGCCCGGCGCTAAAAAATGGTGTCTCAGATTTTAGACAAACAATAGTAGAAACAATGTGAAGTGTTGCTATTACAAAATTCGGTGGCTAACGTAGTTTTTTTCAGGAGAATAAAAGCGTTAGATGTAAAAATGACACTTCTCAGGAAAAACTTCATCCTACTGTATTAATTAACTCTTTAAAAACATATGTCACTCTGCAAAAAATGAATATAACAGTTTTAATTTTTTTTTCTCCGGGAAAAAACCATGTTAGCCATCGAATTTTGAAATAGCGACACTTCACATTGTTTCTAGTATTGTTTGTCTAAAATCTGAGATACAATTCTTTAGCGCCGGGCCTGGGGCATTTTTGGCGGATACCCTTTAGATTGATTATCACTCTAAACATACGAGTATGTATATTTATAATGCATATTCTACGTAATGAGTGTCTTAGCGCGACTTTTCTTTATAAAAGCTGAAACTTAAAATACTTATTCAAAACTGAATAAAGATCCGCATAGTGAACTGAATCAAATAAATACAACGAGCAGGAATGTCACAATTTACAAAAATAAAAAAGGGAATTTCGAGTCTCGCAAATGAAGCTTATGACTATTAAATACTGTTTAATATGGTCTGGTTTTGTCGTATTGTACTATACGATGACCGCAGTCTGGAAAATTGAAATTTTCAGTTTTTAGAGATTATTAAAAGCGATTTAAATTCTCAATTCGAAGTATCTTCGACGTAAAATAGTTTTATTCTTAAAATATGAATGAAAACGAATTTTATTCTGTAATTTTTACGGTTCGATAAAGGTAGTATAATGATTACTGATTATAACAAAAACCTCTGGTGATGCGTTGTTAGGCCTGGTACAAGAGTAGAATTAAGGGATTGGCTTTTCGTGCGATTTGATAAATTTCTTGACAGTGATAGCATTATGAGCTGGTGAGGTGAGTGTTAACATCTGAGTGGTGACATTTACATGAAATGATTTTGGTGGAATTATATTTTTTCTAACCTTGTTGTCCCTTTTGGAAAAAGTCCAAATAGGTAAAGGGCCTTTTTATACACACATCAACATGGTCTAGGGATATTGCACGATTTTTCATACAAAAGAGGTCTGTTTGAGAAGCTATAAAAGCAGCATACTTGAGATACATGGTGGGCTATAATTTTCAGACAAACAAGTGCTAAACCTGAATTTTAAATTCTAGTCAATAAATTTTGTTTTACTTGAAATTTGTGGAAACGTGACGGAAACGAAAACGAAAATGCACTTTTCCCTGCTTTTTGTATGAAAATGGTAAAGTTTACGCAATTATTTTTTTTCATTTTCGTCACGTTTTCACAAATTTCAAGTAGAACAAAATTTATTGATTATAATTGAAAAATCAGGTTTAGCACTTACTCGTCGGAAAATTATAACCCTTCATGTATCTCGAGTATGCTTTTCTAGCTTCTCAAACAGACCTTTGTATGAGAAATCGTGCAATATCCCTAGACCGCGTTGATGTGTATAATTCGAAAACGGCACGGCAAAATTTTATTACCATTGCCTCCTACTCGTATGTAATAGTAATACTAGAAGCTAAGAACATAGGGGGCAATGGTAATTCAAATTTCGAAGTGCCGTGCTGTGCCGTTCGAATTATAAAAAGGCCCAAAAGAGGACGAGTAAAATAAGTAACTAGTGTTTAAATTACGACCAAAACCTCAGCTATAGCACCATGAAGGTTAGATCAATAGTTTTTTCATTAGCGTTCGGTCTTCTGCAGGCTACATATCGTAAATAATAAGCAAGTAATAATATATAAAACATACTATGTTAACAACATATTTTTATGTTGATACCTCATTTCTTGCTCCAATAAATAAACTATCAATAGACAACGCAGTACAAAGGATAACAAATCGGTGCCATTTTGCTGAGAAACGCCCGAGAGGGATGGCCCAATTTCGCCTTTGAACTAGTATCTCGATATTTCAGACGCAAGGAAACTAAAAAACTATTTGTAAGAAAATTTGAATTAGGGAGAAACTACATTTTGTTACCTAATGAAAACCCAGTTACGCTGGACGTTAAATTAACTGCACCACGCTTGGTTATAGTTAAAGTTAGCTTCTAATCCGTCGGATACAACATATACAAATTCATTTTATAATTGGGGACCTCTCATTGGCCCTTTGTTGCTTAATTTAGTTTTTAAAACAATTGCATGAGCTGTTGGTCTTCCTAAAATTAAATAAATAAATAAATAATTTTAGAGAAAGAAAAATGTTCGGCGCGAATGGGACTTGAACACACGACACCCCAGGATTAGGTCACCTGGTGCTCCAACCAACTGAGCTATGGTACCTTCAAGTCAAGTAGTGAAATTTCTCATTCCTTTTCTAAGCCCATTACGTCGTCGGTCGTCGTGCGTGTAATGTGCTCATTAAAAAAAAAAAAATTCACACTGTCTGACAACTTTGAGTTTGCTTCTATGGGGTAACTTTAAAATTAGTTATAGAAACTTTGGAGAGTACTTCTTCCCATAGAACTGAACATGTTTCCCTAAGGAACCCATATAAAATTCTCAAACCATGTGAAATATTTTTAACTTCTCTTACAAAAGCAATCGGCTAATAGTTCAAGTTGTATGGTCAGGCAAACATTATTTTTAATATTTCCTTGCTTCGCTATACCTATTGGTGACTTTAAATTAGTTAGCAAAGGATGATAGGCATATGGTATCGGTATTAGTATGAAACTTGGTACCGGCTCCAATTGAAATATGAGATACATCGTTATAAAGATATTTTTCTGTAGAATAAGAATAACCGAAGCGTTAGTCCTGATTCATTGTCCAATTAGAGTAATTCTGCCTTGAAAGTTATTTATTTTTCATCATTTATTCATTACTAGCTTTCCGCCCGCGGCTCCGCCCGCGTGGACTACAGGTTATATCGTGCCCAACTGTGGGATAAAATGTAGCCTATGTCCTTTCCCAGGCTCTAATCTATCTCTGTACCAAAATTCATCAAAATCGGTTCAGCGGTTTAGGCGTGAAAAGGTAACAGACAGACAGACAGACAGACAGAGTTACTTTCGCATTTATAATATTACTAGCTTTCCGCCCGCGGCTCCGCCCGCGTGGACTACAGGTTATATCGTGCCCAACTGTGGGATAAAATGTAGCCTATGTCCTTTCCCAGGCTCTAATCTATCTCTGTACCAAAATTCATCAAAATCGGTTCAGCGGTTTAGGCGTGAAAAGGTAACAGACAGACAGACAGACAGAGTTACTTTCGCATTTATAATATTAGTAGGGATATAATAATAAATATAATAAATAATAATATTATAATAATATATATTAGTAGGGATTTCCGTGACATTATTCTTCATTTTGGCATAGTATTTTTATTTATCATATTAATTATAAATGATCATCATTAGTTATTAATTTTGTCACACATTAAATGAAAAAAACCTACTTTCAACTTGTTTTATTTACTTAGAGAATAAACAACCAATAATAATAATTAATGATTATCATTTATATAAATGAAAGAAAAAATAAAAATAAATAACTTTCAAGACAGGATTACTCTAATTGGACAATGAATCAGGACTAGCGCTTCGGTTATTCTGACATACAGAGATAGTGTAACTACATACTTTACCTAATCTAAGTTAGGAATTGCTTGCTAAGTCACGGTAACACTTTATATGGCAATGGCACTGACCAAGCTTTAATTATGTTATACAGCATTTAAATATCTTAAAAAATGTTATTATTTTCAACCGACTTCAAAAAAGGAGGAGGTTCACAATTCGTTGGTATGTTTTTTTTGTATGTTTGTTACGCGATAACTCTGTCAACTGTTGGCCGATTTTCAAAATTCTTTTTTGTTCAAAAGAGTATACTCCTGAAATGTTCCCATATAAATTTTATCGAAAATGATTCAGCGCTTTAAAAAAAAAACAACAAAAACAAAAAATACTACAAACCAGGACGTCATCTAAATAAATGAATGACATTTTCGTTTCTGGTATTCAGCTAAAAGGCATTGTAATTGTAATCCGCAAAATATACTAGATATCTACTTAGTAGTCCATTGAAAAGTTACATTTGGGGTTGCGTTTTTTAGAGGACGCATCTGATCGGCTTTCTAAATTAAATACCAGTGGGAGAACTGGCGAAGGAAGGGGTGTTAATGTTGGCGGTTCATCATCAAAGTCATTTTCATCAATTAATTCTGAGAGTTCTATTACGTTGCTGCAAGTCTCTCCAGAACAATGGAAGCACACTGCAGAATATTCCAGTCCTGCTTTTCGACATCCACACATCGCTCCACAGTTTCCTTTGCATTTGCAAAAAATCAATTTTAGAAGCTCAGGGGGTGCTGGAGGTTTTGAGTTCTGCACTGGCATCAATAATTTTCCACATTTTTTCCAGCCCCAGTCTTCAGGATCATTATAATTACCAAGCCACGTTTTAAGCCAGCCCACCTTGGCTTGGTAACTTAAGTTACCAAGCCAGGTTTTAAATTATTTTAAAAATCAATAATTATTAAATTCTGTTATGGAGTGAAAAAGAGTCAATAATTAATTTTTAATAAAATTGCAAAATTTTTAATTAAAAAAATTATAATAAAGTAAAAAAATAAAAATAAATAAAAAAAAAACAATAACTGATGACATATTATTAGTACACATGTATAATATAGGTATAGTTAAGAGTACTGAAAAATAGTACTCACTTCGGAGCGCTGTAAAACCTTAGCTATTGACTTAATGAAAAAATGATGCAAATAAAAGTTGTTCCTCAAAAAACGATCTACAAAAATGGTCTGATATCATTTTTTCGTAAAATGATAAAAAAAAAGTTACATCGAAAAATATAAATTTTTTTCTCGAATTTCTGAAGATTTTCACTTATAACTTTTTTATTTATAGTTCTACGACAAAAAGTTACTGGACCAAAGTTGTAGAGAATTTAATTTGCAACAAAAAATGTTAACAAATTTTTTTTATAAAATAAATAGTTTAAGAGATATACCGTAAAAACCATTTCAACCCCTATTTTCAAGATGGCGGCCGTGGGACAAGGGTGGCGACCCCACAAACTTGGTTTTAGCTTTACACTGACCCCCCCTACACATCAAAAAAATAAAATTGCGTCCTCTAAAAAACGCAAGGTAAGGCCTAAAAAATGTAACATTTCAATGGACTATAGTGCCATCTGTTGTTGGGATTGAAGTCGGTGACTCATACGTTTTTAACGTGGAAAATTATGTTATTAATACATGCTTAGCGGCGTTTTCATTCCTTCGTTCACGTTTTCAAGCCTTTGACTCTTTGGGCCCCTCAATTATCTCTGAGCAAAAATCAGGTCGGTTCGTGGCTCCGTCACGAATTAAAGGAATGACCATTAACAACAAAAAAACACACTTTCATTGTCTATAAATAGGACGGATTAACATAATCATATAAATATATACTTTTATAAATTTTGTTTTTTCTATGACTGAAAAAGGCTATCTACAATGTTTTACATTTAGGTTTATCTACATCTAGCGGCAAACTGTAGAATTTTATCCAATGCTCTGGAATGAAGTTGAGACAGAAAGCAACTAGGGTCTGAAATTCTTCCTTCGTGTAATATCAACGCCATCTTGTGAATCTAGTCGGAAACGCTTGGTTAGCTGAGAACCTGTGCTGAAACCAATGCTGAAGTCAGAAGTAAACGCTTACAATTTTCACCATCGAACGGGAAAAACCCTGCGTAAAAATGTGTCCTGAGTTCGATTTTTTTCCTTCGACTTTTTTGTAATACCTATTACCCAATTTATCATTTACGTGACGATGTTGTTTTAATTCGTCAGATGTAAATTATACATTTTTACCTTAACATAAGCTCTGCTACCTTAAAATAGGATGAGGAACGATAAATAATGACATAATTATGCTCTATAATCTACAATACGTTGCCACAGTATCATTAGAACGTAGGAAAAATGTCAATCTTAGCAATTCTAGCAATTTCTAAAGACAGACTGTCTCCTCTCTTAAACACTTGACCGAGTTACTTTGTGAATTTGCGAAGGCGTCTCGACGGCGAAACCTTCTATCTATATTTATACAGGGAAGAAATATATTCCTAGGTACTTCTGTTTAACCCAAAATTAAGCAAGGCTTGTAGTACGGGTACTACACTGGGCGTCAAAAATAAGTAGTACACTTTTCAAATTGCAATTACTCCTAAACTATAGTAGTTACACTTATGAAATAAAAAGCAGTTTATAGTAAACTTAACGAAGTTTATTAAAGTTATATTTTATTTGGCATGAATAAAGTTTCAAACTTAAAATTAAGATAAATACTAAAAAGTATCAATTTTTAACGATATGTCAACCACTTAATTTTCACGTTTTGGAACTTTTTCACAATTTAATAACTTGTGTTGCCGCCTCGGGCTCTAATTACAGCTTGGATCCGGTTTGGCATGCTGAACACTAAGTTTCGGAGGCGGTGTTGGGGAATATTTTCCCATTCTTCTATCAGCGCATGTTTTAGAGCCCTGAGTGTGGCAGGAGGTGGACTGCGCCTTCTGACTAGCCTCCCAAGCTCATCCCAGGCGTGTTCAATCGGGTTGAGATCTGGGCTTCTCGATGGCCAAGCCATCAAGTTGATGCCAACCTCCTGAATGTACTCTTGTACGTGGTGAGCAGTGTGTGGCCGGGCGTTATCATGCATTAGGATGGCTCCATCACCCATATTTATTAAATATGGCCCTGCATACTCGTTGAGGATCTCCGAGGCATATCTTTCACCAGTCAAAGTCCCATTTTCTATTACCACAAGCTCTGTGCGACTCTCTGAAGAGATACCAGCCCATACGTGTACAGAGCCCCCGCCATATTGGACTCTTTCCGAGATACAAGCTTGAATGTATCGCTCACCGGGTCGTCTGTAGACTCTCCGCCGTCCATCTGAAGTGTATAAAGAGAATCGAGACTCATCTGTGAATAAAACTCTAGCCCATTCTTCTTCGCCCCATTGTACGTGTTGACGGGCGTAGCGTAGTCTTGCTACGCGATGCTCTGTCTCAAGTTTGGGGCCATTTGCTGGTCTTAGAGGCTTCAGGTTTGCTTCAGCAAGTCTTCTTCTCACTGTACTCTCACTGATGTAGTCTGTTCGGGTCCGAAGAAGCTGTTGCTGAACCTCAACTGCATTAAGGTGTCGATTTCTTAACACAGTGGAAACAATAAAGCGATCTTCTCGGGTACTTGTGCACCTGGGTCTGCCATTACCTCGTCTCCTTAGATGGTTTCCAGTCTCTTCGTACCTTTGCTTTACTCGCTGAACCGTTCTTAAAGTTACACCCACCCTCCTTGCAGTACGACGCATACTGATGCCCACTTCGAGAAAAGCTAAGATTCTTGCACATTCTTCTGGTGAAAGAGGCATGATTAGTCAAATTTACTCTCTGAAGATACCTATGCTTTTCAATTACAATTGCTTTATCAGCAGCGAATGTGTCAAACACAAAAATCCTAAGTAAGACAACACCTTTCAACAGTTTAAAAAAAGTGTTTTTATTTATTCGTTTTTTTTAAAGTCAAGCATTATAAGTTCTTATAATGCATGAAGTTTTTATTGAATAAGATTAAATTTTCTTTTTAACCTTTTTTGTTTCAAAGGTCTAAGTTTTATAGTTTGGGAGAAATCGCAATTTTAAAACTGTACTACTTATTTTTGACGCCCAGTGTAGATAACTGATATACTTCTTATATATTTTGTTTTGTCAATATATACAAATTCATCCAGACTTATCATAAATACTTAAACTTTCCAAATAGAAAATTGAACCGGCAACCTTCAAATCAATAGGCAGGATACGAGTTCGATTCCTGACCAACACAAATATTAGAAAATCGTATTTTCAAGTATTTGTGAGGAGTCTGCATGATTATGTTTCATATGTATGTATTCACAATAAATACATGCTAGTAATACGTCAGTTATGTATATAATCTCCATAGTATAACCCTTAGTTCGGGGTTAGATGAGCTGGGTAAATAGTCAAATCAAGCATATTATAACATTAGAAAATAACCACGAGAATCTGAAAAATACTAAGTCAAATTAAATTAAAATTATTTAATATGCTTCGTGTATAATAAGAGACTATTAACTTTTATTCTACTTTTGACAATATATTCTCAACCACGCAACACTTGACTGCAACAGCAAAACAGGATAGTGCAGGATAGTTCTAGGATAGTGTATTATGTATCCTGAATAACTGTACGAATACAGTAATACATTATGCTACAAGTGTGCTAAGTTGGATATTACATTAGAGGCGAGTTTAGAGCCCGAGCCGAAGGCGAGGCCTCAATGGAGCCGAGAATGTATACGACGTTTTTCAACACATTTGCGAGGAAAGAAATAAATAAAAACTTTCCTTTGATATTGACGGCAACAAGCTATCACTCGCATGTTGCGCCTCGGAAAGTATTTCTGAGGGTGTGCCCACGTAGGTTTCCTGTTCTGCACTTGAAGATGACATTTTTTGTGTTGTATTTCTGACAATAACAACAACCTGATGCTTAGATCTGATGAATACAAATGCCGTTTGTGAAACCCAAGTGAAAACATCTGAAAAGAGGCGCGATTATTTTTTTCTTTTTTCGCTCGCAAAATGAGATTCACATTGTCAAGTATGCCATACAGCCAATTAATAAAAAAATACTTAACTATATATTTTCGCGTTTTAGCATAAATAAATGAAAATTTTCTGTTAAATTTAAATGATTTAGTGGAATTATATTTTTATGTACAAATAGTTTAGTATTTACACTTAATTTTAAATATAAAATAAGATCTGATATTATCTTTGTTGAAATTTAGAAAAAAAAACTATTACGTACTAGTGCTTTATTTTTATTACTCACGGGCTGGGTACAACATGTCATTATGAAACTTAAAACAATGACATAAGACCCACTTTATTGCACACCAACATTATACAAGGAACAAAATAAAATAGGTATAACGTCATACAAACCTCGTAATCGCATAGCATACTAATGTAGTAAATAACCTAGAATGTCGATGGTCTATTAAGATTAACCACATGGTCAACCTTCACCTAACTACAGCTGAGGTCAAAAACAGTTTTTAAAAATAATACAATTATTTTAAACTTAACGTTTGTATCTGCAGTAAAAGTATTTAAAAATAAAACCTGCGCCAGTCAATGACTTTCTTTTAGCTCTTATCATAATAAACAAGATCCTTGGTGTGAAGTTTACTGTAAAAAATGGAAATGTATATGGAGTGACTTTAAATTAGTAAGCGAAAAATTAGGGGGTGGTTCTCCACATGAAACTGAACTACTTTTCCAACAAAACCCGTACGAAATACTCAAAAAAACAACGAGTTGCACTCCGGGAGTGCCGGCGGAAGTAAAAACTTGAACATATAATAACTTCCGTGCGGTCTACTCTCCCTCCGTCTTACGAATTTTTGATCGGGTCACGTGTCCTGATGCGGGTTTAACATTTGTTACCCATCCCAAAAAGTGCACAGCGAAGAAGTTTTCACTCTCCCTCCGTCTTACGAATGTTCGATCAGGTCACGTGTCCTGACGCGAGTTTTACATTTTTTACCCATTCCAAAAAGTTACAAAGTGTACAATGCCGCTAAAGAAGTTTTCATTTAAAAAATGACATCTTCCCATACAAAGGCAAATCAGCTGATCGCACAAATTGTATGGAGGCGCGGAAATTTTGTTTTAATTTTCAACCTATGTGTCTTGGGGAAAGTAGTTTCGTTGGCTTTTCAATTAAATTTTTCTTTAGTGAGGCGCAATATATAAATTAGCATAATGTATGTAGAAGTGTACTGAGATATCTGCTGAAGATAATGATATAAAACACTGAATTTTAGTATCCATTCACGTTATTAATTATTATTTTAAGATCATTTAAAAAATTAATTAATTTTATGTTTATATAACAAATTCTGACATTGAAAGATAAATGATATGTTAACGAATCTGTGACTTTTAATAACGGCTAGAATGGCAACATTTTTAAATTTGAATAAAAATACCGAATATGAAGGCTAAAATTAATGTCTAAACCATCAAATAGTCGCCCGTTTGCCAAATATTACGGTCTATTTTTTGTCTTTTTTCTACTGTTAGAGTCAGTGTCCACGGGTTTCTTATACAATTAGCTTCGTTTGGGATAAAATGGACGTACAAACATCAACATTATGGTCGATTGCACGCACAACCTAGGAAAAAAATTATCTTTTCTATGCGCACCACATAAAATATCGATTTGGAAATGTTCCCTTTATAAAATTTAAGGCGAGATTTTCTTTTCGATTTTGTCGTGTATTTTAACAAAAAATATATATTTTTTAAAATTAAGTTTATTTTAAAATTAAATGAAACATCACAATTAAAAACATTATTCTCAAATTATGAAGATAAATTATTTTTAAAGTCCTTAAGACTGCTTGGTGACCTCGAATCAGCTGCATAGAAATAAGTTAAGGTCTCGATCGGCGGGAGAGATTTGAAGATAAAAGCGGTAGAAAATCAATGAGGTTTGGCAACACGAGGGTTTGGCGGCGGGAACTTAGCCGCTGAAGCGCTTTTCGCTTACAGTTTCAGAAAACACAAGTTTTTTTCATTTCAGGCTGCGATTGATCATAAAATCCCGTCGCTCCTTGGCTATGTTACAATGTAAAGAAAGGAAACAGATTTATAATATTTAAAACCGGCCAAGAGGGCAGAGGGTTCTGTAGTTGAAAAACTACATTTTATTACTTGATCGACCATTACTCTGTAACTTAAATTTATTTTTAACTTCGTTATACTCGTATAACGAACTACTACTACGGTGAATTTTTTCACAGGGCTGGGGCACCGAAATCTAACTAAGATTGCTTAATATTCCTTGAATTGAAAAATATTCTTTGTAAGCCCCTATTATAATGTTTAAAAAAATATGTCCAATAATATCCCACACAACAGGGACCCGATTCTGTAACTTCAGTTGTGTGTCGATAAATTGGAGGCCATTTTATCTGTTCAGGTGACGAAATTGAGAACTATTTAATTTTCAAATACTTGCTGACAACCACCCCGACCAGCAGCGCCACCGCTAACCGAACGTAAAGTTTCAAACTACCTAGCAACTGAAAATTCAGTTGGCAGTGGCGCCACCAGTCAAAGCACCCGCTGTATGTTTGGATAGTTCTCAATTTTGATCCTGAACGGATAAAATGGCGACCATTCCATCGACATACAACTGAAGTTACAGAATCGGGGTCCTGAATTGGCGAATAAAAAAATCATCTCCCTTTTACGTGTATTGGGAATAACCGAAAAAAAAATTATTTCCAGATTTTGTTTTACTGTTGTGTGGGTGTGATCAATATATTTGACCGTGCCAAATTTTATTTTTGCAAGAACACGAGTTTCTGAAAAAAAACCGCGTGAAAACGGACATGGCGAAAGTTTCAGGGTTCGTAGTCTACTATGGAACCCTAAAATGGATATTAAGAATAACCAAAATAAGGATAGAGACAAATGTTCTCAGAATATTTTAAAGGGACTGTAAATATCTGAAGAGTAGTCTTATCTTCTTAGCTGCGGTAATAAGGTATACATAAATACTTGAGCCGTATGCTTTAAAAATACAAATAGTTTTAGCGTATAAAGACTATTTGCCAAAACAATGAATGAAGGAAGTTGCCAGAATACTGCTTTATCTACACTATATTTTGCTTTACTTATAAAAATTCTGATAACAATTGTGACCGGAATCCAGAAGATAAACAGTAATTCTTTGCATAATTTTACTGATAAAAAAACACCCGGGCTCAGTAATGTTCGTAAAGCTGTTTATTTACAAAAAGTTTTGGTAGTATAAACATACAAGCGCTAGCACATTAGACTGTATCACGTTTTTCTCACAAAGATACTAGCTTTCCGCCTGCGGCTTCGTTCGCGCGGAAATGTAACTTATATGTCATTTTTTTGCTCTCTGAGTATCCTTGTGCTAAAAAACATTTTAACAAAAAAATTAAACCGCCGAAAATACTGAAAAACAAAAATTCATAAACTTTTTTTATTCAAGCCTAATAACTAAGTTCTTAAACTAATGAAAGTATATATTTTATAATTAATATATATTATTTTTTTATAATTAAGTAAGTATATATTTTTGTGTTTTTTTGAGTTTTTAATTAACCTTAATAACGTAGTTCTGAAACGAATGTAATTGTAAGTAGTTCGCGCCGCCGCCACCGCGCATCACGCTTTATGTACCTAATTAATTAATTTGCTTGTTTTGCGTGGTCTTAGATTAAAAAAAATATATCCGTCGACTTGAGAACCTCCTCCGTTTTAGGGTAGATGACAATAATCCAATCCAGTCATGTTGACTCTGTGTCATGTTGGGTTATGCAGCATATAGTTGTACGATGCATCCTTAAAAAGTAACTAAATTTGTAGTTAAATATATATAATTTAATTTAGAATGTCTAGGATTTATACGAGAATTTCAGCAATTTGTAAAATATAAATGGTAGTGTAAGAACTCAATACTAAAATAAATATTGGTGTTGATAGATGCTTATGCTTCAATTCATATAAGTAGGACTATACAGAAGATAAAATAAGAATAACATGAAGGCCAAGTTAGGACAACATTGTAGAAAAGTGTAAAAAGTAAAGATCTAGAAGATTCTATGCCCGAATGAATGATTTATCTTTTATCTAAAGTCATATGAATGAGTACAGATTTTTTGAATAGCGTTTCTCACACCGCTACCGGCAGACAATACTTTTTTTTAACCCGACTGCGCGACGCAAAGGAGGGTAATGTGTTTATCAGCCTATGTATGTATGTATGTAAGTTTGTATCTTTGTGGCACATTTAGATAAAAGGCGTGGGCCGATTTTGATAAATGTTGTTGGATTCGTCCTGATGGCGCAAATGTCATAGAAAGTTAAAAATTAGAAAAAATCAAAATGGCCGATTTCCGACGCCATAATGTGAAAAATAAAAAATGAAAATCGACGAACTATGTCAAGTGGGGTATCGTCGAATAAGTAAAGATCATTGTTAGGTTTCTCATATCGTCTTTCAATTAGAATTACCGTTTAAGATCTATGACGATTTAAAGTTGGTTAGTTACGATTTTTCACTTAAATGTAATTTTAATTCGGAAATTGTTAAATTTTTATCCAAGTGAGATATATTATACAGCTAATGAGAAGATCAATAAACAAATATAAATATCGGACCCTAACTAAAAAGTGTAATATGAAATAAATAGATTTAATTAACAATCGGCACCCGTTATTAGGAAGCTGGAGTTTTGATGGGTCCCGACTGTTAAAATCGTTATGTTATTCAATAATATTCAATAATTGAAGTCTCGACTACTGGACTTACTTGTTTTTTTTTCAGTTTTTACTACGCAGGCGGGTTTTTTTTATTTTTTAAATTATTTGTTGCACGTGATCGAGATCGCGGACGTAAAGCTCAAAAATGCAGGTTTCTGACTCACTAATTCATCAACGCCCAGCATTTTGCACAAATCCCTTAACAGTGTATAAGAACGATAAACATGGAAGGATTTTACAAAATTCCCACGGGAACGAAGCCCTCGTAAATTAGTTAATCAAAAAATCAAGAGTCATCAGTAAATTAGGCCAAAATTTCTATAATTTATGTTATAGAGTAATTTACAGGGATTCACACTGAAATGATAATCCCCTACGTCACTTTAAATAAAACTTCTTAAGCTTTCAACGTGAAAACAAACGGATCTATCTTCCGTCACAGAGTAACTAATATGCCTACTAAGTACAACTTCCGTTTTAGCGCTGAAACCGCTGAAAGAGTTCGCGCGACTACAGCGCCACCACAGGACCGTTTCAGTATGAAGCGCCTCTCAAGCCGACCACCCGTGTTTCGCGTCAACAATTCTCGGCTTAACAAATCGGCTTGAAACTACGTGATGGGATTGCCTAGTGCCAATATTACAGATACTTAGTGCCCAGCAAAAATAGTGAGTATCTTTTTTTCCACTTTTTATTTAAATTACTACTTCTGTCTGTATTTATCGTCTTGACTACGGAACTATTAAACCAATCTTTAAGAAAGGTGCTTGAAAGCTTTGAAAAGGACGTATAATTCATTCCCGTGAAATTAATTTGCGGCCTATGATTAATCATAGGAGCTATATAACAAACGATATTTCGTTTTATATTATTATTTTAAAAATTACTTTAAAAGGAAGGAAACCCCGTCTATATGTGAAAAGAAAATCTTGTAGATTTTGTTCAAATACATTTTTGTTCTACTTTGTAAGCATAGTTTGTTATTATAATTGTACCTAGCTGACCTACACTAATACTATTGTATAAGTTTGAAGCCCTTCATATTTAATCTACAAACGATAGACGTCGCATTTCCTGGGCATCTATTCTACTAATCAATGGCGTCTCAATGGTTAAATGACAACCGTTGAGAAGTGACCACTTTAGGTATCCCTTCAGGTGGCACAATTTAAAACTAAGAAACCTCATACACTTGATGACAACCGCCCCGATCAGCAGCGCCACCGGCAACCGAAGGTTAAACTATGTAGTAACTTAACAATCAGTTGGCGGTGGCACTGCCAGTCAAGGAAGCTGTCATCAAATTTATAAGATTTATATAGTTCTAAATTTCGCCACCTGAACAGATGAAGTGGTCACCATTATCATTATTCCACCGCCATCTTGACGCCATTGGTTAGTAGAATAGACACCCTAGGAGTCTACCACCGATGATAGTCGATGAACGATTTCAACTAAACGATGTCGTACATTGCTGTGTTTAGTTATCACCTTTAGTTAAAGTGCACTTTGAACAGAATCAATGTATGTATGAAATTAATATCGATGTCGAAGCGTCGAAATCATCTTACTAATCTATGGTAGCCCTCCTGAATTCCTTTATTCCTATGTATAGCATTTACAAACTTAATACATACAAAGTAGGTAAGGTGCACAGTTGGTGAATAACTGCACTTCCAGCTTAAGTGGCCAAATCGATGGGAAGTACGCAGTAAATGCTTTACGCTATTATTTTTTAATATTGGTTCCTTTCTTATTGTATAAGTATATAGTTAAGTTGACTTACCACAGTGTCAGTTTTCAAGCCGCTAAATGGCATTTGACTTGGTTTAACGACTGTAGTCAATGGACAACAGACTGAACCGATGGCTTAAGCCACGTTAACGTGCCGTCCGACGCACGGAAAACGCTCGTGGTAAATTGCCACTTTGGTCACCCATCAAGTTTCTTGTCCCTGTGAACATCACTGATCAATTGTGATTAACAATTGTACGAGCGCTTCCTTGAAATGGATTGTATCTGTGAAATATGAGTACATCTTGTGAAATGAATAATTACGTAGAACCCGTGACAATGTGTTTAAAAGTAGTGAAAATAACCCCAAGAAGCTTAAACTACATATTTTTACAGTTTGTAACAGAATAGTTTGAAAGAAGCTGCTCTACATTTTCAGGAGAGTACTTAGTCGACGGTGATGGATCGCATTTTAATCCATTTTAACGCATACAATATAAACCTACAAAATATAAGAAAAATATATATACATCCAAGCCTAAAATCCCTATCAGGTTAGGCAGAGCATCCGTGGTTTTAAAACCACTCGATGCCACGTTTGACATAAATTCAGAGGGTTACAAGGTAAAATACGATGTAAGTGGTGAGAGGTTGTCAGCCTTTCGCCCACAGTACAGCAAAACTCTCGCGTCCCACTTAGTGACTTTTACAGGTATGCCTGGGAAGAGTAGGCAGCTGGCACATTCTACGTTTTTCTTTTACTCCCAGTCCAGCATGGAATATTAAAAATTAAAATTACATTACCAAATCCTGAATTAGCTGCTAACCTTGGGATTATTATTTGGTAAACATTGTATACAGCTTTTCTGTTGTTTCAAAGTTTTCATTAAACATTAAGTTTATTTATATATACCTAAAGATACCGTAAACATATCGATATAGGTACATAACCCGCTTCATATGACGACAATGTCAGTTGACAATCCAAACACGAGTTGTGAATTACATTGTTCTTCATTGTTTTTATCGTGATTGTTTTTAATCACGAACTTAGTTACTGCTGTCTTAATTGTTTGTAATTGTTACAAATTATCACGTGACAAGTTTGGTAAAAAGAGTTTAATTGGTCTTCATTTTGTCATGGTTGCCGTATTATATGATTGAAGGAAAATGATGGCATTGGACACCTAAACAAAATAATCCTATATTTTACTCTAGTTCAAGTGTACGAAAAATTACTTCGCCGCGTTCTCATTTCATTTGATTTAAAAAAAAGTGGTGGAGAAATCGGTGAACATAACATGAAAAAAAATACATTCAGTCGAACATAGAACCTACTCCAATTTTGAATTCAGGTAAAAATAAAGAAAACACATTCATTTCCAGTAGTCCCGGGTACAAATTCAATGTCGGGATAAACTTATTTGTCTAAATAGCAAATAATAGCAAATCGATGCATTGACGCAGTTTTGTTTTGTTTCTATATCTCGTTGGCAATTTTAGTATAGGCCTTTGAGTAAGTGACGTAATAAGCAAAGTAACCTTCACTGAAAATTAACTTCAGCTAATAATCCTAAAACCAGCATATAATATCATTGCCTAAAACATACACCACTGCTTGTAACTAACCAACCCCGGGTTAAGAAGATAACCTTGCGTGGAGCAAGTGGGCCTAAGAAGAAGAATAAAATAACAAGCAAGTCAAAACAAGATGTAGTTGTAGCATCACAAATATTATGATAATACAAAACAGCGGCACCCTTCTTTGTTATATCAATGCAAATAATATAATTCTTCCAATGTTTACTATGAACACTCGAATATCAAATTTCTCTCTCATGGCAAATAAAATTATCATTTGATGGAAATAAACTCTTATCTTTCGCAAACACAGTACTATCAATTTACTTAATTAAACTATGAAGTTCACCCGAAATGATACACTTATCATGAAGGTGAGTAGAAAGTGAGTAAGATCACTAGGCCGATATAAAAAAAAAATAGGTACGCTACCCACTCAAAGGCCCACATTAAGGTTTTCCCTTGTGTCACACATAAAGACAAACACAAACACCCATGACCCGAGAACAAACATCTGCTTTTTACACAAATGTTTGCCCCGACTGGGGATCGAACAAAGGACCCGCCGATCAAGAGGCAGCGTCACCTACCACTCTACCAAACCGGCGTAAAATGGCGTGGGCTGTCAAATGTTATCATCGCATTTCGTAAAATTTGAGAAATGGGATTTGTGGGATCTTGGTGCTCATATCCCATCTTACATAACAACATAATATCTTAGTGATCCAAAACGTCATCCTCACCTGCTAGTGGTATACCCGGCTGATCAATGGACGAGGCTTTGACGTTTTTACAACCCATGAAGGGTTTCTCTACTTGATATCGGGGACTCCGCCATTCTATATTTAAAGTTTGAGTAAAAAAAATTTGTCAGACATTTGTGGACGGCATTTTTTAAAGAAGTTAATTGAACTTGACGACATATGCTATGTCGAGTTTTGACACTTTGTCGACTCATTCCCGCTATATTTCGAGAAAAATACAAATAGCACAGGTAAAGTAAGACTAAAAATGCCTGTTTAGCGGCAAAATATTTACATCAATGAAACTTTGTTATTAATTTTATCTTGGCACTAGAAATGAGGATCTGCCAAGTCCTCCCAAAATTTAGGGGTCCTACGCAGGGGGTAAGTATGGGCAGGGGGAAATTTTAAAAGTGCACATTTTACAAACCAGGCAATTAAAATCAAAACTAATGAAGCTAAGTTTGAAATTTTGCAAAGATGATCTTCAATTATTGTGGAAGCTTACCCAAAAGAGATTACACGGAGTTTCCATGGGAACGAATTTTAGGGCAGACGCTGGTTGATATTTAAATTTGGTGTTTCAGTTGCAGCCTCTATCTTTCAAACTATTAGAGTCAGCGTATCCAAATTTTCAGAAAATACGTATTATGATGGTATCTATCGTGAAATATAATAAATCTATACTAATATTATAAAGAGGAAAGATTTGATTGTTTGTTTGTTTGTTTGCATTGAATAGGCTCCGAAACTACTGGACCGATTTGAAAAATTCTTTCACCATTAGAAAGCTACATTATCTCCGATGGACATAGGCTATATTATATTTTTTTTTAAATTAGGGATCCTTACTGAAACTCAAATAATGTAACCCAAGGTGTAAAAAAATTACCTAAAATATTCTTTACATTGCGTGCGCTGCGTAAACTATTGATAATAGAATAAAATAATGTACTACGACTTTGCAGAACACATAAATATTTACAAAAAGTGTCGCGACAGCATTTGTCTAACTATTGTAGTTATGCCACAATATGTGTTCTTTTAATTTAAAAATTTAATTGAAATGCCGGCCGCTATAAAATGCTCTTTATATGTATCTTGGTATTAATCCTTATCAAATTAAATTACTTCATATTCAAGACTGCTTCAATATCTTTATACAACTTTTTGAATTATGCAATTCGGACATTCCATTCAAAAGATATCACGAGTTTAAAAATGCAAGTATTAGAAAAAAGTTTCGTGGTCGCCGCTCATCCTGCTCAGCTAGCTACGTAGCTAGGCATCACCTTATGCGATGTAGGCGTCACTGGGGTACGGGCCGTACGGGCGGGGAGTCAATGTCAAGAAATGAAAAAAAAAACTTCAGTAGTTGTGTATGCTGTATGACAGCAATGCCGACTATTTTTCCAGTCTCGATGGACATTCCCTCTACTGGTAATTTAGGTCCGTAATACCTAAATTACCAAGCTTGATATATACTTAAGTATTGATTGTCTGTTTCTTCCACTATCAAAATGACAAAGACGACTGCTGCTTAAGTATAGATCAGTCTGAGTCGCGTTCGGACCTACGGACCTTAGATGCACATTGCATAAGTGCTCAGAGCATTTCAAGCAATTAGAATACCCTCTTCGTAGATGATAAATACTTCAATAAGGCTACCTATATGCTATTTTAGGTTTAAAACATTTATTTATTCATAACTCAATTGAAAGAGGTAATAAGCATAGCCAAATACAGATTACTCTGGATTAGCAAATATTCGTCTGTTTAAAGGTGTTTTTATCTATGTAACAAACATGATTATTCTATTCAGCTTACGTCTTTAGTAAGTTAGTAATTCAAATCAAAAAGTTGTATTTTTACAGCACCATCGTATTCTATGTATACCTTTCTGCAGCTTTCTATGTAATACCTATCAATGTCAAATGTATAAGATCTCAACTTTTATGAATCATCAAAATGGCGATGAACTTTACAGCACTAAGAAAGGCTATTTCTAAATTCTACCCCTAAAGGAGTGAAATGGGGGTTCAAAGTTTGTATGGAGAAAACAATTTTTTTGCACATTTTGACTCAAAACTTCTTCAAGATATACCTCGAAGCAAATAAATGGACACGTGTTTCGCTATTTTTCAAAAATCATCCCCTAAAGGGTCAAGAATGAAACGGGTGACTAAAAGAGTTCTTTACGCGAGCGAAGCCGCGGGGAAAAGCTAGTAAAATTATAAAACTAAACCACAGTGGGGTTCCCATACGACAAACGTCCAATATATCGCATTTTTTTAACAATGTTACTGCTCTATTTCAAAAACTATGTAATGCATAAATTTTAAACTTAGTACACATTTAAAAAATACTTTACATTAATTTTAAAAAAAGATGAAAAACAGTCAAGAGTGAGTTGGACTCAAGCTAAAGATATTTAAACAGAAACTCGCACTCGAACTGTTTTTGTCACATTTACCTGGTTATTTGTCGCGATATTTTTGACGTTTGTCGTATGGGGACCCCACTGAAACACCAAACGTACATATAAACTAGCGGACGCCCTACAATAAGTCCCCATGGGAATTCCGTGTAATCTTTTTTAGGTAAGCTCCCACAATATCTGAGCTTCAATAGTTTTGATTTTGCGTGGAAATCTGTGTTAGTGGGTAAAAAATACCGATTCTTCTTTTATATGGAATTTTTTAAAACCCCGTGGAGGGGGTTGGACCCCAAAATTTTGGTAGGACTCGGCTGATCCTCATTTCTAGTGCCAAGATAAAGTTGTAAACAAAGTTTCATTTATGTACGGACGGCCGCAACTTAGGTTACCACACGCTTGCACTCTGTGCTGTTGTGATAAGAGCGGTTTTGCAATGAAAATGGAGTAACCTGATGCGCTGGCCTCTGTACATATTTTGCCTCCAAAATATGCTATTTTTCCTGTGCTAAAACTAACGAAACGAAGCATACTTTTGTATTTTTCATTCTTAAGGCAAATAAATCGATTGCCTTGCAAAGGTGTTAAACAAATATAACCAAGAAAAAAAGGGGCAAATTTTCTTAAAAGGAATAAGAAATAACTAATCAGCCTTTATAAATATTTGAAAAATTGTTCGACACGATTTTTAATTTCTCGGGTTTAATTGTTCGACACGATTTTCCCGGGTACCACGATTAGTGATAGTAGGTCCATGGGGGAGTAAAACTTAAAGTAGGTACAATGCTTTATTCTCGATTAAGCGATTTATGTGTTTTATAGAGCCTTTGTTGCTATAGTAATGGGGTGACTTTTATTTAGTTAGCGGAACTTTAGGGGGGATCCTTCCCATCAAACTACTCGTATATGACTTTCTCCAGGAACCTGTATGAAACTTACAAAAAAAGTTTTCGACTTCCCATACAAAGGCAAATCAGCAGGACAGCTATGCCACTAACTAAGGGTGTCATAATGCCTCTTGAATGGCAGTGGTTGCCATTTTATCCGTTCAAGTGGCGAAATTGAGAACTATCCAAATTTCATACATTTAATGACTGGTCAACGGTGGCGCCACCGCCAACTGAATTTTCAGTTGCTAGGTAGTTTACAACTTTATGTTCGGTTTTAGGTGGCGCTGCTGGTCGGGGTGGCTGTCAGCAAGTATACGAAAATTAAATAGTTCTCAATTTTGCCACCTGAACAGATAAAATGGCCTCCATTGTCATTCAACCGCCATTATAACACCATTGGTTAGTGGAATAGCCAACCAGCATCTCTAGCACGATAACGACAAACTCGTGCTCGGCTCACGCTGAAACTTCACTTTGATTGCGCGAGGGTCCCGCGCAAAGGCTTGCTCGCCCTATGGCGTTGTCAATGTTGACATTTTGACGTAGGGCCGCGGTGTTGTCGCGGCGCTGTCACTATCGTACTCGGCCTGCTGGTCGCACAAGTTGTGTGGAGAGACAAATTTTTATTGGTATTTCAACCTATGTTCCTTGGAGAAAGTGTCGTGGGCCTCAGTACAACCTTAATTTTCGTTAACCAATTTAAAGTCAATTAATGGCCTTTTTAATATCTAATTGAACTTAAAAAACTCAAAAAAAAAATCCACTAATTCAAAGACTAACGATGAGAAATGTATTATAAATGAGGCTCTTTGTAAAAATTTCGGTCCCTCTTGAAACATAAAACCTTTGACCGGTAGATAAAGCGAAATACGACAGCAAAGCGACCTTTTGAGTTTGTGTTCTTCCATTAACTAATTGAAATGGATAGGGTAAAGGCTAGAAGAGGATATCTGAATAGTAAATGAAAGGTTCAGTTGAGGTTTCAGGAAAATAATGAATTTCGTATAGAGTGATATGGTTAAGCGACTCGTGAGGTTAAGTAACGTACGCGAAGGCAGGAAACCTGATGGGGTGACCATAGTTGACATTTAACACGAGCTTTTCCATGCCTCTGATGTTGAAGGCACGATAGCTCAGTTGTTTAGAGCACCCGGAGATCTAATCCTGCGGTCGTGGGTACAAGCCCCATTCGCGCCGAATTTTTTTCTTTCCCTAAAACTATTTTCAAATTTTGTTTATGAGGTAAGCATTCTAGCCCTGCGGGGTTATTAATGTTTTACAAATAACCCTATATGTATGTGTGAGTTTGGCATGTGTCGGTAAAGCAAACAAACGCTACACACTCAAAGGCCCACACTAAGGTTTTTCCTTGTGTCGTGGGTCCCTTGGAACATACATAAAGATAAACACAAATACCCATGACCCGAGCACAAACATCTGCTTTTTACACAAATATTTGCCCCGACTGGGAATCGAACCCAGGACTCGTCGGTCAAGCGCCACTACCACTCGACTAAACCGGCCGTCAAGTTTATGTATGAGCTCTATAATTCAAAGCTTTCATAAACTCGGCGGTATTGTGGTGGTCACATTAACTGCATGCCATCACACTGTTCGACGTTTCCTATTCAATCTTATCACAGTGAAATAAGGATGAAAATCAATCGTGGAAGGAATACCGCTTTCAAAGGCTATAGTATAACTATGGCTACAAATATTAATAGGTACATTCCTCAAGGGTAAGGGTGCTCCCGACAAGGTCATTTCTTCGTCGCCTGCCTATGTTGGAACTTTGGATGTACGCCAAATTCTTTTCTCTAGCTACTTTAACATTGATACCTTAATATTTTATTGCGTCTGAATTCTGATAGTCTTTATTTGGGTCTAACTGCCGCACTCAGAGACGTCAATTAAAGTTAAGTACTGTTAAACTCTGATGTTGTCTCTTTCACTCTTGTTGATATAAACAAGGACAGCATGACATTCAATTACTTCTTAACTTTAATTGACGTCTCTGAGTACGGTAGTAAGTAATCTTTACTTACCGAGCTACCTCTCAATGGTCGCAAGGGGTTTGCTGTATCGTGGGCGAAAGGCAGACAACCTATCACCACTATACTCACGTTTCATCTTATATTATAACCCTCAATTTCAAACGTGGCCTCAAGTGATTTATATCCCGACAGAGACATACAGCGTGACTTTAAACCAGCTAGCAATACTTTAGGGGTTGATTTTCTAAATGAAACTAAACAATGTTCCCCAAGGAACTCATTCGAAATTCTTATTAAGTTTCGTGTGGAAGGTTATTAAGTTTCGTGTCCTGATTCACAACCATAACATTCGCCAAATAATTTAGATTCACCCAATAAAAGCGTAAGTATATATCTACGTAGATACTCGTATAAAATATAAGTATGCATTTATGTGTATACCTCTCAATCACAAATTCAATACAGCGGCCATTATCTACCTATATACCTAACGTTTTATACATGTAAACACTGACTTTATATTTACCCAAACAACAACACGTTAGCTAAAATCAACGATGCCCTATCACGAACCTATTTCAAGCCAATTTTTGTCAAATGTCAACAGTCTAAGACGCAAAATCCCGAAGCTTGTGGAATATTCTAAGTTGAGACTTTGCGTGGGCGACGATTGAGATCAGATGCGTATCTTTAGCTGGGTAGATAGTGCGAACTTGCGTAGGTGTCGTAAGGGGAGTCTCGTCGAGAATATAATTCAAGTCTAATCCCTATCAACGAACCGTGAAATGACGAGGTTAAGGCATTGTCTTCTGTTGAAGTTCTCTTCAACATTTGAAAAAGGTCAGACCGTTTAATTTACCAATTACTTATTATTCAACTTATTTTGCCGTGACTTCATTTTTTAAGGAATAGCTCAAAATCGCTATAAGCGGTGAACTATTAAATTAAATAAAAAAAAAATTATTTCGGACGGAGTCCATAAAGTGTTAGTAAACAAAATAACATAAAGCTAATGTTAGTAAGACAAACAAACACGGATGGGCGAGAAATAAAATTAGGTAGTATGGAGCTGTATCCACCTTTTTAAAAGGAAGTCCTACCTTTCACTATATAATTTTAACGTTTCTACACTAACTTTAGAATAGAAAGGCCTCCCACAAGGGGACCGAAGTAGTGTATTATTGGGCATTCTAGACCACCTCCGCTCTCACAGCCGTACAGCTCACTCCGTTCGCTTCCCGGCTTCGCTCCGGTGATCTAGTATACCCAATAATACACGGGAGTTCGTTGCCTAATTCAAACCAATGAGGTGTATCATCGTTATATATTTAAACTAGTGTAATTAAAAAAAAATCTCATTTTCAAAAGACAAACGCTTCAGTACGTTAGTTATGAAATTTGTAAAACAAAAACAATTACTAACACTTGGTGAGGTGTACTCACCTAGTTCATACTATAAGGAAATGCGTCATGGAACACTTTTACCTAATACAATACGTTGTATTATTTGCGGTCCCTCTAATTGCGGAAAAACGAATTTGATGGTAGGGCTTTTGTTGCATGAAAACGGTCTTAGATTTCATAATTTATATATTTACTCTAAATCTCTCTTTCAACCAAAATATGTTTACTTAGAAAAAGTTATAAATTTGGTGCCAGAAGTTTCTTTTTTTAAATTTCACGAAAATGAGAAAGTGTTGTTTTCTAGTGAAGCTAAACCCAATTCAATAATTGTATTTGATGATGTATCATGTGAAAATCAAAACAATATTCGCGATTACTTTGCGATGGGAAGACATAAGAATATTGATTGTTTTTATTTAAATCAGACATATACCAAAATTCCGAAACAACTAATAAGAGATAATGCAAACTTGCTTATTTTGTTTAAACAAGACGATATAAACTTAAAGCATGTATATGATGAACATGTTTGTTCTGATATGACGTGGTTTCAATTTCGTAATATGTGCGCAACAGTGTGGAAGGACCAACACAGCTACATAGTAATTAACAAGGATTGTGAAAAAAACAAAGGTTGCTACAGGAGAAAATTTGATACATTTATTATTTTTGAGCCATGAAACATATAATAATCAGTATCACATCTTACCTATCATCATTAACATAATCGTAACAAAAGAGGTAAGACCGGAAACGAATTGGTAATGGAACAAAAATTAAAAAAACAGTTAATTAAATCAGCTGAAAATGTGAAAAAGAAGGTTGAACTGATGAAAAGTGCAAAAAATTATAGCAACCAAGTTTTAGACAATTTGTTTAAACCTATCACAGAACCATTAAATCAAATGTGTAAAAATAACACTCAAAAAAGTGTTAACTTTAAAAAAGACTACTTTGACAAAAGCACTGAGTATTTTGAAGAGGAAAATAATGAAACTGGGAGTGAACCTGAACATTCTGAAGATAGCAGTAAAAATATCAATCTTACTCCGAAGTCATTTGTACCTACTGTTGTGAGCTCTCCACCGAGTTCTGATACATCAACTGCTTCTTTTAAATCTATTTCTCCGAAGAGAGAATCACGGTCATGGTCGCTTTCATCAGATGTCATAAAGGATGTACCTTTTGGTCTTCGTTCAGATCGTGGAATGCTTATGATGGGTAATATAAGAGTATTCGATGGAGAGAATATTATTAGTATAGGTGGTAAAGTTTATAAGAAAACTCCAGGTCTGATGGATTTATTAACAAAAACTAAACCAAATATAAAAGTTCTAACACAAAATGATATATTAAATTATAAGAAGATTTTAGTTGAAACAAACGCTCATAGACGTGATTATGATAGCAAAAAACCTATAAAGAGTAATAAAGGCACAAAATACCTTCATATAATAAAACCTCTATTCAAGTTAACAAGAAGTGACATCAGTACCAGTAACGAGAGTTTGGCTGAAGGAAAAGGATTGCATGTTCTTAAAAAAGTGAAGAAAAATAGCGATTTTATTTACTGGGATGATCCTAATGAATTAGTAGAAAGATTACAATTGCTTATAGCCTCTAAAGACGCTGGCAACACAGGGTTAGACAATGAAATACTATCCATTGTAGAAGAGCTACGAGAGGCAAATATAATTAAGCTTTGATGATAATAAATTCATTTGATCTCGAATTTTACTAACAGCTACATCTGATTAAAAAATGAATATTGACAAATTCGGTCATCACGTACATAAACGTTTACGTCTACCGAATCATCTCGATGTATCATCAGATATACTAATGAAATCTGAGTTAGGAGTATATGATTTAAAACAAAATAGACTGCAAGGTTTGATTTCTCCAGTATCTGAAAATGATGCAGTAAATAAAGGATATGTGGATTCAATGTTAAAATACTATTGTACAAAGAAAGAAGTGCAATCGAGAGTTGAAACTGCTGTAGAGACACATCTTAAACTATTTAAAGCAAAGCTTCATGAAGCTTTAACACAAAGCTATTATTCAAAGCTAGAGATCGATCGTATGCTTCTCAAATTATCACCAGTTAAAAAAAATGAGTAAATTGACTGTTGTTAACGAACTTCATAAACCTGCAAGGAAAAATTTTCTTCGACGTCGTACTGTTATAAAAGGAATCGATGATTTGTGGCAAGCTGATTTGATCGATATGCAAAAGTATGCTAGAGAAAATAAAGGATACAAATACATACTCGTTGTGGTCGATACACTGTCTAAATATGTGTGGTCGAAACCATTAAAAACTAAAGGGAAAGAAGAAATAGTTAAAGCAATGGAATCGATTTTAAACGAATCTAATCGATATCCTCGTAACTTACAGACGGACATGGGAAAAGAATTCTACAATTCATTGTTTAAAAATTTAATGAAAAAATACACTATTAACCATTACTCGACTTACTCTACAAAAAAAGCAGCAATAGTAGAAAGATTGATTAGAACTTTAAAGTCAAAGCTTTACAAACATTTTAGCTTTCAAGGTAAATATTCGTGGTTAGGAAACCATCTGAAATCCATTGTTGATGAGTATAATAACAGTGTGCATCGCATAACCAAGTACAAGCCAAGTGATGTTAACTCTCAAAATGAATACATTGTTAAAGGAAATATTCATGAATCATACTTTAGAAACAAAACGCATCGAAATAAATATAAGATCGGGGATCAAGTACGTATTAGCAAGTATAAAAGTCAATTTTCTAAAGGATATACCCCTAACTGGTCTACAGAAATATTTAAAATCATAAAGGTCAACAACACAAACCCTGTTACTTATTTTATTCAAGATAAGAGTGAAAATAAAATACTTGGAGCGTTTTATGAACATGAATTACAAAAAACTAAATGTCCTGATATATACCTTATTGAAAAAGTTATCGAACGAAAAAACAATAAACTTTTTGTTAAATGGTTAGGCCTTAGCGAGAAACAAAATAGTTGGATTTCTGTAGACAAACTAATTTAATATAAATCAGATCATCATCAATGCAATATTCATTGATATTATATCAATGAAGGGAGCAGGACTTCTTAATAATATTTTAAATAATTTACCTGTAGAGCTACATTTACCCGGATATCAATATTGTGGTCCCGGTACAAAACTTCGCAAACGTTTGCTGCGAGGTGATAGAGGTATTAATCAGCTAGATACTGCTTGTATGCATCACGACATTGCATACTTAAATAAAGACATAAAAGCGCGCCATAAAGCAGATTTAGACTTAATAAACATGGCTAAAAAAAGGCTTCGGTCCAAAGATGCTAGTAAAAGAGAAAAAATAGATTCCTGGTTGGTAAAAAATATCATGAAAGCCAAACTGAAAGTTGGGGCTGGCGTTCATACATTTCGTGGTGTAGTGAGCAAAATACGTTCACAGTTAAAAATGCTGAAAAATAAAGATAGCACTCACGCAATAAAGATTGCGTACGCAGCTGCTAAAAAATTCTTCAAGAATAAAAAAGGATTGCGCATACCTCGAATAATTACTATTCCAAAAACTGGTGGAATATTGCCTCTTATTCCTATATTTGCTGGGCTGTCAGCATTAGGGTCGTTAGCTGGAGGAGCAGCTGGAATTGCTAAAGCTGTTAACGACTATAAAGTAGCTAAAAAAAACCTTCAAGAGTCAGAACGACACAACAAGATTATGGAATCAATAGCTATTGGTAAAGGACTGTATATTAAACCTTACAAAAAAGGATGTGGATTGTTTGTTAATTCAAAAAACTGAAAAAAAGGCTACCCAGGCGAGCACTTACTAATATTGACATTTTGAAACATTCTCAAAATATCCCTTTTTTTAGAGGTGTCTTTATGAGAGACACTTTACCAAAAAAACCAAATAAAATGGAATGCGGCGTCATTAATCTGGATAGCGTCAATAATTCAGGCACTCATTGGGTAGCGTATGTAAAAATTTATAACTATTGTGAATATTTTGATAGTTTCGGAAATCTGAAACCTCCCCTAGAGTTTTTAAAATACATGAATAATTTACCAGTTAATTATAACTACAATCAATATCAACATTTTAATACATCTAACTGTGGACATCTATGTTTAAAGTTTTTGAATGAATTTTGGGATTGTAAAAGAAATAAATGAATTTAAAATAATGTTCCAGTTGAATGTTTTTATTTCAACGATGGCTTTCACACTGTCTATAACAGATAACAAATCTATTCTCACTACTAATTATTCACCTCCTCTAGAACTAGATGGTGAATACGAATGTGCACTGTTATATTTCTCCACCTTTTACTCAATACCGAATGTTGATGCGAAAAACAACTAGTTTTACTACGGTGATAAGGAAGTTCTCGAAATACCAGAAGGCTCCTACGAACTTCATGACATCAGCGATTTTTTGCGATCGCATGTTAAAGGTTGCACTTTAAGATTGTCTTCAAATAATAATACTTTAAAGGCAAATTTGCTGTGTACCAAAGATGTTCACTTTGAAAAAGAAAACTCATGTGGTAATTTATTTGGTTTTGGGAAAGAGATCTTGAAGGCAAATATATTACACGAATCTCGTTATCCTGTCAGCATTCTACCGGCAACCATTGTGCGAATAGAATGTGACATAATAAGCGGCTCTTTTGTAAATGGTAAACCTCAACATATAATATACGAATTTGCACCAAACGTACCTCCAGGCTATAGAATCATACAAACACCAAAAAACTTGATCTATTTTCCTGTTAACCAAAATTCAATTTCTGAAATTAATATAAGACTATTAGACTCCAATAATAACTTGATTAATTTGCGTGGTGAAGAAGTGCAGTTGTATTTACATCTTACAAAAAAATGATAGATTTTAATAATGAAGGTAAAGTTAATAAAACAACGAACAAAATACAAAACCATGCTAGTGTGGAAACGGCTCCTCTTAAAAGAAGACATCCCAGAAGAAAAATTAAGCTAAATAATAGTAATAAGAAGTTTTTGAAAATTATTGGTTTATTAAAATGAATATTTTGAACGTGTTGGAATCTCCAGTAGTAGACAACAGTATTGAAAGTTTAGAATTACATTCATATAAGCCATACGTTACAAGTTTCAACAAAAATGATGAAATTCGAATACCTATTAATCAGCAAGATCTTTACGTCCTTCCTTCAGCAAGTTCATTGTATTTGGAAGGAATGGTGACAGTTTATAACAGTGAGACAAAGCAAAAAGTTGAACGTATAAATTTTGTCAACAATCCTATTTTATTTCTTTTTCAAGAAATCAGATATGAACTAAATGGAGTGGAAATAGATAAAGTTAAAAATGTTGGTGTAACAACTACTATGAAATCATACTTATCGTTGTCAGAAAATGAATCAAAACTTGCTAAAGTTTGGGGGTGGTCCTTATCAGGCACCGCAAATGTAAATGGAGGAATGTTTTCAGTATCGATACCAATGAATAAAATCTTAGGCTTTGCAGAAGATTACAAGAAAATAATTATGAACTGCAAACATGAATTGGTTTTGTTAAGAAGCAATTCAAATTTGAATGCTTTGAAACTTGGCGAAAAAGAAGTATTAGACGATATAATTATAAATAAAATAGTTTGGCGCATTCCGCATGTGAAAGTGTCGGATCGCGAGAGATTAAGTTTACTAAAAAGTTTGGAAAGAGATCGAGCGATAACATTAGCTTTTAGAAATTGGGATCTTTACGAGTATCCATTACTTCCAAAAACTCGAAAGCATACATGGTCCATAAAGACAACTTCACAAATAGAAAAACCCCGGTACGTTATCATAGGACTGCAAACTAATCGGAAACAAAATACGAAAAGTTCTATGTCTGAATTCGATCACTGTAATTTGATTGATGTAAAAGTATTTTTGAATTCCACCTACTTCCCATACGAAAGTTTAAACATAAGTTTTTCCGATAACAAGTTTTCTTTATTATATGAGCAATATGCGAAATTTCAACAGTCATATTACGGACGCCGTGCAGAACCACTGCTGAGTTTGAAAGAATTTAAAGAAATAGCGCCATTGTTTGTTATCGACTGTTGTAGACAGCAAGAAACTTTAAAGGGTTCTATTGATGTAAGACTAGAAATTGAAGCCGATCAAGACATACCTGATCAAACTTCAGCGTATTGTCTCATATTAAACGATTGTATTTTTGAATATAGACCTTTAAGCAATATTGTAAGAAAAGTGTCATAATGAAAAACAACACTATTTTTGTCGATCTTCAAGGATTTAAAAATTCTAAAAATGTTTTTATTATAAAAGAATTCGCTTTATCGACAAGCGAATGGACACAAGTTTTCTTAGTGAAACCACCTTATGCATATACAACCCAAACTTCAGAAGAAAAAAGGCAAACGAAATGGATTGAAAAAAACCGTGGAATTTTTTGGAGCGAAGGGTTTATTGATTATCGCGAGTTTCAGCGAATCATTCCCATGTATTTAAAAGACCAAAACATTATTATCAAAGGTTGTGAAAAACTAAAATGGGTTAAGAATTTGTGTGACAATTGTAACTTAATAGAAATCGGAGATAAAGGTTGTCCAAACCTGAGGACTTTGCAAGAAAGGTATAAAGACTGTAATCTAAGCTGTGTTTATCATAAAAATCAATGCGCTCTTAAAAATGTTTGTTGCTTACGAAAATGGTATTATGACAACCATATGTATCAATTTAAGATTTTTGAAAATAAAATTGTACCTTAAAATTAAATCTCTGTTTATTTATTAAGTAACCCATTTTACCTGTTTATTAACAATACCAATACCAACAAACCAACCACAATACCAATTTATAAATATTTAAGAAACTCTATAAAAAAGTTTATTTAGAAAAAGGCAATTACTAGAAATCATAATTTATTCATATTAGTAATAACATAAATTATCATTATAACAAATTAAACTAGACACTTAAAATCTAATTTTTGTTGAAGCTGTTGCAGAGTGAAGCACAGGTTTCAACAACGTTGATTCTGTCTGTAACAATAATATTTGAGGTTAACAAACATGAATTATCTAAAGTTATGTGGAAAATGTAGAATATAAACTTACTTACCTAAATATATCCACATTCAGTGCTTTTTCGTTCCTTTCTGCTACTTCTGCGCCAATCTGGTACATCAGCTGTGATGTCTTGTACAAAATATTATCATTTTCATCGTAAATTACATATTGAGACTTCAGTTTACTTTGCAATCGCACGGCGGTCTTATTATCTTGAGCTTTAATAAGTTCTATCCGAAGAATGTATTTAGGAATTTGATGATCCATTGTAGCCACGTAACTTGTTTGTGGTTGACTTAATTTTTCGTCAGACATTTTGTTATAGGAGCACACACAATTAACGAACTGAACACACCAAAATCAAGTTATGAAATGATATTTTTATTTTCAATCAAATAAAACCGCCGCACCGTATGCAAAAGACAATTGACACCCTGCTTCCCGCACCACCCGCTGCGCGTCAGGTCCCTCCGCTATCGCCTGTGACACATACGACACGTGTTCAACAAGTTCGAACCTGCATTTATGCAAAGTAATCACATACGGTACCTTACATTGAATATTGGAAATTCTTCGATCGTCATGTTACACCGCAATATGTGAAAGTAATAAGTTAGCATAAGGTTTGTTGCAAAACCGTTTTTATTACAACTTAACAGAGTGCATCTGTGAGCTGGTTTCTGAATCTTGCTTCTAAAGAGATAAATGAAAGTCAAAATAATTCTATATTATTTCATTTATTATTTAAGTAGATACTAAATTTACAAATACAAATTATTCTTGACTATAAAATAAAACATAAGGTAAAAAATAATCAAATCCAATAGTAACTAACTCATTCTCGGTTAAAGTACTACAATGATCAATTAACGTGGACTTTATATTATCAATCGTTCTAAATCGATGGTATCTAACAATTTCCTTAAAGTTTTCAATACTTTTAGGTATTTCATTGCTTAACTTGAATAAATGATTAAGATATAATATTATACAGTTATCAAAAGTTAAAATTGTTTTATTAATACTATTAATAAGCTTTGAATCGCAAAATTTTACGAAATAAAGAAAGTTATATACATTTTTTGTGCAACGATTTAGTATCTGTTTATACACATATAGTAATTCATCGAATGCAATCGAAATATTAGTTCCATAGTCACTTTCTGTTATTAATATTTTTGGTTGAAATTCTATTTCTGCCCATAATCCTAATATTATTTGTACACTCTTACGTTCGTATACCCTTTTCTCAATACATATGTCAGATAAATAACCTTTGTTAGTATTCATGTTCCTAATATTGAAATGTGTCCCCAAGCCTTAGTAGACACTTTGCTCTTCAAAATCAAACGCTTGTCATCATTGGATGATAGAGCAACCTTGTCAACACTGCGAGTAAACACTTCGTGTTTAATTGATTTAAATAAAACATTCTTTTTGCGCACTATTTTGTCTTCATATAAGGTATTTTTGTAATCAGAAATTGTTAAGTCTCGCGTTACACATGTCTTTACTCCTTTAGCTCTCTTAATAACACTGTTACAAGTTTTGACACAATACAACTTTGACCGAAGGCCTACAAACTCTGTTATTTTTTGACCACCCATTTCATCTTTAAATAGTCCAGGAATTTTTTTGTTATGCAATGGTAAACTGAATTCATTGTCAAGACTATAGTTGCTTGTATCAAAATATTGCAGAAAATTTAGTTTAAGATCTTTATAGAAGTTCCGCGTTTATTTGTTACGGATGTTAACACATGCCTTTTTACTTTTTAAGGCTTTCGGTAGATCTATGAAAGTTGAACCGCGAAGAGGAACATATTTGTTAATATTGATTTCCAAATGTGAAGTGTTTACAAAAGTCCACCCGCTGTCTCGCTCCTCGAATTCCTCTATTTTAGTTTTCAAAGTACTTATAATTGAGGCAAGTAATGATTTGAAATCAAAATTTAAGTATAAAGCTATATTTCGAGTGGCAAAAGATTTCATTTCCTGAGTATCATTTTTAAACATCAAGAACATGCAAAATAATTCCAAATTTACTTTTATACAAGTATGCACACGAATAACTTCAGTTATTAACGACTCTAACTTATCGCTGATCGAATTCAAAAAAGATTCGACGGTGAATTCGTCTGTTTCCGCAGCAGGTATTCTATACGACACGATGCGAGATTGGAACGCTGAAGCTATCTTTTCAACGCCGGGGCTAACAAGTATACTTTGATCATTTTTTTTATGAGTTTGACTGCGCAAGTGACCTGTCCACGATTTGCTATCAACTGTTTTACTACACGCAGTACAGAATGGCATTTTGAGAGCAATCGGTAGAATTAATATCAGAAAGTGAAACTATGGAAGTATAAAAATAAGGAAACCGATGTAAGTAGGAATGTTTAAAATGTATCTACCTAAAATAATATGGAAGTAAAATAGCAATAATAGACATTGAATTAATTAAGTAGTTTTGTTTTTGTATGTGAAAAAAACTGGTTCGCTTTTCTCAAAGAGTTTGTAGGCACGGGCTAAAAACTGCTGCAGGTTCTCCCATTCCTCCGTGTCCGCACCACACTCCAGGCGCACGCTGGTGAGGGCTTTTTTGTAGCGCTCGTCGTTAGGAAGCCCGTCAATGTCCCCGTTCTTGTAGACTTTTACCTCCACCATATATTCTCCTGAGGAGGCCACGGCACGGCGCACGTGCCCCGATGACACTCGGCTTATAAAAGTGGACGGGGGGCGTGGGGTTGCTTTTGACGAGCTGCAGGCCCGCTCTTCGCATGAAATGATGGTAAAAATGTCCTTCTTGGTCTTCTTTACCGACCTGCAAACAAAAATTAATGCATTTATTTTTTTAATAAAAACCATAGGTTAACTAATTTAAAGATGGTTAAGTATACATCGAATTTATGAGACGTATCTACATTAATTGTTAAGCCCCTATTTCTTGTACAGTAATTATAGAAACTAAAAAACAACCAATTGCGAGTCTACCTTTATCTATAAAAACGGCAAAAAATCATGTCTATTTATATGGGAGCCCCTTAAATATTTATTTTATTCTACTTTTAGTAATTGTTGTTATAGCGCTAATAGAAATACATCATCTGTGAAAACAACTGCCTAACTATCACGGTTCATGAGGTACACCACGGTAGCAAACGGACAGACAGACGGACGGATGGACGGATAGCGGAGTCTTAGTAATAGATCCCGTTTTTTAGCCTTTGGGTACGGAACCCTAAAAACGTAGCCCATAACTTGTTGAATGTTTAAATATCGAGAGAACGATTAAAGAACATTGCTGCATTCAACTACACCTTAAGTGCCAATTACATTTTAAAGAAGCAATGTATGTATGTATTTAATTGGTCTTTGAAATCAACCCATCGAAATCAATGAAAATTACATAATAGAGCCCTTTGTTTAGATCAAAACTAAATAACTTCATGTAAAAATGTTCAATACTCACTGTTCAGCAGGATCCGCCTTCCTCTTGTTGGAGCTTCGACGCTTCTTGGTCTCCGAATACTCTGAAGCCGTGAAGTCGTTGTTGTATTCAATATCAGATTCACCCCTGTAAACAAAATAAAAAATGACAGTAAGTTAAAAATTAATCGTGTGCTAAACTGCGTTAATATAACTCATTAAATAAATAGAAAAAATACTTGTAAATTAAATGTGTAAAAATTTAAATACTTACTAACATTTTTGAAATGATTTAAGTCTTGACACTTAATGCACTTCAGGAACTTGTAGCACTGGAGGAACTTGTAGCACTGGAAAAACTTGTAGCACTGTAGAAACTTGTAGCACTGGTTATCACTGAGCACTTGTTTTTTATTTAAAAACTCGAAAATAATGAAAATTTTGACGAAAAAATGGGTTTATAAGTAAATCAATTTCACTTTGTCAGCGTTAACGTTGACATTTCAAAATACAGTAAACGATGGTTATCGTTCACGTTAATTAGAACCTAATCGTAAGGTGTTAACATTGAAAATCAATCAACATTCTTACCACCTATACTACTTTATAGTTCAATCAATATTCGTCGCCTTTGTTAATGCCGGTAAAGGCGAATGCTCATTGTTAACCGAACGCGAACATTCGCAGGGCGAATGGTAAATTTAACAAGGTAGAGAACTACATTACAAGATTTGAGAATTCATTTTGTGTTCAATTATATGACGCATTCATTGCACACTTTGAGATAGAGGGTTGGAGGAATTTGTATAAGAAATATGATGTATAAAATTATTTCAAACATGACAGCATACAATTCGGGTGATGCGAACAGTGAGCCATCACCTTTATAAAGAACCATGTTGCAGCAAAACTATAAACCAAATAAGTCATACATTTTTGTTTGAATTTTAAAATACTGATGCGTAAAACGTTAGACTTAACTGCCGATTACGTTAATACTCAATTTAGGAAACTTCGAAAATATATAGTTTCATTGTTACTAAAACTTATATGATTGTTAAAAAGGTACTTCAGCGATATAAAAATATGACTGCGTGAAGTTACTTTAAAAAAATATTAACGAAACGTTATTCGTTTATTTATTATGCATTTTATAAATTATATTAACACAGTAATATAGGTAACTTAGGAAAATATTGTTTTTAATTAACTATAACATAAAGTAAACAAAAGTATCAGGTAGTCAACTATCCGTAATGCTGATTTCACAAATTGATATAGTACAGGAGTTACCATGTTATTTTATTCGTTTTACTTTCTAGCATCGTAAAGTTAAAATAACACTTTCAATGTAAGTTTTACTTATCGTAATGATAATGAGCAGTAACAGTTTGGTGAGTAATTAATGAAAATAGAAATAATTTAAGGGAAAAAATCAACATGAATGAGATTAAACCTATGACTTTGGGTTAGCTATCCAATGGTCTAAACTAAACCAATTATCCTTGTGGTCAAGCCGTGAATTGTCTAATTCCTTAACGCACAATTTGTAGCGCGGTAGAGTATCAGAAGATTTATTTCTAGAGTCGTGAGTACAAATGTCTTTTACGGTGAATATTTTTCTTGACATTAATTTCTTTTAGAATATTTCTCAACGCGGGAAGCGTTTTAAAAATATTCAATTATAGGTACTTATTTTACTGAAATAATGTAAATTTTACTGAAATGTGTGTTATTTTACTCAAAAAATGTCTCACCATTACACATTATGTTCCAATAAACATGGCGTGTTACCACGTCGCGCGATTGTTTACGTCGCTTGCGATAGTAATCTCGTACACCAGGTGTACATTTGGCGTGCGAAGGCTAAGTGGTTTTCTAGAACTACTGATGCACTGCCTACCCCCTTAGGGATGACAGGCGTGAGCCTGTAAATTTAACTTACAAAAATGATAGCAGGCTCTTACACTAACTTGCTCGTGGGAAAAAAATGACGTCAAGCTCATTCACTACCAGGCTACGAAGGCGTTGGACGCAGTTTGGTGCATTTATAGTTCTTTATTTTTTAATGTAGATTTAAGAGTGATTTACTTAACAAAAATGTTAAAGTGATTTTAATCGGGAAAATTTGGTAAGTACCTACATGCATTTTTTAACGATTTTAATTGTATTTTTTAGTTCAAAATTGTGTAAACTCATTTAAATATTTTAATTTCAACATGGTAAAAAATTTAAAATTAATCACTAACTTTTTAAGTTCAAAAATTGTGTAAAATCATTGCAATATTTAAATTAAAGTATAACAACAATTGCGATTTGTTTGCTATTTTTGGTTCAAAATTGTGCAAGCTAAATTGAATATATTTAAATTACAGCATGATAATAATAATAAAATTAACTCACTTTCAGTTAAAAAATTGTGAAAATTCATTTAAACATTTTAATTGTGATTTTAATTGCTATTTTTCATCAAAATTGCATAAACTCATTAAAATATTTTAATTACAACATGGTAATAATTGGAACATTAATTGCTAACTTTTTCAGTTCAAAAATTGTGTAAATTCATTTCAACATGTTAATCGTGATTTTAATTGCTATTTTTTCAATAAAATTGCATAAATTCATTTAAATATTTTATTTACAACATGGTAATAATTGGAACATTTAACGCTAACTTTTTCAGTTCTAAAATTGTAAAAAACCATTTAAAATAAAACTTTCATAAAAACTGTTATTTTAATTGGAATTCATTTCAGTTCAAAAATTGCGTAAGCTCATTTTAATATTTAAATTACAGCATGTTATAATAACGAACGTAATAGCTCACTTTTTACATTTTATAAATCGTGTAAAATTAATACAAATCGCAACATAATAATAATAATTACATATTTATGGTAAACTCGAAATTCTATGAAGGTATAATATTTTTATTATTATCTGTTTCAATTTATTTTATATCATATTATAAAGTTTAGCAAGATTTTTTGGTATACAGTCGTTGTATCACAAACGTACCTATAAAAAAATTCGTATTTTAATGAATTCAACGTAAAACTATAGAATTTCGTTCTGTAGAAGCATATTCTAGAAATATAATTATTTATATTTAACATTAGTTTATTTGTTTTAGGCTGTACTTCTTTTTCAAGACATTCAATGGTGTTGGTAAATCCAGTTAAATTGCTATTCACAGATAAACCATTTAGTTATTTTAAATTGAGATTTTGTATTATTCATTGCATTTATTTTAGTTTTCTTTTATTTTCAGATTCGTCATATACTGCTGCCAAGAAATCGTGTTTCATCTAACTTCATTCCAGCTTTGTTTGTGTATTTAATTTAATTTTATAAAAATAAGAATAATCTTCCATGACTGTTGTAAGAAAGCAACAGTTCATTCCTTGTGTAAAACTTTATTTCCCATAATACCCCCAATCCCATCTGGTAACCAGGTAAAGGTAATGGTAATGGTAATTATGTGTTGGTATGGTAATATTGAGTAAGTATTTAGAGATAAGAGCACATTAGTTATTTAAATAGCGATTTTAGTTCTTGTAGACTCATTCTAATTTAATATAAATATGTAGGCAGGAATTAGGAATGCAACCGGTGGGTTGGATCTTACCACGGGCTCCCAGCGAGTTACCACGGGGCTCGCAGCCGGTATGCTTTAGGGTCGGTGGGTTGGATCTTACCATGGGCTCCCAGCGAGTTACTTACCATGGGGCTCGCAGCCGACGAGTTAGGAATGCGGTCGATGGGAGGTTCTTACCACGGGCTCCCAGCAGGATACTTACCACGGTTCCAGCAATCGAACGTATTAGGGTCGGTGGGTTGGATCTTACCATGGGCTCCCAGCGAGTTACTTACCATGGGGCTCGCAGCCGACGAGTTAGGAATGCGGTCGATTGTTAGACAACGAACTCCCGTGTATTATTGGGTATACTAGATCACCGGAGCGAAGCCGGGAAGCGAACGGAGTGAGCTGTACGGCTGTGAGAGCGGAGGTGGTCTAGAATGCCCAATAATACACTACTGACCGACGATCTGTTAAAGGTCGCGGGAAGCCGCCAAATGCGGGCGGCGCTGGACCGATCGATGTAGGGATCCTTGGAGGAAGTCAATCTCCAGCAATGGACGTCTTTGGCATATTATGGCGACTAGTTTTGAGTATAATTCAGTAGATTTGAGTAGACTTCATGTTAGGAAAAATAATTTATATGTCATTAACTTCCCACGATTCCTTTGCTACGAATTGCTACGAAGTTCGCGTTTTTTCACTTTATGCTTGGTAGTTTTTACTTTTAAGCTGACACTCTCTCAAGGCAGGAGTATTTTTCACTGCCACAATGTAGGTCAACCATAGAAAAAAGATTTTTTTTCAGGATGGAAGGAAAATTGGGACGCTACGATTTCATTGCTACGAAGTGCTACGAAATTTTGATTTTATTGTTTTTCCAACACTGTGAGATTGGAAGTACGTTTAACGGCTACCAATAGAGTGTTAGGATGATAGAATTTTAGCTACTCTAGTATATTTTTTACATTAGTCTTTCTTACTACGAATGGGTCTAAATTTATTTTTTTAGATTTTGCTTCTTTTTAGATACACCACATCTTCTCCATCAATTTTCATAAAGATCAGAGAAAAGCATTTATCCAGTATTAGAGCGAAAGTAATTAAAGATGAATAAAAAGTGTTGAAAGGAAAAAGGTAGGCTTTGAGCCATTTCTTTTTCCTTCAAACACGTAAAGCCATTTATTTTCATTTTCGCAAAAGTCTAGAAAAATGGTGTGTTGTTTCACAGTTTCATTTTCCAACACGTTTAACCGCAAATCCCATTTTCTGTAAATTATATCTGGCAGCTTAACCTTCATTCCAGCGCCAACGGCTCTGAAATGGCTGCATATTAGGGTTTGTAGTCACAACAAACAAACAGGCTAAAGTATTAAACCCAAAATACGCAGATACCTTTCTTGTAACCTTGACTGTTTGATGTTTATTCTGTGCTTTATTTTGAAGAAAACAAAGCCTAATTTTGCTGTAACAAACCAATTAATGTTTAATCACTTTAACAAGTTTCATGATCCCTTAAGCTATGTATAGTTGCGTATGAAAGTGCCTACACATATTTAATTACTATAAAGGTTTACAACTAATGTAAACGCTTATAACTGTTATGAATTTTATGTATATAAATAAGTATAGACATTTTGTTTAACATTTCAAAGAAGGGGCAAAATCAGATGGACTATTAAGTAAGTACAGAATTTCTGATTGATGTAACATCCTAAAGAAAGAGAGGAAACTTTGGCAGAAAGGAAAGAGTTTGCTGTGGGACGCAACCTGCGTCAGCACATTCGCTGCGTCTCACCTGTCACGCACCATCCGAGCGGCAGCCTTAAAAAAGAGGGAAAAGTACTCGGTGCTCGCGCGGGAGTACTTTTTCGTCCCAGTAGCAGCTGAAACGACTGGGTGTTGGGGCTCTGAGGCAATCGCCTTTATTAGGGAAATCGGCCTGCGGGAAAAAGGCAGCGACCCTCGCTCCCGGTCATTCCTGCTGCAAAAGCTATCCAGCGCGATAATGCTGCAAGTGTGATGGGTGGGTACCTTTGCACGGGGGATGACTCGGGGTGATTTTCAACTGGATACTTAATTTCGTATTTTTACGCGAAATAGTTTGTGTTTAAAAATATATTCTGACAACTGATTGTAATACTAATACACTCCAAACTAAATGATCCATGAAAAAATTTTTTATTTTATTTTGACTTTGAAATGAAACAGGCAGTTTTGGGATGTCAAAGTATAAAAACCTTTTTTTAACAAAAGTTACTTCTTACTTTTATAAAAAAGTAACATTTCCTTAAGTCTTTATTTAAGGTAACATGTGTTAATGAAGCCCGTATCAATGTTGATACTAAAACATTATTCAATAATATTGTCGACGAAGAAATTGTAAACAAGCTTCGGTAATTAAGATACACAATTTCGGTAGCAATCCATACTATCCATACTAATATTATAAATGCGAAAGTAACTCTGTCTGTCTGTCTATCCGTCTTTCACGCTTAAACTACTGAACCGATCTTGATGTAATTTGGTACAGAGATAGATTAGAGCCTGGGAAAGGACATAGGCTACATTTTATCCCATAGTTGGGCACGATATAACCTGTAGTCCACGCGGGTGGAGCCGCGGGCTTAAAGCTAGTTTCAAATAAAACCGTATATGTTACTTTGACATTTATTGGAAATAATAATTATGACACAGTTTGGTTCTTATAAAACCGAATTATTAATATTGGAAAACGTTTTCATGGAAAACGTTTGTAAGCAATACCTACGCTTTCGAAATCAGACCTCATCCTTCGGGAATTCAAATGCGTATGATCTGAATTATTCGCATTCCAAGTTTTACGTAATTCGTCGGCATTCGTGACATTGGTATCGCTGTTGCAAAAACGCATCCAGCATCCATTGAGGGGTCGAACGTTTGACTTTGCCGTTGAATGTATTCAGTCATCAATGTACGCAATGTGTGACGTAAACATCGTGACTTGGCCAGGAACGTGTAGCAGCGCGCAGCACCGATCGATCGCATGCGCGCGCAGCTCCGCCATTCTGCCAGAACCGAAGGCTCTACTCTCTCAATATTTCCCACAGAAATGAACCAAACCAGTGATAAGTGACTGCCGTGCTTGGATTTCGTAACCCGATTCCAGTAACTGCACAAGGGATCAAAAAAGAGGTCAGTAATCAGTACTCAATGTCGTCTTCATTAATACCGTTCCCGCTAGGCTGTAATGCGTTAATTGCTTTCAGACTCACCGTAAACGTTTTCAGTGGTTCCAGCTTAATTTACATACTGGTGAAGACCTATTATTCCAATAATTCTAAGAATTAGAGTGAAAATCGTGATTTGACTTTTTGATATATAGCTAGCGGTAGTTATGTTTCAATATGGTTGCCTTTACGTATTTTAAGTTGAGCGACTCCGTTGGCATTAAGTTGTGCAGTGGCATTTTATCCGATTAACACAGGTGAAATTGCACACTTTGTTTGGTGATTGTTCCTTTTGAAACTTTTACAGGTGGTGACGATGTTTCATAAAACTTTAGTACTGTGTGAGTGTAGAGTTTCTCCCGATGTTGGGAAAGGTCGATAATCTTATAAAGAAACGTCTAAATCCCAAGGCAACCGCCGCGGTCCTCGATTGCTGTTATTTCTTACTGTTTACGTAGCAAATTTTATTTGCACTGTTCCGTGTTCAAAGGTAGAATGCAACCACAGGATGTGTAGTAGTTTCTTCTACGCTATGATTGCGTTAAAACTTGACTATTGCGAAACTACAGAAAACAACCATCCACGCTGGACTAGAAGTGTAAGAAACACTTATAATGTGCCAGCTGTCAACTCTTCCCATGTATGACGTTGGCGAAAGGCTGACAAACTATCATCACTATACTCGTGTTCCATGTATTAACCCTCTAAATATACACGTCAAACGTGGCGTCAGGTGATTCTGATGCTCTGCCTACCCTGACAGGAATTGTAGGCGTGAGTGTATGAATGGATGGACACAAAAATACGACTCCAATATACTTATGTATCTATATGTTCTTTTTAAATGTCACACAATCCTTTATTGTTTATTATTGTAGATGTAATCACTTCAGTTTTTAATTACTGCAAAAGTTGTGTGGGATTCTAGGAGCACTCGTACTATTGTTATAAGCGTAAACACCCACGTCCTTATTTCTAAAATATGTTTTGCTCGGACTTCCGAATTATATTTATTATCTAACAAACCGAGTACCTACCATCTACGTCCTTTCAGCGTCCCACGCATTTACTAAGCTTGATTCGTAGCACAATCAACTGCAAAGGGCAAAATACTGTCTCTAAATAAAATAACCTATTGTTACGTTAACAATATTAATGAATGTCAATAATAATAAATAATATTCAATAATAACGGCCGGCCGGTTTGTTCGAGAACTTTTAACTCAAGAACGGTTGAACCGATTTTCATGGTTTTTGATTTGTTGTATTTGTCTCCGTCCCAAATAGCAAAATAACTATTAAAAATATTTGAAAATTTACGAAATAATTCTCACGGGAACGAAGCCCCGGGTGAAAAGCTAGTTATTAAATATTAATGTTAGACGGGAATCGAACCCGCAACTCTCAGATCAGTAGGCAATCGAGCTGTTAGACTAGTCAATAGTAAATCAATTTGAATTTCCTAGTCTGTAACTTTGAAATAAAACTTAACATATAATAAATATTACACACGTTACCTACATTAGGGAACAATGTAACAAAAATATATCTTTCTTTCTGGGGTTAAATCATAGCGATGACATCTTATTGTACATCTTTTTCATATTTATAGCATTAAAAGGGTCTCGAAATTCCGAGCACGCCTTAACCGTCATAAAGAGAGAATTTCTGTCCCGAGCCAATGAAATAGAGCCAAAATACTAAGTAACGATCAGTTTAGTAATCGAGTTTATAAGTAAGGACACTCTTGCCTTGAACTTTGGACCAGTCGGACTGTTTTCTAAAAATCCAACCTGTGAATCTGGTGATTTCTTTTGACTTGTAAATGTCCCGAATAAATCAGAATCTAATGAATAGTTGATTCGTGAAAAACTAAGTAAAATGTTGTGCAATAAACGACACGGGTGTCAAATAAAGTTGATAAACAAGCTTTTTAATAACGTATGTTCTTTTACCTGGTTGAAACGCAAAATTATATATTAACTTTCAATAGTTTCAAAAATGTAGATCTAAACTATAATTAAATGTAAATTGTAAAAATTAAGTATTTAATTTGTTTCTCAATTTTTGCTAATGTTCATGCATTGTTAGATATAACTATAACGTAGTTCTGTGATAATGTTAACTAGGAAAAACTTATGCGACATCCGAAGTTTCACGCTTAAATCGTAAACTCGAAATTCGGGTTTCTGACGTTTCTTGTTTCGCAACTGACAACCTCTTGTCAGCTGCCTGCCTTCCGAATCCAAAGTTCCTTTTATACTGCGTTTGTATTTGAACCCTCTCACTTTACCATTAATATTATATCGTTTTATTTGTTTATAAGATGATGTTTTAAAATACGGGCACAAAATGGTACAGACACAAACTTCATCGGGACCGCACAGTTCTTAATTTAAAAGACATCATTAACTGTCATTTAATTTAATAACATTCACTGTTATTCACACTTAAGAGTCTGTTGGAATGATGAGTTTAATTTTATTACATATAAGATCTAATCTAAAAACGTAAAATTATCACCAGACATGTCACCGATCCTGCCGTCGCTACTGGCGCGATGGCGGCGAGAGGCGCCGGAAGCGACCACGCTGGCCGTGCCAGCACCAACGGTCGCCGGCACCGCCCCACCAACGGGTTCCGAGATGCCATCAGGTTAGTGTTTCTATACTGCTCTATGGTGCTAGGTAAGAGGATTAGAAAGGACTACGCCGGCCACGCTACTTACTCACAGCCGCGGGCACTGCCCTACCCGCGGGCTCCGAGTTGCCATCAGGTTAATATAAGAATTTTTATGGTGTTCGAGGAGAAATACCTAACTTTGTGCCACAAATGACAACTTCACTGGTATATCAACGGTGCGTCTTGGTGATCTTAACTCACAAGACGAGGTGGTTCTTTTTAATTCCTATCACGAGCAGCTCGAGCATGATGCGCAACAAACTCGCGCGGCACGCCACTCGGCTGACGGTTAAACTTCAATTTGATTGCGTGAAGGCCCTCGCAAAGGCTTGCTCGCCCTCTGGCGTTGCCAATGTTGCATTCTGCCCGCGAGCACTTTGAGCTCGAGCTGCTGCTTACTCAATGTTGTTTTAGCTACTTTTTTTACGCCCGCCGGCGCAATACCCCACAGCGATCACACATCCGTGTTTAAACACGCCGAAAGTCGCTCTTACTAAACGAGCCCGATTATAAGGACATCAGACTAAAGATTCTGTATCCCCAGCGGCAGGATCACTAGAGCCGGGGCTGTCGACGACCACCACGACGCAAGAGACCATGGCGGAGAAGACAGCCGAGATAGCGCGCAAGATGAACATGGAGACTTGGCAGCTCGTCGCCATTCTTGTCGGTGAGTTGAACTCTTTAGTTCTACCTACTTGACAGAATAGATGTGGTATCTTGTCCTAAGAAACAATTTTAACTAAGAGCAACAATGAAGGAGTACTTTTTTTAAAATCATGTCTACACTACAATCTCGTCAAATCTTGAAATGCACGCCTAAAATGTATATTTAATTTAAAATTTTTGTGGTGGTTCTATAAATAGAAAGAAGTTTTTTATTTGAACATTGGAGGTTTACACCTAATTACTTTTTTGTTATTCATATGTGTCCCTTGAGGGATAACAGGATTTCATTAACATAAAGAGCCGTTCCTTGCCTAACACTTTGATTATGTTGAAATCCTATTCAAAGCATTTGATGATGTAACCGAAAAAAATTCCACGAGAAACCAGTCTGAAAAGGACATCATTAAGTCCCCAAATACTTATATTCCCCGAATACAAAAACTTATATTTTTGTTATTGCGCACGAATATCACAAATTCTAACAAGCAATCAAATTGAGCAAACATCATACTTACTAAGCCCTTTGCCCGAGAATGTGTTTTTAAAGTAATTTAGCCGACCCTTTTTGATTCTCGTATTGAAGGTCCTTTTTAGGTCCCTTATCCCTTTGTACCTATCTTTTTCGTAATAGAGATATGGTAAAGCAACTTCTAATTAGTTTTAGCAAGACTTTTTCTCATGTTGGGTCTACCCAAAACTTTCCAACTGACGCGTTGTAAAATGTACTCTAAGTTATGTAAATTTTGCTAAGGTCGGGTGCTGGGTCAGATTACTATCAAGGTCAAAATTTGCTACTGGGATTTCGGCGTAGTTAGGAAACATATTGTGATGTTCAAACTATCGTTCATATTGTGTATAAGTGTACATGTTTTCCATATAAAAGGTAATAGCACAACATGCAAGACTAACCTCGGCGAAGCTTGCAATAATCTATCAAAACTTTTTGAAGACTGAGAAATAAACCGGCTAATCATTTTAAACCTGATCGAGCAAGACTGCTTTCTGCATGTTATCCATCACTGGCTTGATTTTGATCCCGAGCCTCTGAAGATATACATGATTTTTCGGGATTAAAAAAATCTGCGACTATTATCAACTCTCCAGCTTCCAAATCGCAATTTCATGGTTAGTTATTCAAAGTAAAAAGGCATTAAACAAATCTAAAAAAACACTCAAATAAACAAACATTTTATAATAATTTGTTGTTCCTCTAGGCGTGGCAGTGGTCGTCCTCGGAATATGCTTCTGCTGCATCAGGCGATGTTTCCGCAAGCGTCGGTCCCGGGACAAAGGAAAAGGCGCCAAAATCGACCTTAAACCCCAGTTCTTAGGTTCATCTTACAATAAAGAGAAGGTAACGTTTATGACCATCTATCTGCTAAGAATAAATATGAAAATATTTCAATTATCGTGTACAATCAGGTCCGAAGCAAACTTTCAACACTTTAAGTCAAAAATGTAAAGCTGCTAGCTAAGTCGACCACAAACAGTGGTTGATTAAGTCAGAAACCAATGGATACTTAAAGCCCTTAATAAATATTGTACTTAAAGCAATAAATTAATATGAATAAAAATAGGGTAGTGTCTGACAAGAAGCTAAATCTTATATTGTTAATTTAATGAGGTTTGATTGATCTAAACTGGGTTACCATGTAGAGGAGAAGATGCAGTTAAACCGGTAAAGAATCCACTACATTCTGATTCTAAAAAGTTATAAGCATCGAATCGATTTTGCTTCCCTAATACATTGTTGATTATTTGAAAAACAATACAACCAGTTATTATTTCACAGGATATGCTTCCAATATAAAGACCCGTTTGTCTTTATACAAATGTTATTTTAACAATTACGTACGATTACAGCGGTAACAAAGACATTGTAGATATTGCAGCTATAAACTAAAAACAATGACTGACACAGAACAATAGTACCTGCCACTAATGAACTAACTAAATTCATTTTCTTTAAGTACATCAATATTTTTTTTACAAATAGGTGTGTTCCAAACTCCTTTAATGAAATGGAAATATTACTTTCAAATGAGATCACTATTTACATTCCATTAAACGTGATGTCTGTACTGAGTACGAATTGAAGAATTTTCGCTTTTGGAAAACTGGTAGCTGGAATTTAAGACGTGTTCTAAAGCGTGTAACTGGAAAAGCAAGATCTAAATTAAACCAGGGAAATATATATTTTTTTCCCATAAAGCATACTCGTATACACAACTAAGGCCAGTGTTCACCAAAAATTTAACCAACTATTAGCAGCTAACCAGAGATTTGACAATGTCATTTTCATACATTTTTTTGACATTTTGTCTGATTAGCTTCTAACCGCGGTTTAGCCGTTGGTTATATTTTTGGTGAACACGGGCCTAAATGAAAAATATTGACAGCTCCTTTTAAAGTTATTATATCTTTTATGGCGAGCAATATTTTGTTTCATTTAACTGCGTTCTTGGGGAAAGTAATTCAGTTTATTAAACGGAATCACTTCCATAATTTTCACCAACTAATTTAAACATTATTTAAAAGAAAACTTTTGAGCTAGTTAGTGAAATATTAGTACCTACTAGTGCAGACAGTGCTATGTTCAATAGACACATAAACAAAGTTACATCCCCGTAATAGATAACACGTATGGACACTACTTTATAATGAACTAGCATTTCGCCCGGGACTTCGTTCCCGTGTAAATTCGGGAAAATTATGTAGCCTATGTCCATCGGGGATAATGTAGCTTTCTAATGGTGAAAGAATTTTTCAAATCGGTCCAGTAGTTTCGGAGCCTATTCAATGCAAACAAACAAACAAACAATCAAATCTTTCCTCTTTATAATATGTATAGATAGATATAAAAGATACTCTACTTAGCAATTTTAGTCAGATTTAAATTAGTATTTAGACTATAATAAATCGTTATTTCAATAACATGTTACGTCATTTATTAAAAAAAAAATTAAAAGTTCGATTGCTTTATATGATTCATGATTACGTGATCTGTTCAAGTTGCGAAAGTTTCAATATCTCTAACTTTTAGCACTGTTGGTAAAATTTTATTCGTAAAATTGCGAGATTTGATTCATTATACATTTGCACGAGAAGATAGGCAGTGCTATTTCGAGTAATTTAAAAATTACCTATCGCCACATTTTTTTAACAAAAGCTGAAGGGACCGTAACCTCCTCTGACACCAATGCAATGTTATGAAAAGTTACCAGTTTAAAAAAAACACATTGTACGATTTAATCGTTCCAAAAGCGAAGATTACACTAAACAACAATTTTCAAAGCTTAACTTGCGGAACAAAAGGATTTTACTTAACATAAGAGATAAGATTTTCATGTGAAATTTGCCGCGGGACGTGCATGTAGGTTCAGCCGGACACGGAGGAGCTGACCGAGAACGCTGAGGAACCTGATGATGGAGACTCCAAGAAGGAGGAGCAGAAACTAGGCAAACTCCAATACAAGGTGGGTAGATACGCTGGCAGCTAGGCAAACCATGGCGCGTGATGATGCTCCCTTAAAATAAAAGGCTATTTGGTACGGTTGACATTTTTCTATAGGAATGGCTACAATTTTGTCTTTCATAGATTTCCTCATGTCGTTATTGATTTCTGTGTTCGCCTTTGTTTGTTAACACTCCTAAAATTAGTTCGCTAAAAATATTTTTCATCCCAAATTCAAATCCGCACGACTTGAATAATAAACAGCTATATTCAAAGATCCCGCAATCTTAATGGTTGCTTTCACAACACTATCAGACTTTGTACATCTTTTCTTTTTCAATCTTGCCTTATATTTTAATCTATGTAATTATAACATTGCCGCTTTCCATATAGTATTTTTAGAAAACTGTTTTTTTTATACTACGTTTTTAGATCTTTCTCGGTAATTCGAAATCGAGAAAATTAAGAAAATTTTGTGAATGAGCTATATTCATATACTTATTCGAACTTCGTTTTTAGTAGTAAGTAAAAGCTTATACAATTTATATATTTTATTCAAAATCTACTTCATATGGCCAATTTTTTAGTAAAAAAAATTCAGTAGTTGCTGTTTAATCGAATAAAGTTATGAATGAAATAAAGCTTGAAAAAAATCGCAATTTTATAGGCGAAGACCTATTTATTTTACAATGCAATTGCTCGGAAATGGCCCCGCAACATGGCTACGGAGTGTACATTTACGTACCTTCCTCGGCTACTGCATTGTAAAACGTTGAACTATATACGTTAATAACTATTAGAACACAGAAAACAAAAACGTTTACATCTTCCCACGTATGACATCCCCACGTAAATAGAATGCGTAAAACCGTGTTGTGTTATGTTCCATTAACATTTTACGACTCCATTCTCAGATCGTATCTCACCATATAGCCTATCAGCTTCACCCCTAATTAGTACCAGTACCACTTTATTGACTACGGGTACTGCTTTTTTTGACGTAAAAGTTCGTAAATTGGCGTTTTTAATTTAAAATACAGCATTATCATTCATACATTTGAATGCAGCATTAAATTTTGGAAGTTGGATACTTAAATCGACTACGTATACAAGTTAAAAAAGACTTTTTTTTCCCATCCCACTCATAAATTGCATTGCATACTAAAATTTGATATTTTGTAGAGTTCGAATTCAGACCAATTAGAACAAAACATTTCCAAACTTTTCTTTCGTAGATAGAGTCAAGCATGTTCTGTAAATTGGTTTCCTATGTTGACGACTTCATGACTACATTTTTGTGCTTTAATATGTGTGTACGATTTCCAGCTGGAGTATGACTTCAACAGCAACAGTCTGTCAGTAACAGTGATCCAAGCCGAAGACCTTCCTGCCCTGGATATGGGAGGCACCTCTGACCCTTATGTGAAGGTTTACCTTCTCCCGGATAAGAAAAAGAAGTTTGAAACCAAGGTCCATCGGAAAACACTCAGCCCCATCTTCAATGAAGTCTTTGTCTTCAAGGTTAGTGATCCTTTTGAATTAATGAAAGCGTCTTTGATATTTGATATCTTCCGTTAATTAAATTTCGTCGAAGGTCGACTCAATTAATTTAATTTTGTTGAACAACTTGTGTTCCTAAAATGACAGCAACAAAGACATCTTTAACAGCAATTACTCAAACATGGTTTCTCAGATAATCATTGACTATAATCAAACTAATTATGTCCAAATATTCAATGGAATGTTTTAGGGCGTGCCGTACGCCGATGCGATGAACAAAACGCTAGTATTCGCGATCTTCGACTTCGATCGGTTCTCTAAGCACGACCAGATCGGTGAAGTGAAGGTGCCGCTGTGTCAAGTGGACCTGGCGCAAACTATTGAGGAATGGCGCGAGCTGCAGAGCGTTGAGGGCGAAGGCGGTCAGGTGCGAATACACACAAACAAAATCAAATATACGACTGACTCTACATTACCTGAGCTAATACGACGTAATGGCTAAAGGGTTTGGTTTACCAACTTAGTTCTCAATACACATGAGTAGGCATACTCTCAGCGATTTCATTAATGTAACTAATAAGAAACTAGAACCCTTTGGCAATTTACACTGTAATAAATAAGTCACTATGTACCTACACTTTTCTACTTCAATGAAGAGGTCCTACTTCTACGCTATGGACCCTGCTTTCTCTTGACAGACGTCTCGTTGAAATTTCTCATCTTACCTTTTACATTGTAACATAATTCAAAAGCTTTACTTTTCAGCATAAACACCTCTTCACAGTGTGGTAAAAGCTTTGATAATTCTTAATTCGTACTTTCTGGTTAGTCTAGGTTTCAGTTTTAATAAGTAATTTCGATTTAAATACAACGGCTGGGAACACCCTTTGCCACTAATTGCTATTTAGACACTAGGATCCCTGCTGAGTAATAAAGCTTAGTTTTGAGATTTCTTTTGTACATCATAATTAGATGAGTATTATGCAAAAACCTTTACCAAATAAGTTAACGGAGAACGTTAACAGTCACACCCAGGTCACATCAACAGCATATTCTGATCTACACCATATCAACAGGGACACCGATTCCCGTAACTGCACTAGATATAAGATTTGTAAGCAGAGATACATACGCCAATTTATTGATTAAGAGAACTATTTTATCTTTTTCCTAGCTTAGGCTAAGCTGGCAAAACACACACACACATACTTAAGTACATACACTTTCAATACTGTTACAGTCGTTCAAGTAATTTGCTCCATTTTATTTTTACTGAGTTTGTGTTTTGGCAGAACAGCGTCATTTTAATAACGTCGAATCTTTCAACGTGTAAAGACTATAATTTGCAAAGATTTGTTGAAAATGATAGTCTGTTTAACACCCAGATTATGTTTGAGGTTTTCATTTTCGTTTTACATTTAAAACGGTAAATACTTGTTGAAAGGTCGACTAAAATTTTTAAAATCTTACTGCACTTTTTGATCTGAGAAACCTTGACTACGCACTTCTAATAACTAGACTGAATAAATGAATATTGCATTTCAACATAAACTTCAACATCGTTTAATCGCTAAATGAAAACCTTTTTTAGTCAAGGCTGTCTCACTGTGGATTGAGTCATTTATTTTTCGGATAAAATTAATTTCGACAGCAAAATGTATTTACTTGGTTTTCTCTTTTTCTCCATATTTTCTCTGCTCTGCTTGGCTGTGTTTGATTGTGTCCTGAACAATCTTGCATGCCGCTTCAAAAACGAAATGATCATTCACGTAAGTATTATTTTGAGACACATCAAGATATACAGACGTAACTTATATTGTTTAAAAAATAAGGCTAAGAAAATTTAATAATAAGAAATTAACTTGATATCGGCTAGAAGTATTCAAAAAATGTTTTGCAATTTGGGCCGGTTTAAAATACTTTAGGCAAACGTAGGATGCAAGGACACTTCGAGTGTAGACATAAGATTTGATCACCTATACCTTTTATCATCCATCATACCACATATTATTTTTTGTTTTTTAAATTTTATTTATATCCATCCAACACTTTTTTTTTTATTTTATATTGCGGCTGGGGAATGTTGCATGATCGTCATTTTGTTGTGCCCGTGTACGTTTTCGAGTTGGCATCTTGTTAAAAGATCTAAGTACAATTTCCTGTGTGTCGTCTTCCTATTTACTCTCATTATCAGCAACATGCTAATTCGGAAACAATAAATGCCTTGTTGGTAATTGGCTGTTTGTTGTATTGGTATCTTCATTAAGTCTTGTGGTCATTCCAAATTTTAACTCCAACAGAACACTTTTCGATAAATTGATCGATAAATTGACAATTCACAAATTGAATGGCAAATCAAAGAATGACAATCGATTGCATTCCATACATTTGAGATTAAGAAGTTTATGTGAGCACTTTATGCCATCAATGTGTTTCTCATGTTTTATTTGGTGTCGAGAACTTTCGATTCTGTTTACAAGTCTTTCATTTAAGAGCACTTGTTAATGTTGAGACACTAGTCTGTTACAGGTCATCCACTGACCGCTGCAATGGATACAAAACTGTCTTTGTACAAAATGTTCTGTGCATAGCAATATTTATCACTGATACTATCGTACACTATAGCATGAATATGTATAGCGTAGTTTGGTGTATACCTGAGTTGTCTGCCGATAAAACACAAAGTATTTGAATAACATTGCGTTATTCTCGTCAGCAAATTATCATCGGTCAGTCAAGATGTTTACTTCTTTCCAAAAGCTTACCAAAATGTGTTTTATTGGTAAAGAAACTGTACGTATTTAGCTGAATAGTATTCAAGGTCTTTTATTCTATTTCAACAAGTTTCTTGGTAATTCTATCTATTCTAAAAAATAATATTCAGCTGAATTAACAAAAATGTGCTTTAATTGCTTACTCCTAAAACACCACAATAGATAATGTAATAAATGTATAGATGTTTCACAAATGCAGTGTATAGTGCGATGCTTGTAGATACTTCTTGCCCATACTAAAACGGCATGTAGAAATAGAACCAAAGACTGAAGAAATTATTTTGAATATGCAAATATAACCATAACAGTACAGACAAGCAATTGTTTTAGATTTCACAGGAAAACCTACTTCGGTTTCAAAATAACATAAATTTATAGTTAAACTACAACTACATATAAAATCATTTCTTCAGTAATACTATCTAGCTAGTAGAAGTATATGTGTATATGTGTGTAAACTATGTGTGAGCAAACAATTAGAATGATTGCGATCTGTTCCTAAAATGGTTAGTCTATTAGGCAGCATTGGGAACGAATCCAGTAACTGTTTAAGGTTTTGCAGTTCTACAGACGGCGCTTAGGTTCTGAAAGGTGAGCAAGAGTAGACCAATATTTAAGTATATCCGATGATCTGAGCTGGGTGTCACGTGAACAAAATTGGCTTCATTTCGGCAACAGATCGTAATAACTACACTACCTATCTTCTATACAATATAAACTTATATTTCAGCGAAAATAAACGCTTCTTAGGTTTGACATGAACGTTGATGTACATTTATGTTTTGTTGGTCTTATAGAATTATGTTCAGAATATGTATCGTGTATAATTTCATGTTATTAGATGAAATTACATCTATGTGCTAAAACGTTATATGTAACGCAATGAAGTGGACGTCAGATGTGCGTATGACTAGATGCAATCTCCATTCTCTTGAGGCTATATCTCAACCGTTTATAGGCTATGACTCCCAAAGCACGAATACTTTGCACAATATTGGTTCATATCTTAAGTGCCTAGCTTTTTGACTCTAGCAAAAGTATATTCTGCTCCAAGTATTTATCTAGCAAGTCTTTCGTATGAACTAAAATTGTGCACAAGTCAACCCAAAACCATAAATACCGCTTTTAGGTGACTACACGGAGCTATTGTTATGTTCATTTGTTTTTGTTTCGTGTAACTCGTCTGTTGAGTCCCCTGTTCCACCCTAAGCCGCGTTTTTGGCCGTATTTAATTTATATACCCACATAATTTATATATACTTAGTATACTATGTCGTTCTTTGAACTTCTTATTCCTTACACAACTATTCCTACATCCCTTACAAATCACTATCCAAAATCTTTATACCTCGTAAGCTACCTTTCAAAACAATGAATAGGTAATATACTAAAACTATGCAGAATTTATCACATTGGGCCCTACAATAATGTTCATTTTCTTTTATAATACAAAAACATTAAAATCACAAGTCATAAGATATTGCTTTTTTGAACTAGATCTGGGATCGCAACAAAATTGGACAAGTAATTTACGTTGTATATATTGCAGGACAACAAGTTGGGAGACATATGTTTCTCATTGCGTTATGTGCCCACGGCTGGTAAACTCACAGTGGTCATCTTGGAAGCTAAGAACCTAAAGAAAATGGACGTCGGCGGTCTATCAGGTAACACCTCTAGTTTAAGATTACTTTCATATATCGATGTGGTATGAGTGTATTCATATGTTTAACCTAACTACACTGATAACACTTTTAATTCCACAGGGGTTTTAGGGTAATTTAATATTTATTTATTCCAAGTAATGGTGTGTATAACATTTAGGGTAGAGTCACAATTTTATTATTTGACTGCATGTTTCTGATATTATTTGTCCACTATACTGTATATTAGTATCTTTAGGTTCCACAGTATGTTGCCTTGCATTAATTAATCAACCTTTATCATATTGGCAATTTATAATCTATCTATTACATGCGCCATAGAATTTGTATTTGTCCTAGCATTGTTCATCTTTTACACACTATTCCCACAAAATGCTATACATTCATTTTCAATTTAACACAAAAAGCTTTATTCAAAAATGGATTGAAAATTACGAAATCTATTTGACAATACTCAGCACGCATTAATTATTTGATGACAATTTTTAATCCATAACTTTACTAATATCATAAATTTCATTTAACGTATTTTTAACTAGTAACGTTCACAATTTTCCAACTAATCCGATAGTTATATGACTTTTACTAATCACAAAAATTTCTCTTTTCCATATCCGGTGGCGTGAACACTCAACAACAGATCCGTACGTAAAGATAGCACTCATGCAAAACGGCAAACGTCTGAAGAAGAAGAAAACAAGCATCAAGAAATGCACACTGAATCCCTATTACAACGAGTCATTTACTTTTGAAGTACCATTCGAACAAATACAGGTGCGAGCCGAGATTCAAAACAAATTCGATGTTGCAGAGCAAGAGATGGACAATTTTCTTATTAGTCACTTTAAAAAAATAATCATATTTATCTACCATGTTTTAACGTGGTTTGACAAAAATAAACTAAGGAAATTGTCCTCTCTATGCACGTTTTGATGTTGTGTACTTATTGAATGTTGTGATTGGATACCACACCACTCGTAACCGAACCATATCCCTTTCCTGACATTCACAAAATTTGAGCGGTTTTTTTTTATTTGGTTAATTATTTTTTTTGTTATCGTTTAAATTTTATTTAAGTTTAGTTTCAAAATTTACAGGTATTTAATTGGTATTGGTCGTTTGTTCTTTTTGATTGGTTGTTGTTTGTGAATCTGTGATGATAGTTAGATTTGCTGTAATTTCTATTAGTGCACTACGTTCGTTCTGTTTTCTTTAAAATGTGTCTGTCATCCTTTCTTTGTCCCCTTCTGCCTTATTCCTTTTATATTCTTCAAAACCTTGATTTTTAGTATTCCTTTAGTTTGAATGTTGACCTTTATCTGTAACTTGGTGTTTCAGATAAAGGTTTTCATTCAGGGGAGGAGTCTAAAGATTTTTGTTTTGATTTATATAAACCACTTCCGTTCAACAAAAGTGGTGTTTAGAAATCTCCCCTCGTAACTGCATTACAATTTGGTGACTTCAAATTGTAATTACTTATGGTTTAAGGAATCCAGTCCCTTTCTTCTTCTGCATCTTAGTAATGTCCTCTTTTTCCATCTCTTCACATTTTCTTCATTATGTCTCAATGCAACTGCCTTTCTCTTGCATTTTATTGTCCTAAGGTATGTACAGCAATTTTACGAGCCTTTGGACTTTTGCTATTCCTTAATTCATTAGTACCATCTTGAAAGTTTCTGATAGATGCATTAGCATTCATCAACAATTGGATAGTAGTGAACAGTACAGTTTAACTAATCTGTGACTCCAAATTTCTTAAAGCACTGGATGTAGCTTGTTCCTAATTTTGCACTTGATATTACGATCACTCGATATTCATTAGTTGATCTACTAAAGACAAAGCGTCTCATTATTGACGATTTCCATTTTCAATCGGTCATATTATATGACATCACCGAAAAGATATGGGACCATTCATTCTTGACTTTATATAGGGCAACCTTCCTCTAAAGTTTTGTGCATGAACAGGTATGTTTTGATTCTAAGACATCAAATACATAAGGTATATTCTCTGATCTACTGATACACTAAAGACTTAACACACTAATAAAAAATAGGGATCATGTACTTGTACCTGCGATTTTCCATACAACAGTTACCTAAGTTTTTTTTTGAACAGCTATAAAAGCGACAGAGAAGCGTATTCTTTCAATTTCTTAAATACTTTTTTGGATACTATTTGATCACTTCAATCGGAAGACTTTCCATGAATAATCGAAGTTTTTGTGACGTTTCTAATAACTGTTTGTGTAATAAGTCTATCGTGTACCGGTTGATCTGTAAATTTCAATGTCTATATGCAATTAGCATGTGTCATACATATCATATCTTAATCATGATCGTTTTAAACATACGTTGAATTAACCTCTAAGATAGGATTACTTTGTAGTTTTTTCTCACATACTTGATGATATTATTTCTCAAGATTACAACTTTTACATCTTTCACAACATCTACTTTTAAAAATATCTTAGAGTGTCGGGCTTTTATTAAGTGGTTCTTAACTTGTGGTTCATAACTGAAAAAACAACAGCTAAACTTTTAATTCTTGCATCAAATAGGTATCAAGTAACTGTAACAAAAAAGAACATGTTGTTGTTTTCTGTTGCTGAACACAAATACACTCACGCCTATAATCCCTGTCGAGATATACCTATCCCTGTCGAGATATATATGATACTCTACCGAGTATCATGTAATTCTAGAACCATTTGACGCTATATTTGAAAAGTTTATAGCTAGCACATTTCAAAGTTTTTAATTCTTCCGCTCTTAGTCCAGCGTGGAAAGCACGCAGTAACAGATACCTAACTCAAATTGAGTGATCAATCAAAGAAATACGAAATTCATTCTGAGTCAAAAGAGCCGCAGTAATAATAATTTTGACTTGATGTACATTTTACAATGCAAAAGTTAAGAACCACGACCCAGCCATTAGCATGCGAGCTTCGCTTTTTAATCCGTTCTGTTCCACGCACTCCAGAAAGTGAATCTAGTGGTAACGGTGGTTGACTACGATCGCATCGGCACTTCGGAGCCCATTGGGAAGGTGGTCCTCGGATACAACGCGTCTGGCACTGAACTACGTCACTGGTCTGACATGCTGGCCAGTCCTCGACGACCCATCGCGCAATGGCACACCCTCAAGGATCCAGAGGATGGAGAGAAGAAGGATTAAGCTGATTGAGGTACATGATCATTCGATTACTAGTAAAAGCAAGAATTAACAGGCATTTTCCAGGTTTGACAACATCATCTCGTTTCTTACATACGTATGATTTTTCCTATTGGTATCTACGAGTAACTGTTTATGTTTCTAAAGCTGAAAAATGAAAGTCACAACTCCGCCATCAATTTTTTTACTAATTGAAATAAATAAATTTAATTAACGGTTTACAAAGTTAACTTCCGAAATTGTGGTCCAAAGTAATTCGCTGTGTCTACTAGCAGTCTAGATTTCACAAAAATATGTTCCTTTTATTTTTTTTACGTCCCCACCGAGGGGCACGAGCCTTGCTTCGAAACGTTAAAGGAATTAGGCAATTTTCCATTACGCTGGCCCAATGCGGGTTGGTTGACTTTCTCTCCAAAAAACTTTCCAAAAAAATTTTTCTTAGACTTGCAGATTTTATCAGAATGTTTTCCCTCGCCGCTAAGCAAAGTGATAGGTAATGAAAAATCCATAATAAATCCGAAAAGACGAATTTAGAGGTACAGGCCCGCACCAGGATTTGAACAGGCAACATTCCGATTATTTGAACTGGGCTATCACCGCTCCTTTTGTTGTTAAACTGTCTAACTTAATTATTTTATAAAATCTGTATTTCAGGAAGATACTGTGGGATTACGAGTTTGAAGATGTCTACTCATTTAGCAAAGTAACTTTTGAGTTCATGTGAAGAAAGGAGATTGTAATGGTGGGCAGATTTGATCAGCGGTGTTGCGGCGCCGATATCAACTTATAATTTTAAGATTACTTTATATACTCTTTTAGTTTAATTTGAATATATTTCAAACTGCAGAGCTCATTTCAATGTAATCAAAGTTCGTCCTTCAAAAAGGAAGTTTGGTCGAGTAGAAACTCATCGTGGTTTCTCGCCGTTTGGACGTTATTTTTGCTTTCGTATAACTAAATACTCGTATCTTACTGTTGGCGGAGTCGGTTAGCGAATGATAGAAGTGTTGTGAGGAGATGGTAGTACTATCCTTAGGTTTCCTTTGCAATTACTAGTCCCTAGTATCTATTTTACTAGAAAAATCTTATTTTTCAATACAGGTATAAAGTAATCGGCTTTTTCAAATTTTCAGTGCTTCATTTTTGTATCAGAATAATAATAAACACTATATCATTTAAAAATGTTCTCTTCAAAAAAGTATGTAATCAAATCAAGATCTATTACGTAAAGCTATGTAAATAAGTTGAATCCTGTTAAATTTATTACATTCTATTTTACTATCATGTAAGTGTTACGGTGTTAATACCCTTTTATTATATAAATGTTCTTCGGAAGAAGAGAATGTCAGTAAGGACTTATTTAGAGTATATTGTTTGACAGTAGATTATATTTCAAGATAACGGATTCTCTTCTTGCGAACAACAATTAGGCCTATTGTACGCACCTAACCATTTTTATATTTTTAATCATGACAAGTTTTTACGCATTTTCTTTACTCGTACTTCCTTTATATTCATATAAAACAACTTACATTTCATTTATGGTATTTACGTTTTTAAGTTTTACTTTGAATGTGTTATTTTTAAGAATACTTTTTTAGTTGTGTGGGTATCAACGAAACTAGTCAAATGTTAAAAACTATAAATAAAATTACGTATTATAATTAAAATACTGTTACATTATTTCAAAACATTTTATTTATATTGGGTCTCTACGATAATAATACATCATGTTTAGACTGCTTATCGTAGTAACAAAATATGTTTTATATTTACGTTTGCAACTTATTCTAATATCATATACGTATAAAACTATGTACTATCTGCGTGAACAACCTATTAAACCTACCTATCTAAAGCTTGACAGTTGTTGATCTCATTTCTATGTGTATATAATGTAATCACATGTTAAATTTCACGATCACGATATAATATCTAGGTATGTATAGGAGTAATGGAGTCAGGCTTCAAGTACCTAAAATTAGAAGTGCACCAACACGAAACAAGTAGGAATAGACTTGTTCAAATTCTGTATTTATCAATAAATATAATTATGTCAAGAATTATGTATAGTTAAAATTATAGATTGTACTCATAGTACCTACATTGCAATGGATTCACTTGCAAAATCAGTACAGGATTGAAAAGTTTTAAAAACTTAAGTTGTCATATTAAATTCGACACTTGAATAAATTACATTTTCTACAAGAACTGTTGTTCAAAATGATATGAGTTGTTGAGTGGATCGGTTGCAATTTATTTCAACTACATAAGTACTTTGTATATCTCAGACCGCACCAATCAAGCGGTCGGGCCTCAGTAGTATTGACAATATAGACATTCCATGCGCTATTTATTACATTTTATAATCTTAGGTCAAAATGCCAGGTAATATGTGAATAAACGCTAGAATATACTGTAAGACAGACTTGAAATACGACAACCCAAGGACTGGTTATGTCTCTTTTTGAGTAAGTCTAGATTATTAAAGTGTTACAAATATTACAATTTCTATATGAAAAGTAGTAACTTTTCGTTTTCTTATTATTTTAAAATAAAAAATTATTGAATCCATCAAATAACAAAGTTATATTTTGAAATATACAATAAATGAAAAACAATATTATTTTTAATAAACTAAATCCATACTTTGTTAGTTCAAAGAGGAAATTAATAAACCAAAACATATTTTTAATTTATTTCATATTAGTAAAAATATTTAAAGTTTGTAACACTCTAATGAGTCATGTAACTTTGAATGTTCTGTGAATGGCATTGATGTTTAAAACTGTTGTAATGATTGCTGTTTGTTAAAATTATAAATTACGAGTTGCTGGTTTATTAGGATTAATGCAATGTAACCAAAAATATTACATTTCAGTTTAGAAAAATACACTAAGTTAATGCAGGGTTTATCTGTACATTCATTGACCATCTCTTGCACTTTACATAGCAGTTATTTTTTATTACAAACTCATATTGTTATCGTAGGTCTAATGTATGTATATATTTCTGAATTGATTGATAAATTGTCATATCACTTGCCACTAAAAATCATCATCTCAATAATGTTATGTTACAGTTTAATAAAAAAAAACTGATAGGGTTTTTATTTGATTTACACATTATTATTTTAATAGAGTTTATATTAGTGATGAATTATGTAAACTATAAAAAATGTCTATAATACATAATTACATAGAATTGTAGTTTCATTGTGGTAACCATGATTAATTCCTTTAGTAGGGATTTCTTATCAACTAGTTGTTATGTACAGTCATGGACCCAAATTTTGAAAAAGTTCGCCTTACAATAAATTAAGTTTGTTTCATATAAAAATAGCATGCATTTTGATTAAATAATATTTTAATTACCTATTAATTAACAGCTATCGTCATAATACCTCCTCTTCATAGTTCTGTACTTTTTAAGCTTATATAGCGCTTCTATTTCTTTAACAACAAACTCACCGTGTTTTATCATAGTTTCTATTTTCTTAGGGTCACTTTCCTCGCTGTTCTTTGTAAAAACTTTGTGTAGTCGCTTTCGAAAGAGGTCATAACCTTGGGGCCAGTCACGACCCAAGAACAGCAGCTGGAAATGGAAAATGAACCCAATTAGTTACATCACAATAGGTAAAAAAGATAATTACCGTTATCGAGCCAATAAATTATCGCGCATTATCTCAGGCAAACACAACAACTGATGTGCAGGGGCATTTATTTCACAAAACAAACACTAGAAACTCACTGTCTTGTATAAGTTGAGGACCGCTTTTCTATGAGGCTGCGACATACTTAACTAATGGTTTATTGCAAAAATACAGGAGAAAATATTGAAAGTTCAGAGTCCAAACACGTAAAACGTATTGAATCACACGTTCGCTGATAAATCTGATAATGTTGTGATTAGAGAAATGACTTCATTATGACAGTGACAGTTTGGTTGACATTGATAGATGTGTTGTAGTACCAACATCAAAACGAAAACCATTCACTTTATTCGTTCATATCGCAAAGTATCCAAGCCGTATCCAGGCCATAAATCTTCAAAAAAAAAGTATCCAAGCCGTTATCATTCCAAAATAAAAAAATATCGCGGGAAATTGACACGTTTAAAACTTTTTCTTGTTACTTAGCAACGCCTGTTTAATTTTGTTATTGATTTGGTGTTGATTTGTTTTGGATTTGTTAGATTCCCTTCAACAAATAAATTTAAAATACTGTTTGTAATTAATGCCAATAATATTAGAGTGATATCTAGATATTAAAATGGCAGACGAGGACATAGAAGAAGGTAGTATGATACTTTTACCATAGTTTTAAAATAGGAAGGTACCTACAACAAATTTATTTCTGTGACCTCCACATTAAGGCCGGGGTATTTTAGAAAGTATCGGAAATATGTAATAAATGCCAATGATATTGTAGTGATATCTAGATATTGAAATGGCAGACGAGGATATTGAAGAAGGTAGATGATACTTTTACCTTATAGTTTTAAAATAGGTACCTACCACTTATTTATTTCTGTGACCTCTACATTCTAGTTACTTGTTCAATAACTAAAAATAAGGTCGGATCATCTTAGAAAGTATCGAAAATAAAGGAGCCTATGTCATAAGAATAAATATTATTTATTCTTATGCCTTTGTTATGTACTCGTAAGTAGTGGACGCATAATGAAATAGAGAGAAGTTCGCTAACAAAACCTGACTTAATTTTTCTTTTTTCTACATTGACTGCTTGCTTAACAAGCGGTCTCCCCGTTCTTCCTATGAAACTGAACAAGTTTCCTTGGGAAACCCATGTCAAATTCAAAGAAGATTTTTTTAAACTAAATGAAGAAAATTAAAAAAAAAACATTAAATTAATTAATATCTTGGATATGGTGGGACTTTTACTTTAGTGAAATTTTAACATATAATAGGACATGATTTCACCTATCAGCTGGTGAAGGGGTTACCCTTCATTTCCTGGACACCCTGTATTTATTTTGTGTTTCGTTCTGTGTTCCTAGGGAAAGTTGTTTAGTTTATTGGACTGATGAACATCCTTAATTTTCGTATAGCAATTCAATTAAAGTCACTCAATATTGATGATTAGGTTGTTGTCAGTCTTTTACCCATAATAATACAGCGAAATCCTCAAATCCAGTTTCATAACAGGATAAGTTGGCCTCCTCCAAACTGGCGGAAAATCTTGTACTCGGGTACATAAGATTTGTATTTTAACGATGGGTTGAAGAGCGCAGAGCCGAGTCTCGAACCGACGATGTTGCAACACATGGGCGTAGCCAAGGGGGGTTTTGGGGGTTCAAACCACCCCCCCGAAATTATCAAAATCATGATCATCTCCCTGCCCTTATCCCAAAACACCGGCATTATTCTGTTGTGACATCTCTAAATCAAGTGCGACCAGTTCTGAAATTGACGAAGTGATTTCTATGTAGGTACTTGTCAGTGCTTCCCGAAAGAATTACATCTGTCGTCAAAGCAAACTTGAAGTGTGGAAAGTAGCAGTGGGAACGGGTATGGTCGCCCAAAAATTTGGCGATTTCATATGCATTGTTGTTGTTTTATTTTCTTAAACCCCCCGATACAGAATTCAATGAACAAACAAACAAGCTACGCCCGTGTTGCTAGATAGCATCAAGAGAAGATTTGACGCAAAGTTAAAATGACTCGGCCGCCTAGCTCTCGTTTGTTAATCTGAAGGGTTTACTGTAGAATGGTCTCATGCGGTGTGGTAGAAGGGCCGTCTTGTTCGCGACCACCCTCCCCTCCTACCGAAATCTGACGCCAAAGTCGCCAAACAGCTTGCTGTGTTCCTTCGCTGCGTAGGAGTAGGAGTTCCAGTGCCTTAAGGCCACTACAGCACCTAAATTACAATTTTATGATGCGTAGATAAGCATGACGCACTGCATTAAATCGAAAAAAAAAATACTACGGTAATATTCAGGACATAAACTAGATAAGTAGTTTGCTGAAAACATGATTCAGCACTTTTGGTTCGATAGAAAAAGCTCACGAAGTTACCTCTAAATACCAATATTGTGTATTTTTTAAGCTGTAAAAACGATGGTAAAATGCACACAGGAACTTGAATTTGCTATCAAAATGTTCGTGATTGAACACTCTCGATTAGTAGTTAACGCATTTTTAGATTTAAGCTATTACCTTTCCATTAATCTCATTTTTCTAACTTTCGAACATGTTTTTACGCACGCACGCTTTCATAGTCCGTAAACTTCGTGTATCGACACTGTTCGCAGTGCCGGCCCAGGCCTGTTGAGAGACGGAGATGGCACTATTCCTATGTGTGCTGCCTTTATCGGGAGCTGTAGTCGCCTTAATAGGCATTTTCTGGGTTAACTTGCTCCATCGTCGACCTCATCTATGACCTTGGTCAAGATTGAGGTCAAGAGTTAACCCACCTTATAAATAAAAATAAAATAAAACTTCGAGATTCATATCAATTGAGGCAGAAGGATGTAGGTTAATTAACTGATGAACTCATGACGCCCCTATTGTATTCTAATTGTAGATTACGGAGGAGAATATGGGGAGGAGTTTGGTAGGTACGAGCACTTGGATTTGGAAGCTGAACATATCGAAGAGGAGTCCATTCTCACCGAGTATGACCCCGATGATTTTATCTCCGGAGCTGTAACCGCGCTTGACGCCACCATCCCTGAGGAAATATTCGAGTTTGAGTATCCTTTTGCAAGAGTCTAGCTGTCCACCTGACTTTATTCGCGTGAAATAACAATCTGTTTCACTTGTCAGCCTCTCTTACTTCTGTATTTTCTTAAAGCCACTAACGCTTTTCCGTATAACATTCATGCTGGAGACTGAAGCTTCTGGGCGGAGGGTTTCATAGAAGATTTCCGGCTTGTAAAACCCAGGAAAAAGTGTTGTATTTCATCTTAATATTTTTATAAAGTATTTACCTAATTATTTGTGTGCCTATAGTATTGTATGTATTTTACGTGCTTTCGTTTAAATAAATAAAATATTTGGTAAATCCAGAGGCGGTTTTCGGGAAAGGGATAAAATATAAACAAATAAACGCCACACACACAAAGGTCTAACCGTGTGTCGTGGGTCCCTTGGAATCAACAAAACTTCTTGGAGATAAATAATTTCATGGTTTCGCCTTCAAGATTTAACTTAAAAATCCTGAACGAGCTTAAGACATTCATTCGGCTACAACTGCCATAAGCTATACAATCTATGCGCGTGTGATGAAACGGTGGTATGCTGGTCTTCTGGGAGCATGGTCACTTTTATGGACATCGCCACAAATCAGACCTGGTTTCAGAGGAGCACCACTGGAGGCACTGTTGGAGCTATTAACGTAATGTATTTTTTACTTAATTAAACAAGAGGGGCTCTCCTCGCGGGGATGTAAATAGGCTGATTGAAATGAAACTAAGTTCATCGACTACCCTATTTTTATATTTTAGGATCAATTGGTTACTACTGGAATGACTATAGTCAGTCCGATAAGTGGTTTTCCCTGAAACTTTTGCTTTTTTTACTACAAAACAGTGATTATCAAGCGCAACAAGTACCTCAGGCATATCTCGTAATTATTTTCTACCGGAAATTTAAAAAAAATAGCCCCTGCACAAATCCTGAGGTCATGTAACCAATTAAATATTTATTTGAAATTTGTTAGAACAAAGTCAATTTTGGGAAGTCGTTTTCGATTGTAAAGTCACACATTGCTTCTGCTTAAAGAGTTAATTGAAAGTGTAAATACCTTGAGCAAGGTACGACCAATACTTTGCCTTTTCAAAATGAAAGTTAACTCCCGAGATAAAGATACGTTCTTTGAGGTTTCTATGTATTAATAAAACAATGTGAGTTAAATTATTGCAGTCGTTTAGAAAAGACCCGAACTATCGCATCGCAATAGCTGAGGCCAAAGAGAGTGACAAAGAGCCTATCATAGTGCTGTACACCTGGCCGCAGATGGAAATAGACGCCGTGCTTCGCGAAGGAACTCAGAACTCATACGCTAGTCTGGATTTCAGGTAAACAAAATTTCTACCTAATTATAATTTGACTTCTTGTGAACTGTGTGATAAAATTAAGGTTTGTCCAGCTTTCTTGACGAACGATCGATTTGCTTAAGTGATTATGATACTGCCTTTTAATTGACGGTTCCAAGTTGGATTCCGGGTTGGGTTAAACACTGAAAATAGATTTTTGTTTTCGGGTCTAAAGTATTTTGCGTCTTTGTTTGCATCCCTTCTATTTATTTATTTTCAAAATAAGACGATAAGAGATGGCGCCAGCTTAAGCTCGGTCGCCCAAGTAATTGATTGATTTAAAGTATTGGAATTTTGTATTTTTTTCAAAGATCACTTTCATTTCAGTCCAGATGGTGAGTTGCTGGCTTCAGTGGGAGGAGAGCCAGACTTTAACATTACCATTTGGAACTGGAAGCGGCATAAGATCATGTTGAGAACCAGCGCGTTCTCTTTCAACGTGTTTAACGTACTCTTTTCGCCGTACTGTCCTGGGCAACTTACAACTTGTGGTAAGACATAATAATGATAAGTCCTGAAAACAGATTCACCTATACATAAAATAATAATAAAACAGTAGATACAATGTACAGACTTTTAAAGTCAATGTACGCTAAATTGAAAGAAAGGTACCTTATAAAAAAGAAAGGGTTGACTAAATTAGAGTATCTACACACAGCAGCAAATCAGGCTACAAATGTTGACCTTGACGTCGCCCTTATCTCGCTCGTAATAGCGTCGGTTTTCGTAGTTCAAACGGGTAACCTGATTTACTGCTGACTGTACAAAATCAGCAATTTTTAGAATTCCTTTTTGTCATTCTGTTAGTTTGTTAGCACATATCTCCGAAACTACTAGAGATGGACAGAAAAATATCTGGGTTATAAGTGGGTGTTTTGTGTAAATTATGTGGTTTTGTTTACCACACACCTTAATATTTCCTATCGGGTAGGCAGAGTTTTATTGTGAAGATTATAAGATAAAACGTCAGTCTATTGATAAACAGGTAACGCTCACATAAAGTTTTGGAAGATGGCTGTGACATTCACTGGATTGAAATTAAAAGGTGAACTCGGGCGATTCGGCAAAACTGAAATTTGCGATGTTCTGGGATTCCTTCCAATGCCAGACGAAAAGGTTAGTTTCAACAAACAAATTAATTTCTTTTAAATGTACTGAACCAAACGACAGATTTATGTGGGACAGAGATATGTGGGTACTTGTTCCTTTGCGTTGATGTATAATTGCCGGTGGAGTAGACTAGGACCGCCACACTGCGTCTAGGACCGCCACGTTAAAGTGATATCGATGCGACTAAAGTAAAAATATTCGTGCAAATACAACAATAGACAGACGGTTTTGCCGGGTTTTGGACGACCATACCCGTGGTTTTATTTCTGGCGTAGGTATGTTCAAGACTTCAAGTACTTACGTAGTAAACTACGCTGTAACAGTGAATAAATGATATGTCTTTCTGTCTGTCAAACTTAACCCTAGGTCTCTAGTGTCGGATTCAAATCGCCAAAATCCGTCTTTCAAGCGTGGTGATGAGATGAGAGAGAGAGAGAGACCTCTGTCCAGCAGAAATGGAAAAGGGTTGTAAGCTAAAAAGATAGATTATCAGTTGAATAGTTTACAGCAACAGTTATTGTAACAGCACTGGATCGCGTAAGTTGTTTGTGTTGACACGTATCATCCGACACATAAACTTATCATCAGACTACCATACGTCTCCACCAAGAAACACGGGCCTCCCTCCCTTCAAAGCTGTGAAGGGGGTTTAGGTCATAGCCCCGAGGTGGACTATGGCCTAAACCCCCTTCACAGCTGGTGGCAGTCTATACTAATATTATAAAGAGGAAAGATTTGTATTTTTGTATGTAAAGAATAGGCTCCGAAACTACTGAACCGATTTCTAAAATTCTTTCACCAATAGGATGCTACATTATCCCTGAGTAATATAGGCTACATAATTTTACCGAATTCCTACGGGAACGAAGTCCCGCGCGGGAAGCTAGTATGCAATATGTTGGCAATATGGGTTGGTGAACTGCGCGCCTTTCGCAAAGTTAATTTTCTCAGACGTGCGGGTAATTATCATCAGGTTTTCCTAGATACGCAGAGCAAGTGATGCCTTAATAAGAATTCCTTATCTTTATTTGTTTCCATATTAATGTGAAAGAGTCTTTGATTGTTTGTTTATCGTTCTTTCTCTTTGATTAGAGCGACAGATCGATTTACTGTTGTGTTAGAATAAAAAAGGTACAGAAAGCAGAAAACTATGTCCGAAAAGAAGAATTTAGTGATACAGACCTGAACCTGGATTTAAACCAGAAATCTTTATATTATAATATTATCACACCATAAATGATTTCAGGTTCTGTCTGGGTGTGATTGGGGCAACATCTTGGTATGGGAGGCGGGTTTAGTCAAAGTGGAAGTGACGCAACGCGGCAGAAAGGTCTGTCACAAAGGACCAATCGTAAGTACCTGATCTTTCTGGCTTCTCAATCTTAAATTGGTAAAAAGATAATGGATAAAAAATTAATTTATTCATCCATCCAAACATCATCCCTTTCAAAGTAGGCAGAACGTCATTCAATTCTAGTCTAGACTCACTTGACGCCATATTTGACATTATTTCTAAGGTTTATTAGATGGAACATGAGTACAGGGGATAGGTTGTCAGCCTGATAAAACGGAAACGATATGCCTAGAATTAAAAAAATTATGCAGAACAAAAAGTGGTAAACAAGATACACATTGTGAATTTGTGATGAGACGCGAATCATACGTTAATGAGACTACAAACTTTTTCAATGTTAGAAAAATATTCTTAGAGTCATTGCAGTAAACTTAATAACTAGGAATAAAATTTCCAAGAACTTCAAATATTTACCGAGCATTTTGAATGAGTTACTAAGATGATGGTGTTTTATTTTTTTAGAAAAGCTTAACTAGGTATCAAATGTGTTTTTAAGATTAAATTTGACATTGGTGTGTTCGAAACTTCAGATTTAAGTAGTAAAACTTCTCTGGTTTAGATGCAGTTCATGCTAAGCGAGGCTGGTGACGAAGTGACCACTATAGCACAAGATGGTTGTATAAGGGCCTGGTATTGGGACACCGTCGAACAAGCAGACCCACCTGAAGAGGACCCGTTTGTTGAACTCAATCCCGTTGCAGAGACTTGCGTAAGATTTGTTCAAATCTCCTTATGAGTTTATGATGATGCCACAGATGATGCTAATAATTACCGTTTGATAATTGATACGACCCAAAACAACTTTTTTTGCTTCTCCTTTTTACATGCTTTTTATAACATGATATTGCTGGTATGTAGTTAATAAAACTATTACGTAATGGCTTAACCCTATGACACAATACAAAAACCCATTGTCGTCTTTTACAATCATAAGTTATTAATAAAAGTACATCTGTGAAAATAAATGAAAAAGCCTGCAGTGTTAGACGAATAGGATGTAAAAAGCGACAACCTTCATAACTTTTTATTTAAATTACAGGTTCCAGGATGCAGAATTATGTGCCTGAAACATCAAAAGGACAATTATTGGTTTGCGCAGGTAAGGCTAACTTGACGGAGCAAGACTGTTGGTATTTTTACTACTCCTTTGCTTCATTGGCTTACTGGCCGAAACTGGATCTCGGCCTCCGACATTGCAGTGCGCCATTCCTCTTTTTTGAACCAATTTATCTTTCGGGAAATTCTAACTCTTACAGATATTTAGCAGCTGAGTCTTTCCAGCGGTATCGAATGAAAAATTTTCCCTCCATTACCCAAAGCTCGAGGAAATTGGCGCGCTACTTGCTCGTGGCTTTTTCACGCTCTCCTTACAAAGTGCAGATCGTGCCTTGCTGATCTCCTTTTTTTATAGTAAGATGGGTTAGCTCTTAACCCTTAATCTTGACCAAGGTGGATGAGGTCGAGGATGGAGCGAGTTAATCTAGAAAATGCCTATAAAGCACTGGTACTCCTACGCACTGACTGCGTCGGACTTCGGCACGAGGGTGGTCGCGAACCAAACGGCCCTTCACAAAGCCTACCACACCGCATGAGACCCATAGGACGCCACCTCAGATTCAGAAAAAATTGAGGTGTCAATTAATAGGAGGCAGGTCTCATTTGTGTTTCCTTAGTCGCCTCTTACGACACCCACGGAAAAAAATGGGGTGGTGTTATTCTCAACCCATCACCACACGATCCTGTCCCTGTTTTGCATGTTCTCCCCTTTCTGAAGCTCATCTGTTCACCCATAACAACCGTGACCAACCGGCTGGCAATCTTCTCCTTGCTTCTGCTGCATTCGCCTGTTGGTTTGACTCTTGTAGATTGGCTATATTATTTTTATCAGTAGTATATTTTTAAATTTACCATCCCCACTTGACCCAGCTATTGTATACGAGACGTCCGTGTGCTCCTATACTCACAATTTGCTTTACTTGTACGAATATTCCCGCGAATCATCATCATTCCAGATACATCTCCACTAAAGGTCACGGGAGAACTCTCTTCGAAAATTTATTTATCCATCGAATCAATTATAAAAATTATTTTTCTCTAGGATGGAAACGGAGGCATTTGGATAGCAGATTTAGAGCTAGATAAACTGGAATTCGACCATCGCAGAGTGATGATATCCCACGCCGGAGGAATAGTCGCAGTAGTAGCGATGCGAACACATCCGCTAATAATAACTGCTGGAGAAGATGGCGTCCTCATGGCGTACAATACAGAAAACCACGCTTTATTAGCAAGATACGTATTCCCAGTACCTATAACTTATGTGGTGTATGCCCCGATTGAGGTAAGTAAATCCTAAAGTTGTAAATTCAGTGTAAGATGTGTTAACATCTGCGCCCTATGGCAGGGACATGTTCAATTACCGGGAACGACAGCTTTGGAATGGATAAACCCGATAAAGAAAAATCAATCAACAATTCATCGTTCTTTTTGGAGGGCTACCACCGATGATAAACAATGAACAGGACAGAAGAATGTCATAAATTGCTGCATTTGGTACAGCTTCAGTTAAAAATTACTTTGTGAAAAAGCAATGTATTATGAATGTTTGTTCTCGGGTCATGGGTGTTTGTGTTTGTCTTTATGTGTGTTCCGAGGGACCCACGACACAAGGGAAAACCTTAGTGTGGGCCTTTGAGTGTGTAGCGTTTATTTATTTATTTTTATTTAATGTGATGTCGACAAAGACGCGCCGTGATCGGCTTCGCGATATCGGGCCTCTGATGGAAAATTGTTTAACTCAATATACCTTTTTTCAGTTGGATGTAACCTCTCGAACATTAATAGTTGGTTTTGCCGATGGTATGATAAGAATATTGCTTATACGCGCTGAAAAAATTGTTGATACAAAATTCTTCCTGGAAGTGCGAATGCACTCGGCGCTTTCTGTGCACAGCGAAGATGAAGATCAAGTTAGTTACATCGATTTAATATCGGTAAGATAGTGTCAATTTTATTGCCTATTTCAGTTATAACTATCAAAACTGCAGCAGGTGTTGGACACTGCCGTATTCAACAGTTCCTCGAGATTGAGACCATTAATTCATTGCTTTCTTCCTTATCGTATAGATATATCAAATGTGGCGAACTGGCGAACCTTGTGTCAGAGTTTTCAAAGTCCGTTTCTTTTGCCGTTCTCCATATTTTTTTAGAAAAACTGATTTTTTCATATTAACATATTTTTTTGGATTTTTCTCAAGAAGGCGAAATCCAAATTTGACAAAATGTTTTGGGAAGATTTTAACAAAATGTAGTTAATTTTTGGCATACTTAGTTAATCAAAGGCAATAAGTGTAACAATGGTACAGCAAAAATAAGCAATGAAATGCTGGGAAACAGTTGAAGGAAGCTAAAGTTGAGCTTCTTTTTCGGTAAATAAATCCCAAGTAAAAATTTATGAATACATAACTCTTTATTTGCACACAAAAAATACAACAAGTCCAAGAAACACAAACATAAGCATTGCGATACAAAAGGCGGCCTTATTGCTAGGCAGCAATCTCTTCCAAGCAACCTTAGGAAACCAATATCATTCAAAATCTCTATGAAAAAAAAAAACAAATTCAATAGGCTGTTTTATCAAATAAATTATTAACAAAATACTTGAAGTTTTAGGAAAAAAACAGCAGTTTCACACATAAACCACTGACATAGGTCGATAGAAAATATGGTGGCCGCTATAATAATGGTCTTAATAAAAATTCAAAAAAAGGTTTGCTCTAAGCACTTCCATTTCTGTAAAACCCAGGCAATACCTGCTGCTGTTGGTTACCACAACGACGCGGCTTACGCTTCTATTTTAGCTTATAAAAATATTTACTGATGATAAGATAACACAATTTTGTCCTCTGAAAGACCAACAGCTAGCTACCTATTCTATAAAACAAAGTTCCTCCACCGCGTCTGTCTGTAAGCGATAAACTCAAAATTACCGAACGGATTTTCATACGGTTTTGTGAATGGAGTTACCGAAGAGGAAAGATTGATGTTATTAACGTTTTGAAACATACTGCTGGGGTGGATCGCTAGTTTACTAAATTTTGATTATTTTTTAATACTTGAAAGAAAACAGCCTGTTAAAATTTAATGATACGACCACACAGCACTTAACCAGTAGATATGTAATCTAGGGCGTTCAGTTTCTCACAACATCTCAGTGTTTTTGCACAGACATTTGTGACAGCGCGCCACTAGTTCACGACACAAGTTTTTTTTTTACCCGCCCATATACGTCCCCACCGAGGGGCACGGCCTCCTTTCGCAACATGAAGGGGCTTTAGGCCATAGTCACCATGCTGGCCCAATGCAGGTTGGTGGGCCACATCGTAAATGAATTTTCTTGGACGGGCAGGTTTCATTACGATGTTTTCCCCTTCAACGTTGAGCAAGTGATAATTAGAAATCCGTACATAAATCTGAAAAGAAGAATTTAGTGGTACAGGCCCGCACCAGGATTTGAAGCCGCAACTTTCCGATTACAAGTCTGGCTCATTACCAACTGGGACACCGTGTCATTTGGTTACGACATACACATACGACATACATTATGGTTACGACATACACTTAACTGCTTGTTGTCTATCCGCAGTGGATGAAACCTCATTCGAAACAGATTAACTTCATTACAATCAACCCTGAACACACAAAGTTGGTGACTTGCGGAGATGATTTGACTATATTTATCTACAATATCAAAATAAGGGAAACAAAAGACTCCTTCAGTCTAGAAAAGCTTGGATATATCGAGACCCCGAATATTGTAACTTACATGAAGTGGAAACCTGGAGAGGTGATTGTAACGAGTGTTAAGGACAGCTTAGTAAATACTTAATAAAATGTTTCAACATATTCATTAAAACAGGAAATGGGAATGGAGAGCAATGTAACAAGAAAAAATATTTAACAATACAAATCAAATTAGATAAGGGCACGGATGTTAAGTCTATGGATGCAAGTAATAACATTTGAAAAAACCTCAATATGATATAAAATGTAACCCAAAATGACCCGTTACTAATCTCCTTTTATAACTTACAATTAAATATTTTTTTCCGGAAGCGTTAAGTTAGAGAATTTTTTTTATTTAGTTATATTGGCACTACGATTGCTGTTTTTTGTGTAGTATGTTTTTTATTTGGAAAATCATCCAGAACGATGGTCTGCATTCAGGGTTTCAGTTTTTCCTGAGCTGTCCTAATACTCTTTTTACTAACATTTTTAATACAAACTTTATTTACTACAAGCTTTCTGCCCAGAACTTCGTTCCCTTGAGGATTTGGGAAAATTATATAGCCTATGTATTAATCCAGGGTTTCAGCTACTTCCATACCAAATTTTATCAAAAATGGTCCAGTCGTTGAACGTGAAAGAGGAACAAAGTTTCGCGTTTATAAGTAAGAAGTAAGGATAGTAAGGATTTACTGTTGTCTACTCAGGTCAAACAGTAACACCTACTGCGCCTATGCGCGTCAAGAATTTACTCATACACTAAATTTTAACCCTCTTTTATGGACCCAAGTAATTTTTAATGCTTCTCAAAATTATTTTTGACTGCATGAGATTTTCGCCGTACTCGCACTCAGTGATTTTTGCAATCCCTATTTATAATGCTTTATTGCTGCCTCCTATGATAGTTAGTGTACTTCGTTGCCGTGAGATTTTTTTTAATCCTTCCTTATCCCTTGCCTACGTTAGAAAAACAACTTATTTTGTTTTCAGGATGGAGTCTTACTTCTTTGTGCACAACAAGGACAAGTAATGGAAGTGACACTGCCCAAAGTAAAAGTTCGACCGTATTTAGAAGTAACGACTTTCAGGCTTGAATTCGAATCATTGAAAGAGACTTTTCTGAAAAAACAATTGTAAGTACTGTTCTTATGTACCTAGGACTTTATATTTTAGCTATACGATACCATTTATACTGCTAGTCGTGAGTCATACGCATAACATATTGAGTGACTTTCAATTATAATGAGAAAGACACATGAAAAGGTACGGAGTGTGGTTTTCAACACGATTTATGCACTTTGAACAAAAATCATAAGTAAAAAGGCTCTGGGTACTAATGACTAAAAATAAACACAACGTAGGGAACCTTGGGAAAGATCATTGCCATTATAATTGAAATAATTATTTAGCGAATTTATTTTCGCCCACTTAATATATATCAGCCCACTAAACTAACACAACTTTCTCCAAGGAACATGGGTTAAAATTAATATACGGTAAGGTATTTTTTTTTTCGAGAATTTCATAAACTTTCTTAGGAAAAGTTTTTTAAGTGTCATTTGAAGAATCACGTCCCAAATATTCGCTAACATATTAAAAGTTACCTCAAATAAATATGTCCGAAAACAAAGAGTTAGCTGTTAGCAGACTTTCGTAATTTCATTATCACCTTCACTCCATGTGGCTGCTGCATACAAGACAACCAGCCACTATCCAGGTATTTACTTCATTCTTCTACAATAGTTACTTACCCCATATAACTATTTTAAAATAGTTAGCTAAACTTAAGCAGATGATTTTTCTCATGAAACTGAACAACTTTTCCTATAGAACCCATGAGAGATCCTCAAAAAAAATTTCGACTTCTCATACTAAGGTACCTAATCACTTAAATTGTATGGAGAAATCTTATAATACAGAACTCGATTTTTTTTTCTTCAACCTGTTTCTCATGGAAAAATTTTCAGTTTAGTGGGCTTTTGAATCGAATCCAAAGTTCAAACTGCGGCCAAAAAGCTGGGCACAGGTACTTTAGTAAGGATAAGCGATACTTTACGCCTGATCAACTCCTGACCCTTTATAAAGCATAGGTCCGAGCACCGCGGAGAAACACCCTTGTCGAGATTCCTCAGATCCGTACAGAGCGCTTCTTTTCATCTTTTATATTGCGCACCGCTAAGGAATGGAATTCTCTGCCTGCGTCTGTATAGCCGAGCTCATATAACCCGAATCTCTTAATGGTTTCATTGAACAGGCATCTTCTGGATGAGCTAGTGACATCCTCGACCACATCTTCGCCGCTTTGTAAGATTGTGGTCAAGAGCTAACCCATTATTAATAAAATATCCAATAGAAAGAAGAACGAAAGAAACTGCTTATTGCTAAACCTTAAAACTTATTTTAGTGCTGGCTGAGCGTTTATGCTACAGCTCTAAGTGGTAGCGTTGATATTCTGCCAGTACTTTCTTATATCTTTCTTATGTGAACATGTACAAAAAATTTCAAATACTATTTAACAAATTACATCCACAGTATGCGACACCGACCATTTCCTCAGGAAGAGGACCTGGCCAGTCTTGATGAAGAAGCTTTGAAAGCAGCTGCTGAAGCGGTAGATGAAGATGAAGACGATGAAGAATGGCTTGGTGAAATTCAACTTAGTAAGTACCTTATTTTGTAATCATTTCACACGCTCCGTGCTTTATTATGACAATCAAATTGGCGGCGAATCAGCTCAGTAATTAGCAACGCTAATATTTTGCTTTCATTTTCCTTCTACAGTTGAAAGTGAGGAGAAAATTGGACCACCAATAACATGGGCAGAGTACAACCCTGAAGGGGGTGTGTGGATAGTACAAGAGGGGACTGGTGCTCTATTATTGATAGAACCTGGTCTACCTAACATTTTGAAGTACGCTCCCATACCAGGGGCTTGGTCTGAATCCTTCACTACGTTGAAGTTTGTGTGAGTATATATGGCTCCTAATGAGCAGAGATTAGAAACTGAATCTCAAAATTCGTATTTCATCCTGTAGAGCCGTTGATACTCTTAACTGTATATTTTGTAAAGGGCGACCAAGTCCAAAACAATGCATGAATTTGCGATTCATTAGAAATAAAAGTTTGATAAAAAAAATTGCTAACCCAAAATACACCTAACCTGTGAATTTCATTCAAATCGTTAAAGCCTTTTTCGAGTAGGTAAGTATGTGTATTTCTTTTCGAGTAAATAAATATAAATATGGGATCACTTTAAAATTGTGAGTGAAACTTTAGGGCGTGATTCTCTTCTCTTCATGAAACCAAGCAACTTTTCCCAAAAAAACTATATCTATGAAATGATATTATAGACCAGTAAAACTACGGTTTGGCAAAACATTAATTCGCAATAGGCTGTATTTTTGTAAATCAGCCTTTCATCCTATTTAAAATGACTATATTTTCGAATCCAACTAAAAAATTATATAGAAATACCTCAAAAAAGAAAAATGCGAATAAAGGCCTAGAATTTTCAGCAAAAATAGTAATAACTAAGTGAACAGTTTTCATGATAGAGGTACCTGTAATAAATATAAAAGTAACAGAATCCAACCAAAAAACATCACCTTATTTTTGTTTTTCAAAAAATTTAAATTTAATTGATAGGATTTATGGTTTCATGCGAAAAAAATAATAGTTAGCTGAACTGGTTTATAATCGATTTGGATATAGTTTATGATTGCATTCTTATGAAAATCCAATTATATTTATTTAACTTTTGTACATTTTTATAAAATATAGCTATAAACGCATGGCAAAAAAGTAATAGGTATAAAAAATGGTAGACTTCTCTGACAATACTGAAAAAAAGACAATAATACCAAAATCCAACATTTTTCGTGAAAAATTCAAGAAAAAAAAAAAAAAATCGCCCATTCCAAACTGAGCGTAGTGTAGCGATGTTACGGTCTAAAATAGTTTGATGGCGCGTGGCGTGGTCCAGCCTGGCAGCTGCGATGACTTGAAATTTTGCAGATATATGTAATACCGATGACAATACAATTATACAATAATTTGGTTCCATCGAGCTGATCTGATGATGACACGAGAAGATAGATGGTGGAACTCTTCAACGGTTACTATTAAACCCTTTGAATTTGGGCTCGTTTGATTTGATTTTTGTATATTAATAAAAGGGTTAGGCCGCCAAAATTGTCAAATGTAACACAACAGATTTTGTGTTATTGTTACACAAATGTAACCCAAAAGTAACACATTTTTTGGGTAAAGCGTGTTTCATATTTATAATCATTATGAAATTGTACCGATTGCAGTGATTGTTAAGGGGAAAATAAGTAATAATGAAACAGCATTTTTTTTTAGGGTTAACGGTGAGTAGAAGTTGCTTAGAATGTTTTTGGGCGTGCTGCTGAGATGTTGACAGCGCATTTTCTTTTTTTTTTGCGATCCCTTTCCATTTTCTACTTAGTTATTCTGTTTAGGGTTCCGTACCCAAAGGATAAAAATGGGACCCTATTACTAAGGCTCTGCTGTCCGTCCGTCCGTCACCAGGCTGTATCTCATGAACCGTGGTAGTTAGAGAGTTCAAATTTTCGCAGATGATGTATTTCTATGTGCCCTATAACAAGAATACTAAAAACCACAATAAATTTTTTTTTAATGGGCTCCCATACAAAAAACGTGATTTTTTTGCTCGTTTGTATAGATAAGTCTGTCCGAGGCTGTATCTCATGAACCGTGATAGTTAGACTGTTGAAATTTTCACAGATGATGTATTTCGGTTGCTGCTATAACAACAAATACTAAAAAGTAGAATAAATAAATTATTTAAGTTAAATATACAACAAACGTGATTTTTATGCCATTTTCATAGAGATAATGGTTTTTATAGAGTCCGACTCGCACTTGGCCGGTTTTATAGGTAAAGATACGGAACCTTTCGTGCACGAGTCCAACTTGCACTGGCCCGTTTTATTTTTCTTCGTTATAATTTTCTACTTTACGTCTATACTGTAGTAGTGTTATTTCATTATTATTTTTCTTCCACTCTCTAAACTTTTCAGGATTCATAGTTTTAAATTTTTCCTCGATATTTTCTTTATCGTTATGCGACAGTTAACGGCATTTTAGTTTTAATAAAATAAAAAAGTGTAGCTTATTTCTTATGGTTTTAATTTTAATGTATTCGACATACATCACACTTGGTGTTTGTTCAGGTTCTGTTTATAAAGTTATCTAGACTAAAAAGTAAAACATAAATAATAATAGTTTAAATAATTAATTTTTCACAAAAAAAGAAAACCGACTTCAAAAAGCGAAAAATAAAAACGTTGCATTTAGTGTGCTACGTACCTACTGATCTACTGAATCTGTGTTAATGTAGTGAGTGAATGTGTGTCACAGGACCAACTAAAATCTTATTTCGAATATGAATTGGCACCATTCCCTGTTTCGTTGTTTGATGAAGCTGGGATGCAAAAAACGAAAACATCGGTGCTTTAAGAACTATTTGACAATATTGATTTAGAACTAAATGCAGCAAGTGACAAAATTGTCATTGTTGATGGTGGTCATTTGATTCACAAAGTTACGTGGGCGAAGGGAACTCTTTTTGGTACCAAATGTGACACTTATGTGGATTATTTAATTAAAGTGTACGGGAAATCAAGCGTAATAGTATTTGACGGATATCAAAGTGAAGAACAAAACACAAAGAGCGCAGAACGTAATCGAAGAGTTACCAAGCCAAATAAGTTTGATAGGCTATACATGCATCCACCTTTGCAGCGACTTCAAACAGATCGGTAGATACGTAGCACACCTAAATGCTACGTTTTTATTTTTCGTTTTTTGCAGTCGGTTTTTTTTGTAAAAAGTTAATTATTTTTCTATTTTTAGTGTCAATAATTGGAAGTAGGTGAGAAACAATGTAAGTGCCTATTTAATTTGAGGGCGTCCCTCGATTTCCCTAGGATTCTATCATCAGATCCTGACCTGGTTACAACGGGACCATCTCTGGAGTATACTTTTTCGAACAAAAAAACAATTTTTAAAATCGGTTTATAAATGGTGGACACAAAGTAGAAAACTATAACGAAGAAAAAAAAAGAATAAGTAAAGAGAAAATTGAAAAAGGATCGCAAATTAAAAGAAAATGCGCCGTCAACATCTTAGCAGCACGCCCAAAAACATTCTAAGCAACTTCTACTCACCGTTGTTAACCCTGAAAAAATGCTGTTTATTAATTTCTAACTTCCCCCTTAACAATCACTGCAATCGGTACAATTTTATAATGCTTATATTTATGTAATTATTTTAACTATCGATATGAAACTTACCAAAAAATGTGTTACTTTTGGGTTACATTTGTGTAACGATAACACAAAATCTGTTGTGTTATATTTGACAGTTTTGGCGGCCTTACCCTTATATTAATAAACAACTTTCACTTTATATTAAACTAGCTTTCCACCCGCGGCTCCGCCCGCGTGGACTACATGTTATATCGTACCCAACTGTGGGGTAAAATGTAGCCTATGTCCTTTCCCAGGTTCTAATCTATCTCTGTACCAAATTTCATCAAAATCGGTTTAGTAGTTAAGGCGTGAAAGACGGACAGACAGACAGAAAGAGTTACTTTCGCATTTATGATATTAGTAAGGAAGTAAGGATCTAACACACGAAAAACCGACATTTAATTACGTAACGACATTACGTAAACAATACGTGGCGAATAAATCATTACGTTCTAAATTATGGAAGCATCCATAAGATTGACAGGATGGCGCGCCCGCTGCCCGCGCACCCTTCCGCCACCCGCGCAACTCTTACAATTTATATTTTTGGAAATAAAATGGTAAATGTAAAATTTTTTGTTGGATTTCGAAAATATTGTATTATTTAAAACATAAATTACAAAGTCTACCCAAAATTATCGCTATTTCTATTTTGTCCGCAAAATGACTACAGAAATAGCAAAAGTCATTTTTTTTTTACGTTTCTAGTTGGATTTTCAAAATAATTGAGTTATCAACATCGTTCAAGCTATACTATAAAAAAATTAGCCTATTATATTTTTTATTGCAACAGTTACTTATTATTTTAATATCACAACATTGAAGTTAATAAAAATAGCATAATCAATCATAAATATTGTTGGATTTCGATTTACTTTCAAACAACTGGATGATATCAGATTAATAGTGCAGAAAGTTATTTATTAACATTTTTGTACAAATTTACAAAAAATATCAAAACTTAACTTATAAAAATAAATGTATGTTGTATCTTTTTTAGTTGGATTCTTACGTTAAATGATAGCCGGGAATTTAATCTATCAATAAAAAAAAGAATTGCTGCTATTGCAATTTATTTCACTTTCGCCATACTAGCCGACTGTAGTTTTACTGGCGTATTATATGAAGAAAAAGTTTGAGTATTTCATACGAGAAAGCAAACGTTGTCTATGTCTTCATAGATAACGCTGTTTTGCAATATTTTATTTGCGTTCCTGGAATAGCTTAAGCTAGTTGGATTGATTAACATGAAGTCTTGAAATGTCTTGTAATGTGTACTTGTGCCGGGATGAGCCACATTTTAAAATCTTATTTTTATGAGCTTATTCACAGATTTTAGCCATATTCCATTCATGCCGATTTTAGTTTGGAGTCTGCGCTATGATTATGACGACATAATGTGTTAAAACTGTTTTCATATACAGGTGTGACAATAGATACATTATAATAGGTACGAATACGGGATATATTCGCATGGTAAGGATGCCTAACGAATTCGAAGACAGTCCTGATAGACACTATATGATATGGCAGGAAAATTTAATCAAGCTGCTAAAGAAACTGAAAGGAAGACGATTAGCTAAGGAAGAGGTAAATCAATATTGATGACTAGTTTTTGTTTGGCTAGAGTAGTGCAGCGGCCCCATATTCATTAAGAAACTAAGAAAGTAATACATTTGCATTTTTGTTTTATTTTCACATTTTAATTTAAACCATCAGTCTTAACCCTGAACCTACTTACAAACATGAAGAAAGTCGTTCTGCCAACACCAATGAGACAAAACCATTTGCTAATATAGATACGTGTTGATTAATTCGTAGATAGTATTACGTATGTATCTTTTTACAGCCACAACCAATACCTCGAATAGATTTTGTTGATTACTATTACCTTCAAATGCACGACAGACATGATGGAGCTATCACTTGTCTCGAGATAAATTTTGATGGAAAGTAAGTACCGAATAATCTACTTAGGAATAATAACTATATGCAGTGCAAAGGTATTTACTTATTGATAATCACTTTCTCAGGCTCAGTTAGTCCTGCTGTGAGTTGATAACATAAAAAAATATGTTTAAAGGGTATTGTACTACATTCGATCCCCAGTGGTATCGATAGATGTGACTTTAAACCAATCCGCTTCTTATTGCATACAGTGATTTCAAGACTTTGTCTAAAGCAGGGGTTCCCAACCTTTTTTTGTCTACTGCCCACTTTAAGAATAAATTATTTTTTAACGCCCCCCTTTTTAAACATACTTAAAAACCGCTAAGTACTTATAACTGATTATTGAAACGCAACTTTATAGTATTCGGACAGAGTATCTTTTATTGAAAATAAAACAAACATAATCAATTCTTATATAAAAACTAATGTGAAGGTTGAATCTGATGCTGTTCAATAAGTTTGTTGTGGCAAGTCGCCACGTTCGGTAACACGCAAACGATTTCTCTTTTTAGTAAGCAGCGTTGCCACAGCACTAAAACCACGTTCACACAAATATGACGATGGGAATGCTATCAAGAATCGTTGAACAATTGACCACAATCCAGGGTACAATTGCAGGATCGGTTTTTGAAGCCAAAATTCTTGATATCCATTTTTGAACTTGATTTTTATTTCTTCGTTTGTTGTCAATTCTATAAGTTCTTCTTCCAGCTGAGGTGACATTGCTATGTTGACATTTGAAAACGGATCCAACACCCAGTCTGGTATTTCCAAGTTTAAAATGTCCTGGTATCGTTCGGTGAAGTCAATGTGGAGGTTTTCCAAATGTTGGCAGTAGGCAAACAAGTCGTCGTTACTGCAGGATACTGATAAATTCGGAAAATTGTGAAACTCACGTCTGCCCATATTCTTTTTGTGCAGAAGCAGTTTGGCTGCGAAAGCAGCAACGACATTTTTTGTTTTAATTAAATTTAGTTCATCGCCTTGCAGTTGGAGGTTCATGTCGTTGAACAATTTATACAGGTCTGTCATGTAAGCTATATCATTCTTTGATTTTATGAGCTTGTTGCGCAGTTCTGTATCTTTAGTTTCCAAGAACTCTATCACAGAGTCAAACAGGTTGTAAAATCGAATCAGACAATTGCCTCTTGACAGCCAACGAACTTCAGTATGAAGCAATAAACGGTTGAAATCTTCGTCATTAGTAACACAAAGCTGATGAAATAATCTATCATTCAAAGAGCTGCTACGGATTTTATTGACTGCTTTGATGACATATTGCAGTGATTGAAATAGTCGTTCACTTAAGTTTCTAGCAACCAAATGTTATCTATGAATAACGCAATGTATACCAAGGACATCTGGAATTTTATTTTTTAAGTACGCTATGAAGCCTTTATGGCGCCCTGTCATAGCCGGAGCGCCATCCGTAGCAACTGATATAATATTTTTCAAAGGAATCTCTTTCTCTTCACAAAACTTTTCCAATGTATTGAATATAGTTTCGCCTTTTGTATCTGTCTCCAAATTTCTGGCAAACAATAGTTCTTCACGTATTTTCTCATCTTTAATAAACCTCACGTAAGATAGCTACAACGCTTCATTAGTTGGTAAAGTGGACTCATCGAGCTGAATTGAGAATTGACTAGTCCTCAGATGATTGCACAATGATTCTTCAATGTTTTCAGCCATTTCATCAATTCGTCTTTGCACAGAATTATTACTCAAAGGAATTTTTCGGATAATATCTGCGGCCGGTTTATGAAGCACAGTAGTTATTACTTCCTTTATTGCTGGCAAAATTAACTCTTCTCCGATGTTGTGTGGTTTGCCTTTTTGAGCAATTAACAAAGAGATATTGTACGAAGCTCGAAGTCCGTCGTCATCTTGCTTAGCAGCCGTCGAAAATAGTTTTGATACACTTGGCTGAATATTATGCTTCTTCTCTAGGTCTTGAAAATATGCTACATTCTTGTCTTTCTTATCTGGATGCATTTTATTCAAATGATCTTGCAGTCTTGAAGGCTTCATTGCTTCGTTCGAAAATGTTTTTAGACATAGAAGACACAAAGGCGACGACGGGTTTGTGGGATTTTCAATAAATCCAAATTTAATATATTCCGCAGAGTATTGCCGTCTCTTCTTTTTTACTTCCGACATTGTTTTGTTTTGAGAAATACGTAAGTGTTATAATGAAGTACTGCTTATCTATTATGCGCGAAACCGCAAATGAAAATAAAATAAATTTACGTCGTTTATATAGGATTGCATAAGCAGCACGCACCAACAGGAATAAGACAAACGTGCATAAACTCGTTTATCTCATTCGACGCCCAATCGTACTCGACAAGCAAGAACAAGTATTATAGAACCAGCCGATTGATACAGGAATGTACAAATCGGATTATTTAACAAAAACTTGTTAAAACATGATTGCCCGCGGTCTATTATATCGAACCGAGTTTGAGCTATATCTTAATTAATATTAGTTGATGTTCACAAGATGTAGTCGAGAGTCGAGAGCTCAGTCGGTGTCTAAGAGTCTTCCTAGCTAGGTAGATGAAATTATAAATCGACCCCAAAGCCCTACACAACGCCCCCTTTTTTTTCTGGGTCTCTTACCGCCCCCCTTTAGGCCTGCAGCGCCCACAAGGGGGCGTTACCGCCCACGTTGGGAAAGACTGGTCTAAAGGAAAAGAAAAGAATTTGAAAAATCTGGGTATCTAATAATATTTAGAAATTGAAGTGTTTTCACCAGAACTTGTACTATCTACCATCGACGGATGACCGATAATGTTCACGATAAGGGGCCATCCATAAATTACGTCACACTTATTTCATGATTTTTTGACCCCCTCCCCCTCCTTGTCACAGCTGGTCACATTTGTAAGACTCCCCCCCTCCCTAGCGTGACGTCACATATTTAGATTTTTTTGTAATTTTCTGATAATAATAAATATGACTTGTTATTTTTTTTTTGAACTCAAAACTCATTGTCTCAACAATACAAAGTGAAAACGTAAAAAAAGAGTGCTTGGGACTGAGGAGGTTAAATTTGTGGTTAATAGTTTATACTCATAACACATTTAGAAATGTGACGTCACGAAACTTACGACCCCTCCCACCCCCTTGTCACACAATGTCACACTTTGTCGACCCCCTCCCCTCACCCTAACGGGTGACGTAATTTATGGATGGTCCTTAATGTTGAAATTTCGGTCGTAGTTTGTGCAGAGTAGAGCCCCTGATCTATCAAATTCCGTGGCCAATTCGACAGTGACTCTAAAACTTCACAATGCGCTATGTGATAAAACAATTTTTAATACTCTTTAGTACTTTTTAATGAAGTCTTATCCATTTCAGTCGCCTTTATACATGTGGTATGGATGGCAATATTTTTGCTTACACAATTAATTTTGAAGAACCGTTGATTCCAACACCTGAATTGCCGAAAGTGCCGGAGGAGCTACCTGTAAGTATCAATAAATCAGACCATTATTTGCCTGCCCTATTTTCTGCTTGGGGTTGGCGCAACATGTCAAATTTTTCCAGTTTTCTCTATCTACGGTCACTTTGCAATGTACTTTAAATTCAAGTTCCTGTCCGTAAGGGGGGAAATCTATTTGCAGTTAAGAAATTTTTCCTGCTTACAAATGACTAATATTTAACTTTATCAGACCTCAAAAACATATAAGTTAATAACAGTTTCTTGCACAAAGAATTAATGAACATAAGGCGCGAACATTTAGACATAAGTTTGTTTTATAAAATAAAAATGTTCGCGAGCTAAGATTTTGAATGGCATTCATCCATTTTAACCAAACGAGTGAGATGAAAAATGTATAGACTATACTATATAGTCACATTATATTTCTGAGGTGTACATCTTGAGGTCCTAAAATAAGGAAAACTCTTTCTTATTTAGGACCGCAAGACACCTCTCGAAATTCTACTTTACTGTTCCGTAAAATAGGTACTTCATGAACTAATCTTGAAACTTGTAGAGTATAGATAGAATGAAAGAACCGAGCACAATCGACGGAGAAATAATGTCCCATGAACAGCTGAAGCAAAAAGAGGAATATGATAAAATGATGGCGATTGCCAATGCGCACAAAAAGAGAGTCAGAGACGACCTGGCAGCACTCTCGCTAGAGTACAACAAACTGATAAAAGCGTAAGGAATCATATTTATTATGTCTCATTGGTCACTAATTTGACAAGAGTTCAGAAATCCTGGGGCTCCAAATTTTCCTTCAGTGTGGGACAAAGCACTAAAAGATAATGAGAGTACCTAGACCTTACAGCTACCTATCTGTTCCAAACATGTGTGGAAAACAGCAAGATTATCTCACACGACATAACATGTCAATATCGTTATTTTTCTTTTCTGGGAGGATATCCTTTTCGACTTTGGTACTTTTCGACCCTTTCGTACTTTTCGACCTTTCATCACGTCGGTCTGGTTAAAAAAAGGCCAAATAGTCAGGTTCAGTCTTAATTTCAAGTAAAGCCCTGTCAGTTAGCAAACTAATCTAGTGTAACACACTGCCTAAAACATGCCAATTTCATCGCTGACTATTTCAAAACCTCATTAGGTCCTCTATGTAGTTTTCGAGAACGATAGTTGGTATGTAGGCTAGGGTTTGCAGTGTGTACTTACACTGTTTGCTTTCTAGGAACCGCCTTTTGCCGTGCTCTCAACAAATAGACGTAACTTTAGACCCTCGACCCCTGGAGGTACAGGAACAGGAATTGGAAGAGGCAAAACAATTGACCATAAGGAAAGTTGCTCATCAGCTGGAGGCATCGGATTTGGGCTATTGGAAAATGTACTCACGGAACATAATACAATTGGATGTTTTTCCTTTCACACTAAAAGCTATAAGGTATGAAATCACAGTTTTTCTAGGGGTTTTATTTTCTCACATGCAAGATCCTACTTCATATTGATCTATGGTGACTAGCATAAATGCGATTATATTTACGCTCTACATAGGCCACAAACTTTCCTGCAAAACTAGACATGATCAAAAATTTTGTAATGGGAAATCTCCCTAACTATCAACCACCGCGTCCTTAGAAATGAAATACGTATACCAAAGAACTACCGATTTTCGTATTGTCTATATACTTCTTTCTTCTTGCAGAGATCCAAAGGTTATGATTAGACCTTTACGCCAAAAGAATCTATCAAAAGCATTCTTTGATCAGCTGGAAGAAGTCCATCAGAAAATGGCTGAAGCCGCTTTAAGGGGAAGGTATTCAACATCTGTAATTTTACTTGAATAGGTACTAGAGGATTCCCGGGACTTCGTTGCCGAGATAATTTCGTGAAATCCTTCCTGTTATTTACCTACGTTATAAAAGGAAACTGTGCCAAATTTCAGATTTTTAGGTCCAAGGGTGGATGGTAATGAATCAGAAAGTGAATCAAGATCCCTCCTTTTTTTAAATTAAGAAATGTAAAGACATGAGAAATACGACAATGATTTCCTTGAAAACAGTCCAAGGATAACATCTTTAGAAAATCTGTATATTTAAGGCCGCCTTTTGTACTTTGTGCAATATTAATTTCTGCGTTTCGTCTTTCTTGTGCAATAAAGTATTCATTCATTCATTTATGGCACCTTAATTTGAATTCAAGCCACAGGTTTCCCGGTTACTTTTTTACATACAAAGCTTACTCTACATTCTAATCTTGGATGAAGATCCTGGATTGCGTCCATAGGTTATGTGCTCGATATGATTGCATCCAATCTTGGGGAAAATTTTAAAAATACTAGGAGAACTTTAACGAGAATGACAGAAACGTTTCTTCGAAGTAATAGCAGAACCAACAGACAGACGAAGGTTACTAATAAGCTCACAATATAAATATCCAGTACTTAAAAATATTATCTGTCCATAATTAGGAATTGAAAGTAATAAAACATGAAATCTTTTCATGCCTACTCTATAAGGAATGTCGATCTTTGGCAAATCATCGAAGAGCTACCTAAGTAAGTGAAATACAGCGCTTAGTGTTTGCAAGCTTAAAATGCTCCCGCTGCATGCACAGTATTTTGAACTTCGTGTTGATGATAATTTCATCAACTGCTTACACTGCTTGTATGCATTTTACGCTAACAAAGTGCAAAACTTGTAAAAATAATGTACAGAAAGCACGTCAGGTTAGCCATTTGCACGACGAAAGCTAATAGCAAGTTAAAAGCGACGTCAACTTGTATAGCAGTATTTAGTTAATCAAGAGCTATATATATAATCACATCTTCAAAAACTTCTCTAACTATCCAGACGAGATGAATCCACAGTACGTCGTGCGGGGCAGAAGAAAACATCCTGGGGACCACCTAGAGTAGCATCGTTTCTACTGGGACTGCCCCCGAATCCACCCTACCAGTTAAAAAAGGCCATCAGAAAGTACTACGAACGGTTGAATCGACATCATCATCAATTTATTGAGGTAAAAACTATACAGGGTGTAAGGGATAAGCTTAGCAAAAATTTAAACCCTGAATCAGTCTGAATGATCTTCCTGTGACATTTTCCTCATGAAAATTTTCGAACTTTTTCGGTTTTTTAAATATTTTCTTCTTTCAAATTAAATCATTAATTCGAATGCACTCCATTTTACAATAAAAACAATTATAACGGAATAAAACATGAAAACCAGCAATGTACATCGCATTCTGAAATTGGTGCGTCGCGAAGGGATCGCGCACGACTTGACTAACCCAGGCGTCAGATTTTTTAAACCGTCAAATGGCCTCTGACTTGTTCTTAACGACTGTAGTCAATCGACAGCCAGGACCACCGGCTTATCGTGCCCTCCGAATCACGGAAACTCTCGTGATAAATTGCCACTTTGATCACCCATCGATTAGTATAATTATTATTCACATGTCACGGATGGATAAGCTTGTACTCTCTATTACTATCCGATTTACATGATTACCTTTCCATCAGTGGCAAGAGCACCTGTCCAAGAAACCAGATCCGAACGCGTTGCCTCCTGGAGCAGCCGAGGCATTGAAAGAAGCAGAAATGACCATTGGAAACCGCCTGCTCAAAACACATCCAGATTACGTGGCCCCTCCTGGCCACAATACTCAACTACGTCTATGTATGACACGACAAGAGGTATGTTTAAAAATAAAAGCTTCTGCACTCTCCATTAATCTTGTAAGCTATAACAATTATTATTTTCCAGCCTATATACGTCCCCACCGACGACGGGCACGGGCCTCCTTTCGAAACACGAAGGGGATTTAGGCCATAGTCCACCACCACACTGGCCCAATGCGGGTCAAAATCGAAAATGAATTTTCTTGGACGGGCGGGTTTTAATCACAATGTTTTTCTTCACCGTTGAACAAGTGATAATTAGAAATCCGTACCAGGGTTTGAACCCGCAACCTTCCGATTACAAGTCTGGCTCATTACCAACTGGGCTATCACCGACTATTTATAACTAATAGCATATAAAAACTGTGTTCAAGTTTCTGCCCTCGGAACTAATTTACAAGCTGACTATAATAGCATTTTAAGTGAAAATATTAATCTAGTTCCAGAAAGTATGGTGATAGTGTTGATAGTTTCAATTGTGAAAAAAATTATAATTTGGTGATATTTTCATTAATTAAAGTAAATAAAACAAAATAACGTTCACAACCAAGACAACATTTTCAAAATGACAATATAAAGTGGGAAATTAACCTGATTTTCCTATGCATTATGTCGAGCTTGTATCGCGAGGGTCAAAAATTGTTTGCCTTCGATACGTTTAATTTACCAGAGTGAAATTCAGATGACCAAAGTGAAATTTTAATCATCATTTGTCTATAAAAAGAATTTTTTTTTTCCACAGACCTATGAAATGAGACATTCGTTCAACTTAAAAGTGACCGAACTGCGTGACCACAAGTTGCGTCTGATGGACCGTATGAAGAGTATTACTGACCGCTTAGCGGAGATCAGAGTAGAAATACCTCCCAAGATGGTAAAGCAACTTCCTATGATTATAACAATTGATGAAGAAATGGAATTTCCTGAACATAATCTTGAGGTGAGATAGCCTGTTTCTCAAATATCCTAAAGATATTCTCAAAGCTTCATTTACTAATTGCCTTTGCCTAAGGTTCCCAGACAAATATTTCTACCCAGAAATAAGGCCGCCTGTTTGGATACCTTCTGGTTTCACTGTTGTGTTCTTTCCACTTTTACTTGTGTGTGCAATAAATAATATTTATCTGTCAGGACCATATTTTTATCCATATCGAAATTCCATGTACGGTAATGTAATTTTTTGTTATAGGTAAAAGTTGAAAATGTTGTGGTCCAAGCAAAAGGAGCTGTCCAAGCTAGATTGTCATTGCAAGAAAAAAGGAGAGGATCGGTATATCCCACAAAAAGAGTTCGAGCACCGAAAGTACCTCCGTTTATACCGATCACAGGTACAATTGCTGCCTTATTTGAAATTCAATCTAGTTTATTATTTCACAGATTTTGTGCCTTCACGAGAAAATATGTTTGTTACAGAATAAATAGTGTTATGCTTTGAATACCGTTCCTTACAACTTTGGTAGCATCTAAATGAACTTATGGTAAATTTTCCAGAAAGCAAGCCATTGACAGCAACATGGGAACTCTTAAAACCATCTGCAGAAGAAGAATCTACTCCCATACAAGACGAAATACGAGAGAGACGTGTAATAAGGTATTGTCACTTAATTTTAAGAGATGTGGATGCTATTTGCTTGTGAGTCTTTCACATGTAAACTTTCTTGCGCTCCCTTCAAAATCCAGATCAGGAGGCCTAGACAAAGTTACATTCTATAGGCGATTAAATCGATAGTTTTGAAATGTATAGAATTGACATTGACTGAACACATGACTTTTCTATTCTGTCTATCAATCCAATACATTATATCCTCCCCATTCCTTGTCGTGTAGGTATATTCAAGTATGTGTGGTGGACTGCCTAACTCTGGTGTGAGATACATGGTATACATTTGTAGGTGGTACTTATACATTTTATGACTTTCTATTTTCTACTTTATTTTCATATTTTCCTTAATTCTGTTAAGACCACCTAAAACTGTCCGAGGCAGTGATGGGATTCTATGCTGAAGAGCGAGTGTTACTAATGTTGTTGTTAATCTGGCGAGATTTGCATGGAATTGGGCTGGAAATATTTTGCACATGCATCCACTCAAGTGAGCTTTTTGGCAACGGTAAGGTTCTTACACTACAACGATGTAAAATTCGACTCAACAGCGAAATGCAAGCTGCAGGAAATAAAAGGAAGATTTGAGAAGCTATAAAAAAATTAATATATTAGGAGGACCTATCCTCGAAATAATCTTCTCGAAATAACCTCCAAGCATAATAAACACCTTAGATCTTCGATCAACTATAAAGAACTAGATACACAATCCACAACAAAAAAGTTCCCTCACTAAATGATCACCCACTTGACGTTTTGGGTTGTCTTTTCGTTTAGTAGCATTCGTTCGTTCCGAAAGTAACCATGCCTCAGTGCGCAGTGAAAAATTGTAAAAATCACACCTCCAGAACATTAAAGGAATATGGAATGACATTTTTTAAATAAGTAGTTTTGTAATTATTATATGTGAATTGAAATTATCTTGGTATTTGGCCAAGAAAAGGTTATAAAACATTTTTTTAGTTTAATTTAATAACATTCGGCGAGAGTATAACCCTTTAAATTGAATAGTCACTAGCGGAACTTACAAATCCATACCGTTGTATTTCAACATCATTTGTTCGGGTTATGCAGTGACTCTGTTCTAAAACAAATAGAGACGCTTTTTTTTCTATTGTTTTTTTTTCATTTTCATCTGTGTTATAAAATTTAAGTGTAAAGAGAATATATATTAATTCTGTTTTCTATACTTACATTAAAGGTATTATGGCAAAACCATTAATCATATAAAATTGAATTTATAAAAAATGTAACGTGCGTGACGTTTACAAACATAAAGTTTTATTGGATTTTTAGTTTTCCTAGAGATCCTGTGCGATGTGGACAGTGGACATACGTGGTCGCACGTTAAAGATGTGAAGATTTTTTCTAGCCGTCGCAAAGTAGTGTCTTTTGCTCCAAGCATTTTTTAGAAAGTGACTCGTATGTCATTACAAAAGGAGTCAAAAGGTTACACAAAACAGCTGCACCTCAAATAGTATGTACCTTTTTATGTATGTATGTAAATGTATGTAAATTCTTTATTGCTCAAAAACAGTGTCATATAATACGAGTACATTTCAAAGGTAATTTAGTAGCAAAGGCGGACTTATCCCTGAAGGGATCTCTTCCAGTCTACCTTAGAGTAGTTGAGAGCGGAGACACAGGTGTTGCGGGTTGCAATGCAATAAAATAATATTTTATCACTTTTGATTTGGAGTTTCTTGTATTGAATAAAATAAAAAAAATATGTTTCATCTTCAGGACAAAGATGATGACAGCGAAGAAGACAAATGTTTTTTTTTTGAGTTAGTTGCTTTTTTTTTAAAATAAATTATTACTTGTACTTAAATATCTATTTAGTTTCATAGCTAATTTCCTCTCTTAAATCTCAATAGGTCATTTCTGTTCAAAAAATTATACTAAGTTTTTAATAAGCAAAACATAATATATGTGTAATCGGGAAAGACACAGTTCTTTTCTTTTTTTATAAGTTATTTCATATTTCATAAAAAAATAAGCATAGAATATTAGGTTTATAAGCAATAATTAAGAAGAATGGCGGCGGCTGTGATTATCAATTGTAATGTATATTAATCGTCGGTTAATTTGAAATGAATGTGATTTTTTTAAAAACCATAAAAACTAACATAAAAGTAAACGGCTGAACCAATTTTGATAAATCATATCTGAAATCCAGCGCAAGAAGAAGCTTTCGAATAAAATAAACTGCACCATTAACATCATCCGTTTAAGAGCTATGATGCTCCTATACATACACAACACAATCAGGGGTTAAAAAGAAAACCACACCATTTCGTAGCATTTTGAATTTTTTTATGTGAAATCGACCCAACTAATATATTTTTAAAATTAACAAAGGCAACTCCACTCCTCCCATGTTCTACGTGACAGCCAGTGTCATCAAATTGTCTTACGTTATCCTTTGTTCAAAACCAAAAGTGGTATTTTACAAATTAAACAGATTTTATTTTCGACCTTATAATATTACGTTAAGGTTTAAATTAGATTAAAATGTTTGACACTTTAGAACTCTTTCATAATACATGAAGTGGTATACAACTATCTAAGTACGTATTGTAGTTAGGACACTTTTAAATTTCATTTTGTATGGGACTGTGTATCTAGTTTTATATAGTTGATCGAAGCCTTAGATAGATAGATAAAAACTTTATTCACTGCTATTACAATCATTGTCAATAATAATAATCTTATAACTAAGTATTAAGTAAAAGTAAAACTACAATTAAACAATAAGTAACGCAGTGAAAGGACGCTGACTCAGCATACGTACTGTGGGTAAACCACTTTGGATTTCCCATAGCGCTGATCTTCCGCCAAGACCCAAAAAAGTGAAAGAAGAGCTTATCAAATGGTAAGAATTTGAAAAATGAAAAACATACATAAAAATAAATATGAAACTAACGTATTGTTAGCTATCCTTTCGCAAAATTAATAAATATACTCTTCAAGCAAAGAGCTCAATGATCCATTTGTTATCACTTGGTCGGATTCGCAAAAGGCCGGATTCTCACTTCGCCGGAATACAGTTAAGAAAAAAAACAGGTTTAGTTTCCTTAAATTTACACCTAGTCGGGTCATAATGTAATTAATGATACACTTTTTGATAATTATATTTAGAAACTAGCATTCCGCTCGGAACTTCGTTCCTACAGATAATGTAGGATTCTAATGGTGAAAGAATTTTTCAAATCGGTCCACTAGTTTCGGAGCCTATTCAATGCAAACAAACAATCAAATTCTTCTTTATAATATTAGTATAGATGGGTAGATTAACGCATAATCCTGGATATACAGACTCTACATATTCGATCTTCGTAGAGGAAATCGTTCAATTGATAGTCTTTTGTTTTGTCATTTGTTCTTGCAATTTCTTTGAGACATATAATAATAATATATGTGTGCTAGAAAATTGTAATCGTTGTTTAATTTTATTCAACAACATGAATTTACCCGGAACAAGTAGTGATCAGACAGAACTTTGTTTTATTGAAAGTAATAAAGGCAAGAAAGTGCTTCTCCATGCCGGACACAGGTACTACTTCGCCGTCGCTAACAAATCGGGCTCAACAAGTTGGCGTTGTGCGAACAGAAAAGACTGTTACTCTTCGATTACATTGGATGCCAAAAACAATATAATAAAAGAAGCTTTTCATTCTTGTTTGCCCGATAACGACAGTACCCTATTACATGATTTTCCCGAATTCCCACGGAAACGAAGTCCCGGGCGGAAGGCTAGACTATAAAATTATGGTATATTCCATCCAGATTGTGTGTATATGTACAGACAGCAGCACGTCAGGTTACCCATTTGCACTACGAAAGCCGGCGCTATAACGAGCTAGATAAGGGCGACGTTAAGGACAACATGTATAGCCTGATGTGCTGCCATATGTACAAGTACATACCTACCTAATAAATATATCATATTAAATTTTGTTTTTCTTATTACATACATACATAAGCTCACGCCTTTGTCCCATTGGGGTACTCGTAGGTAGTATTTTTTCTTATTGACTGTACAAAATCCGGCGAAGTGAGAATCCGACCAAGTGAGAACAAATGCAATGATCGTATATTGGGTAACTTTAAATTAGCTAGCAAAAATAAGGGATATGAATCAGCTCACGAATTTAAACGACTTTCAAATTCAAATTCAATTCTTTCCCAAAGGAACGTAGGTCGAAACGAAATATATAGCTTTTGTGTACTACATTTTTCTTAAAGAATTTCATATAGGTTTCTGAGTAAGTATATGATAACTGTTTTTGTGTTTGTCAGACATCTTTATGAGCAAGACATGTTACTGGCGGACGCAGAAGTTTCCGTCCAACAATTTGATTCACGGCTGAGACAACTTCAAAGGGAGCGTGTGCGTGTTCAGGTTAGTACTGATAATTATTTAAATCAGGGCGACTAACACCAATGATAGTCGATGAACGATGAACTGAATGGTCATCATTGATGTATTTGATTTACATCTTCAGTTAAAATCTTATTGCGCAGAAGCAATACTCCTACCTTATCGTGTAGGTATAGTCAACTAGTGGCGTTCTTGACTAACCCTGGTGTCAGAGTTTTCAACACGCCCAAAGAGGCCAGTTTCCTTTTTATGAAGTCGGTTTTTTTTTCAAGTATGTCATATGAATTCTTTGGGAAAGTTGTTTAGTTTCATGGGTATAATCACCCCCTAAAGTTTCGCAAATTTAAAATTAAATTACAAATATGTATATTTTCAGGAACGAAGTCAATTACTGGATTTGCATTTGTACCAACTGCACCAAGAAATGAACGTTCTAAACCAATTTGAGGCTCATGAAGATAAACTGGCAGAAAAAGTGTATAACAAATTAATGCAGGTATGGCAACCAACATTAAAGAATTGCAAACCGTAATTTGCAGTAGGGGAGGAAAATTAACTGAAGGATTGAGACGGGGTAGGAAAGTATTTTGTGTGGAGATTACGTCCCAGAAGGCTAAGAGTAATACTGCCTTTTAATTGGGTGGAGCCACACCGAGCACTTTACCACAAGGCGGCTATTCTAATAACCATGGAGTCTCAATGGCGGTGGAATGATAACGGTGACTACTTCATACGTTCAGGTATTGAAAGAGTATCCGCCAAATCCCATAGAAAAAACCCCAGGCCCGGCGCTAAAGAATAGGAAAAACACCATGTTAGCCACCGAATTTTGAAATAGCGACACTTCAAATTATTTGTGTTTCAGTATTATTTGCCTAAAATCTGAGATACAATTCTTTTGCGCTGGGCCTGGGGCATTTTTGGCGGATACCCTTTAGAACTGTATAAGCCTCATACATTTGATGACAGCTACATTGACTGGGGGCCCCATTGCCAACTGAATGTTAAGTTAGGTACTAGGTAGTTTGCAACTTATCATTAGTTGGCGGTGGTGGCGCTATAGGCCGGTAAATATCGACATCAAACATTGCAAACGCGCATGTAACTACGATTTCGTTATATGTTGTTAGGTCCCTTGAGAGTAGTTAACACCCAAGTTTGCAACCCTGAAAACCCTGTGCTGTCAATGTCAATGTCAAATCAAAATCTGTTCAGTAGTTTTTGCGTGTGTATCTCATGAACCGTGATAGCTAGAGAGTTGAAATTTTCACAGGTGATGTATTTCTGTTGCCGCTATAACAACAAATACTAAAAACCAGAATACAATAAATATTAAGGGGGACTCCCATACAAAAAACGTGATTTTTTTGCTGGTTTTTGTAGATAATGTTTCGGAGGCTGTTTCTCATGAACCGTGATGGTTAGATAGTTTAAATTTTTACAGATGATGTATGTCTATTGCTGGTATAATAACAAATACTAAAAACTGGCTAAGTGCGAGTCGGACAACAGATATGATTTTTTTGCCATTTTTATAAATGATGGTACGGAACCCTTCGTGCGCGAGTCCGACTCGCACTTGGCCGGTTTTAATATTATAGTATGATTAGGTATTTGCTTAATAATAAATACATTGTGCTCAATAATATATGTACGAGTATGTTAGGATGTATTAGGACAAACAGTACAAATTTGACATTTACGAGGGAGCGTTTTTAAGTTCGCGGAATGGGTAGGTAGGCCATTAATGAGGGTACTTTTCTGAATTATAACGAATTCACTGACTAATTATTAGTATAAATACGAAGTTTCATTCGGGAAGCAAGTGTGAAATATGGAGAAAATCGAGTACCGCGCTGTTATAAAATTCCTTACCAAGCAAGGAAAGTCGGCTCAAATCATTCTGGAAGAGATGACATCTGTTTACCGGGACTCTTGCCCGGGTAAAACCATGGTTTACAAGTGGCACAGTCTCTTTAAGCAAGGCAGGGACTCCCTTGAAGACGACCCCCGACCAGGACGGCCAATTGAAGTTACCACTCTGGAAATTGTTCAAGAAGTCGAAAAAATTAATATTGGAAGATGCACGTTTAAAGAAGAAACAGCTCGCAGAAATGGTTGGAGTATCAGATACAACCATTTTTAAAATTCTTCACAACCATCTTGGCATGACTAAGGTCAGCGCAAGATGGGTGCCGAGAATGCTCACGCCGCCTCAAAAACAACGACGCGTGGAGTGTTCTCGCGCGGTTTTGGACCTCTGTGCTGAAGACGAAGATGGTGTTTTGAATCGAATTGTAACTGGAGACGAAACTTGGGTTCATCATTATGAACCTGAGTCTAAACAAGACTCTATGCAGTGGCTCAAAAAGGGTACACCACCGCCGAAGAAGTTCAAGGTGTCACAGTCGGCTGGAAAAATCATGGCTACAGTTTTTTGGGACTCAGAAGGGATCCTGTAGATCGATTACAAAGAAAAAGGTGTCTCCATAACTGGAAAGTACTACGCTACAATATTAGAATGATTTAAAGAAGCTGTAAAAGAAAAAAGAAGGGGAAAATTGACCAAGGGTGTCCTCCTTCTGCATGACAACGCGCCTGTTCACACGAGTCGAGTTGCGTTGGCCGCCCTGCATAAAGTGGGCTTTGATATTTTAAATCTTCATCGACGGTTTTTCAACTTTGTGCACTGGGTTCTTACGAGCTGCTGGTAGTTTCACTTGGCGCTTTAAAAATTCTTCTGTGATCTCTTCTCCACACAAAAAACATATGTTTTTCAGATTTGTGACGTGCTCTTGACGTAACGATGACCGAGGTGACGCAATATTCTTTTCAGCTGTATACTTCTTTCTGCATGCATCATGTACGGAGACTTCATTTCTCGTCAAAAGAAAATTTTTGTTTTCTCGAAGACAACGTATTTCTCTTGCTTCAATAAGTGTGAGGATTCCCTTTTGTTTAACAATCACCACTTTCAATCGCCCGGTTAATCCGACATCCTGTATGAAGTTTATTTGCGATCACACTATATTGTTTACTTTTTTTCACTATTGTCCGAACTTAAGAATTTTAAGAGAAAAATTGCAGAGTAATAACAGAAACAGCCCCACCTACATCAGCTAGTACAGGCGTTGTCGTCTGGTAATGCGGAAACAAAAAAAAAAAGAAACTGAAACAAGAACTGTTACATCGGAAATTCTGTAATTTCACAGTTTTCCTAACACTGCAGGAGAATTGCCCATCTTTGACTTGCTGTATCTTCGCAACCAAAAGACATAGTGTGCTAAGGTTTCGCTAAAATTGTAGCAAATTTAGTTATCTTTATTATAGTACTAACGAACGTACTTGAAAAACACTTCGTTAAGGTATATTTTTATAACAAACTGAAATATGTGCCAAAATTTCGCAGTTTCTCGAGCACCGTGGGGGCAGCACAAGGTTTTCAGGGTTGCAAACTTGGGTATTGACTACTCTCAAGGGACCTAACAACATATAAAAAAATCGTAGTTACATGCGCGTTTGCAATGTTTGTTTTTTTAAATGTAGAATTGACCGGCCACTACTGACTACTACTACTGATCGGGGCAGTTATCATCGTAATTTCTGATAATTTCTGAATTTTGCCACCTGAGTGGATAAAGTTGTCACCATTATCATTCAATCGCCATTGATTAGTGGAATAGACGCACAGTAGAGGTGAATTGAAAGTAAGTTAGTTAAAAATAAATTATCACCAATAAGGAGAGGGATGTTTCCTATCTTACTTCCGAGAGTGAGAGAAATGGAACAAGTGGCATGATTGTGCGCTGTCTTAAAAATATCAGTAAAAATTCATTAAGGTATTGTGAGAAACCTAGATTGTACTTCTACTTGTTAAGTGATCTGTGTAGAGCGACGATAAATCTTTACTCAAATCACTTTAAAATTAACCCACAGGTAAAGGCTGTTCAAGAACAAATTCAAGATTGCGAACAGCGTATCGAAGAACATATCGGTGAAAAAGATGATTTAGACGTGCAATGTCAAGAAATTAATCGAGACTTTAAGCATCGCGTTCAAGACAATAAATTTGCAGACTTTTTGCGGAGAATCTTCAAAAAGAAATATAGACCACCTAAAGACCACGATTCAGATGGTACGAAATCTTTTGAAACAATAATATTCTATTTGTTTGTCACCTTTTGAATTTAATTTTTAGTAAGGTCAATGTTCAATGATTTAAACTATCGCTGCGAGGCGCTCGTAGCCCAGTGGCGCTCGCTGATCTCAACTAATCAATGAGGTTAAGCAACGTACATAAAGGCAGGGAATCTGATGGGTAACAAAGTGGCAATTTATCACGAGTGTTTCCATGCTTTGGAAGGCACGCTAAGCTGTCGATCCCGGCTGTTATTGATTGACTACAGTCGTTAAAACTAAGTCAGAGGCCATTGTGCGGTTTGAACCCTCTGACACCAGGATTGGCCAAGTTCGCCACACACTTGACTATACCTACACGATAAGAAGAAGAATTAAACTATTAACCAACAGAATCTGAAGAATCATCATCGGAGTCTTCATCATCGGAGGACGAAGATGAAGGAAGTCTGGACAGCCGAGATATCGGGCCTATCCGGCTCGATCCAAACATATGTCCCGAGGGATGTGAGCAAGAGATATATGACAAAACTTACGAGCTACGGAATTTGAGGTGAGTGAGAAACTATTGTACCAGATACCAGAAGATTCACGGACTTAAAGTCTCCATAGTCCATACCATGGGTCCCAATATAAGGGCTGATTTCAAGTTTATGACGGTGTTCATCCAAATTGAACCACTTCTTCCTAATCCTTTTCGGTAGAGACGTGAGGGTTCAGGAAAACTATGTTACTCAGACATAATGTAGCATTCTAATGATGAAAGACTTTTTCAAATCGATCCAGTTTCGGAGCCTATTCAGTGCAAACAAACAAACAATCAAATCTTTCCTTTTCATGCTATTAGTGTAGATTTGTAATCTTCGGAAAAGTTAAGCAAATAAATGAAATTGAAATTAAGTTTTGTGAGCGTACTTAATATGAATTCACTGAATAACTTTTACATTTGCACAATGTTAATAGACACAAGCATGAGCAAGAAATGTTGGAAAAAGACCGTTTGGTAGAACTGCTGAAGAAAGATATTGATGCACACAATAAAATTAAACGCAAACTGTCAATACAACTAGACAAAAGGAAGAGTAACCTCAAAGAATTCATGGTAAGTGGTACCTTTAAACTTTTGAAGAAAAAGAAAACAAAAAACTACTGTAAGAATCGGTCAATTGACTCTTTAGTGTTGATGAAAGGTTGACAAACACTATCCGAAACAGCCTTGGCTAAATTATTCATTGCTAAACGTTGGTTCCCGTTTGGGATAGAGTATATAAATATACTCACCCTTATTATGCCTGTCGGGGAAGGCAGAGCATTACTGGTTCTTAAAATACCTTACGCTTACAATTGACATACATTCTGAGGGGAAATTGGGTAGGACATGAATATGTATACTAGTCAGAGGTTGTCAGCCTTTCGCCCGCAATACAGAAAAACCCTAGCATCTCACTTATTGGTTTCTACAGTGTGCCTGGGAAGAGTTGGCAGCTGGTACATTCAAATATTTCCTTTCACTCTAAAATTGATGAGCAAAAATCAGAGTCTCACACCGACGATGTTGCTGCCAAGCCGCAACCACAGAATTTGATTTGATATCTAGGTCCGTATTACAAAACGTGACACTTAAGTAGCAATCGTCTTTGTCATTTTGATAGTGAAAGAAAGAGACAACAAATACTTAAGTTTAGATCAAGACTTGAGTCTATACGGGCCTTACATACAATATCGGTTCGACCGTCAGTAATTTGTTAGTTGATCAGCTGGGTTTATAGTGGACATTGGCAAGTGAGGTAATCACTTGATGCAGAGGACATCTGGGTTGGCCCACAAATGTTCATCTACTAACCCTCAAAATTTTCTTGTCGTGAAAATACCCCCAATTTTAAATTAAACACACGCATCTTAGGTTACAAAATTATACTTGTAGGTTTTTTGCTTTTTTTGCTACCTGTAGGGTTGACATCTATAGTAATTTTACTCATTTTAGATGGAAAAACAAAATCGCATGAATGAAATAGAGTCCTTGGTAATCCTACGTTATGACCAAATAAGGGCTTCGGCCCTTAAAGGTTGCACCGGACCGGATGGTCTTTCTAACACATGTGTGTTCCCTGAGAAAATCCTTAAAAATCTACGCAAACGTGTTCTGGAACTAGAAGAGGAAATTAAACTACAAAAACTGAGAGCAAAGTAAGTTAGATCTCATTCATAATCTATATATATAAAAGAAAGTCGTGTTTGTTACAACACTTATAACTCGAGAACGGCTGGACCGATTTCCATGGTTTTTGATTTGTTGTATTTCTCTCCGTCCCGAATAGCAGAATAACTATTAAAAACATTGAAAAATTGACGGGGAAATTCCCACGGGAACAAAGTCCCGGGCGAAAAGCTAGTATTTACTAAAATTAGTATAGAAATTTACTAAAATTAGTATAGAAATGGCTAGAAATAGGGCATCCAATTCCATCTTTATTGAAGCAATACCTGTTGATTTTTATTGAGCGAAACAATTAAACGTGGCTGTGACCTTAAAGATCATTTGGCGGCTTTGGCGCACCACCGGGGCAAAGATGTAGTTGATGACGTTGGAAGTTCACCATATGTATTTATAACTTCACCAAGAATATTAAAGAAATTCTGAATATGAATTCCAAAATACTGAAATAGTCAACATTACTAAGCAGCGCTCATGTTTCATGAGGATTAGAGAAATCTTTGTCTATTTGCCGCAGAATAAACCGCACCCACTTATTCCGCATGAATATTGATTTACGAGAAATGGAACGCTTAGCTGAAGAGATACGGGCAGAGATGAGAGATGTTCTCACCCGAAAGCTTGGGAGGCCGAGGAAGGTGGATAGGACCCTCGATGACCTTCTACGGCAGATGGCGAGACGACACAAGTACTCAATCAACTTGAGGATCTTGCCGCATATTTTGCAACAGTTTCGAAAGTGGCGGGTAAGTGTTTTTATTATTAACTAGCTTTCCGCCCGGGACTTCGTTCCCGTGGGAATTTAGGAAAATTATGTAGCCTATGTGTTAATCCAGGGTATCAGCTACCTTCATACCAAATTTTATCAAAATTGGTTCAGCTGTTTGGGCGTGAAAGAGTAACAAACATCCATACATACTTTCGCGTTTATAATATTAGTAAAGGGATTAAGTAAGGATGCATAGACGACAAACTAGCGTGATGAAGCAAATTTAAACAATCTCTTTTATGATATGGTGGAGCATCCTCTATTTTTAACCCTCAACAAAAAAGAGAGGTGTTATAAATTTGACGTGTGTATGTGTATCTGTGTGTCTGTCTGTGGCGTCTGGACCGATTTCGATGCGTTTTTTTTTGTTTGAAAGCTGATCTAATCGAAATGGTTTTTAGTTGAGTTAGGCCAGTGTTCACCAAAAATTTAACCAACGATTAGCAGCTAACCAGAGATTTGACAATTTTTTTTTTATAAAATTTTTTTTGGCATTTTGTCTGATTAGCTTCTAACCGCGGTTTAACCGTTGGTTATATTTTTGGTGAACACGGGCCTTATTTGATCAAAATTGGTTCAGCCGTTTAAAAGTTGTAAGCAATAGAATGTCGGGGGTAATATACTTTTTTAATTTTAGAGTTTTTCTCCTTATTTTTTATGTGGTTTTGACGTAGACATAGAAAAAATAATAGTTTAAAAAACTAAAAAAACACGCTTTTATTGCTAACCGAACTAAAAAGTAGAAAATAAATTTTAATTACAATCAGGATAATTCAATTCAGAGTAAAAAGCGTGGGGTGCTTGATGTATTGAATGTTAAAATTATTCTATTGACAACAATCTATGATGAGAGAGTTATGAAAATATTGTAAAATGCACCCCACGCTTTTTACTCTGAATTGAATTATCCTGATTGTAATTAAAATTTATTTTCTACTTTTTAGTTCGGTTAGCAATAAAAGCGTGTTTTTTTAGTTTTTTAAACTATTATTTATTTTCAATTTTTTAGTCCGCGAAGAGATTTATTAATCCTGACGATCCTAATCAGGATAATGGAAATTTTTTATCGGGTTATTGCATTGTCATCGACCCTTAACACGTGTGCAAAGTTTCAAGTTGATCAGACGTCTAGAAACCAGTGAAAATTAGGCTCAAAGATTCCGTTACATACATACATACATACATACATACATACAACCCGAGCTAATAAAAGCGTGTTAATAAGATATATACCACTAGACTGGCTGTTGTCAAATCAAAAACGAGACCAATTGATTTTCGACATTTTGGCGCTGTAGGCGGCAGCGGCAGAAAACCGAACTCGACGTAGTGAGGACCAAAAGTCGATTAGTCGACAAACTATATGTATCACCCAGCGGGGTAGGCAGGTACTTAATCAGCTCAAGTTGTACTTTGCCTTAGTGCTTAGTTCTTTGCCTTGGAAATCAGCTCAAGTTGTACTTTTAATTAGTGAGGACCAAAAGTCGATAAGTCGACTATTTATGTTCTCCGGCGGAATGACTATTTATGTTCTCTGGCGGAATAGGTAGAGCGGTCCCTTAGAAAATTGCGAGTAGACGGATATGGCGAAACTATAACTTTGTAGTCTATTATATAACCCTAAAAAAGTAATCATGGGTACTCAACAAAATAAAAACGGTTTTGTTTGCCATTGTACGTAAAAAAAGTAATATTATACACTAATATACCTATAACATGTTCCTATCGACATTGTTTTTATCTTTGGAAGCACTAGCGAAATAAAGCAGGCGAATCAAGCGAAATTGAAAATGCGAAAATTTAATCTTTTATAAGTAGTCATTTTAACATTACTATATATATACTAAGAAAAAGAGGAACATCTTCTTGACAATTTCTATTCATTTAAAGTAGAATGAAGACGTTTTAAAACAACATTTTTCAATAAAACAGTTGGTAAAAAAACATACTTGTACATTGACCGATTATCTCCTTTTTTTCTGTTTATATTTACAAACCACGCATATTCTCATGGTCACAAAATAGAATACTAATAAAACTTTATACAAAAATACACTTTGTCTTTAAAATTTTAACAAAAATTTCAAATTTTTCAAATTGTTTACATTTCACTGCGTCAAGTTCCGTTTAATTTGTCAAAATACCGGCGAATTAATCACTTTCAATGAAATCTAGAGACAAATGCTATTTATAGAGGACTGCCAGTCCATACACTTTATGTGAGTGGGTTTTGAGATGTGGCAGTTACAATAACCATTCCAACTCTGTCGACAATCATGCTTCAAGTCAATGTTACTGTTTCCATGTGTTTTCAGGAACGTTACAGCGATTTGGAAAAGAAATATCTTAATGATTTAAATGTCTATTCGAACCAAATCCGTTTAGCAACAGCTTTGCAAGCCGATGTCATACCAACGCCCGTAAGATCCTTTCATAATAAAACTTACTTAGCTTTTTTTATGTGAAGACCTGCTATAAAATGTACATATTACTCTATTTTTCTGTGCTAGGGAATGAAAGATCCGAATGTGATGTTCGGTGCATACAATATGGACGACTACAATCGAGATGTCAAGCGTTTGCGCATCGTACGCGCTGAACAGGAGAAAGTAATCAAGGTAATCCCAATTAGCGGTTAAAAGTCCCAACTTTTAAAGTCCTTAGAATAACATTCGACTTAATTGATATGTACTTAGCATTGTCGCCTCTTGATACTTAGCATTATAAAGATATACCACAAAAATATTATAACCAGTGATATTTATTTTACTTAATCATTATAAAGGACCTTTTATCTTTTATTATTTTAGATAAAGTCTAGAACTACAGTTTCTAAAAGGAATTTCTTTTTACATTAGGAACCCATAGTGTGACTCTTTGAATCCTATAGGATTATATATATAGCTACGTGATCTGCCCTATCAATCCATAAAATATCTAACTAAGGTCTTCATCGAATTTACAAAGTGACTATGAGTAGGTGAGGCATTTAAAACACATGAAAGGGGAAGTTTTTCCATGCTTATTACTTATTGTGACTCCAAATCACAACAAGTTATAGGTAATCAATAATTTCCAGGCTTTAGAAGAAGAAATAGCTTTACTGCGGCTCAAACCCCATATCGAAATTAAGAAGCCGTATACTGTCACCGAACTAGAGCCTGAGCTATCAGAAATATGGCTGTTCACCATCCCAGAGAGAGGGCCACGGATGCGTCGAAACTACTTCCCTTTGTAAGTACGCATCGAGTTGAGAAATTCATGCTTTAAAGTAATCCTGTCTTTCTGTTACCTTTGCAAACCTAAATTTCCAATTTTTTTTTGGTTAGGTTTTGTTAAAGGTAGTTTAAGGTACAAGGATGGACATAGACTACTTTTAATTCTGAAATTTTCGAAGAGTTCGTTTGGGAACCAAATTACACGCGGGTGTCATACCGAAAGCTGTTTATCAGCTATTGCAACTTGATGTATCTGGGTACACCAACATCTTCTCTTGTTAAGGAGTCTTTTGCTGCAAAGGTGACAATAATTGAAGCCAGGGGTTTTACCGTGATATCGATAACGATTTATTTTAATCAAAATCAAATCCGTCTCATAGCTTTTGCATAAAGTAGTTTTGACTGAAAGTGTATAAACCGTTTGGCAGCATTGTAAGTACCTACGACCAATCGACATCGTTCAGTGGAAAACGACGTCATCGGTGGTTGCTCCTCTAAATTATTTTAGTACCTATTCATATCAACATCTTTATTAGAAGTTTTACCACTTCCTAGATTCTCTCAGCCCTAGCCCCCCCTAACATGTATAAGTACCAATTACTTTTTATTCGAATAACGCTAGCATTAATTCAACTATATTGCAGAACCCCACTAACCTCAAAGCACTCAGTATACGATGTAAACATAATGAAGTTGCTATACGATGCCCTGGATTCTATGAAGGTGTCCAGGGACGATGCCAAACAGCTTCTTAGCGATGTTAATGACGCAATCCCTAGTGTCATTTCTGGGTAAGGCACACATTTTGCCTACTAGTTTTTTAAACCCCGCCCCGACAAGAGTGTTGTTTCGATGCGTTTGTTTTGTTTGAAAGCTGACGTAATTGAGATGGTTTTTAGCTATATACATTTGATTGGTTTAGCCGTATGAGTTACAAGCGATAAATCTAGAAGTACAATGAGTCAAACATAGGGTTAACAGAAGCCGTAAGAAGTTCCGCCAATAGGACAAGATTCCGCCATTTTATAACAAACTAGCGTTCCGCCCGGGACTTCGTTCCCGTGGGAATTCGGGAAAATGATGTAGTCTATGTTACTCAGGGATAATGTAGCATGGTGAAAGATTTTTCAAATCGGTCCAGTAATTTCGGAGCCTAAAACAATCAATCTTTCCTCTTTATAATATTAGTATAGATATGTTACCCTGGAGATCTGTCCCACAGGTTAACTCCTAGTATGGATCCAGTCTCTTACAAAGGTTTTTAAAATAATATATTTTTGTATGTCTAGCCAATTTGTAAAGGAAAATAAAGACTTTATTATTTATCCCTTGATAAATCTGGCTTTGCTAAGCAAGTGTTTAGGATTTAGCAAACTCGTCCAGAAAACTAAAATTTTGTGTTTTCAGTACCGCATCTCGTTTTGAAGCAATCGATATGCTTCTTCGTAAGTGGCTCCTAAAACGTGGTGGTGATCCGAAACAGTACAAGAAGCAGACTCGTGCTTTTGATGCTATGGCGACTCTTACCGACAGGCTTATTAAGCAGCAAGTAAGCCCCATTTGAACATCTTATACTAGACTGAGATCCCAGGGCTGCCAGACGCAACATAGCTCACTACCCTAAACTGTGTGAAATAGCAGTGCTAATACGTACTAATAAATAACGTATGAATACCAGCTAGCCTGGATCGACGACGACGGCCAATTTTCAGCTACCAGGTTCTGAAGTTACTTATAAAAATACTTATTAGTACTACTATATTCCACACTTTTGGTTAATGAGAAAATAAGTTACTTCTGGTGGCCCTGGGATCTCAGTCTATAAAGTTTGATTTTTTTTTCGAAAGTTTGATAATTTCGAACCAAGCGTTACCAGCGGTTACAATTCTGTATCTACGTAGATCTTCACATTTGGTGACTTAAGATTAGCTAGCGAAAATTAAGGGTGTGAATCAGATAGATAGATCTGATTACACACAGCAGTCACAAAAAAAAGTTTTACAAAACCTAAATACAAAAGTGCGCAAATACGGCCTTGCCTCTTACAGGCAACCCTAGTTTTAGGGACAACTTGACAAAATCGAGATTAGTGCAGAGAATAGAATACTTATACTTTCTTTCTTTATACTAACTAAATAATAGACTAATCTAAAGAACTAGCTGTCCGCCCGCGACTTCGTTCCCGTGGGCATTGTTTTTTTTTTTTATATAAACCTGGTCGTGACACTAAGGAACACAATTAAACCCTCGTGCGATTCATGCACACCCGCCCGTGTGTGCAGGATTTGTATCGCACGCGCCGTAAACAAGCGCGCGACGGGAAAGAATCATCTAAATCGGTCAAACAATTCGCACTCTTAATAATAAACCGATATAACACAGAAATCGTAATTTGTGGGAATTTCGTGTTAAAGATTTGAAAAACATGTAAGTCAACTTCAAATTAGCATATCTATAAAAATAAAACACTTATATAAACTATTTCAGCACTATTCGTTTTCGCTGACTGTCTGCTAAGGTAAATTAAAAAAAAACAATCAGTTTTACTTATTTTTAAATAGCAATAATAATTATCTAAAATATTAGTATAGACATAGTTCACTTTATTACAAAAAATTGCATTGTTTTTTAATTTTGTGGGTGTCTTTACTCTAATTGATGCATTTTATTATTTTAACAAAACTTAACACAGTAACGTAATGCGTGTTAGTTCATTTTAAAATTATAATTTCATGCATAGAATAGTATTAATACAGATTACAACAGTTTATTTCTTTATTTTCTTACGAAAGGCTGAAAAAATAAAAGGGTTTTGTTTTGGATATTATTTTAATTTAGAGAAAACTTACAATTTCGACTTAAGGCGGTTGCTGTGAAACCAAAATTGAAAAAGTCCCACTAGATGGCGCTGTTTTTAGAATTGGTAATTTCGTCATGATTTTGTCGATTATTTCATAATTAAGACAAGTTTTGCATAATGTTTTGAAATTGCCGAAAGCCTGTATCTATCTTTGACTGTTATAGTAAGGATTCAGTTTATTTTATTGTTTTATTTTCCCATGTATTGCGAAAACGTGCAATAAAAGTTTATTACGCACACATAGACGTTCGGATTGAGAGTTTCATTCATAAAGTCTCGCGTATTTATCTGTCAATTTACTGGTAGGAGGCGTTTTATCTGTCAGATTATTAGGAATCTAAATACGAATCAAAATTTTGAGTTCATAACTTATCTAGCATATTGGTCACTTATCACTATCATTTTCAGCGTGTTTTTACGCTCAGTTCTCAAAAGCCGCTTTTCGATTCTTGAGCACATAAAATTCAGTTCATTTACAATCTGAATGCGGTCAATGAGGTTAGGCAACCTTCTGAAGAATTAAAGCGTGATGGGTGACCGTTTTTGTGCTTCAGAACACTCAAAAATAAATGCAATCATATTTGAAAGCAGTATTTAATTTTAAAAGTACTAGCAGTATTTAAGTCTAAAAGTTGACTATGATAGGTGACTGTTTTTGTGCTTCACTCAGCAATACCTTTTCGAAGCCGAAGCGGATTGTTAGTAGGCACCTATATATATCTAGGTAGGAAATCAGGATTGCGTCACGGTGTTGAAAATTTAAAAAGTCCAAGCTCATATTGTACATTTCGCAAAATGTTATATTCGTAAAATATCTTATTCGTAAAATGTCTTTTTGTTAAAAATGACTCACATATTATTTTGAATTGAATTACGTCTAGGCGGGGTCTCACGGGAATTACGTCTCACGGGGAGGTGAGACCACAGGCTAAGTCAAGCTGCCTATAAAGCGAGGACAAAGGTCGAGCTTTACATAGGGCCCCAAAAATGTAAGGTAGCCGAATTTTTTCAATATATTTTTTTTAAATATTGATATGGGACATCCACTTTGAAACCACGGACATACGTTTTATCTTACATAAATGTTGCTATAGGTAAATTACAATTCAAAATGACGGACATAATTTTTGTAAAAGAAAATACTGTCAAGTTTATGCCTCCCTTAAAGCATACCAACAGCGACCAGCCTAAGCATAAAATATTTCTATCAAAACGTTTCGTGTTAAGGGATGGCTTTGCAAAAATTGAAACCCTGATTCAGACTATCATTCTGAACTTTTCAGTGGAATTTTCCACTCATTTCACGTTATATTGATTGTTACACTAGATTTCACTCGTTTTTTTGTTATCCTGGCTCACTCGAAGACCCTTTCCCCGTTAGTACCAACGCAGAAGAGATCGAGTATCGAGTATCGATGTAACACATCCGAATGTGGTTTCGTATTAATAAGTAAAATATTCAAAGTAGTGCTTTTCTGACTATGCTATTTTATAACGGTATTATCTGAACTGGTAGCGGATTAGAGTATCTATTTTTCGGTTTGAATGAGTCAGGGTATTTTAACAATTGTCGACTAATACTTAACCCTCTTAAATTTGAAGTCTATAAGTTCGTTAAAGTCCCATAAAATCCACTTAATGAAATTAAGGGCAGACATTTTACAGCCCATGGATATACATCGTGTTATATCGTCTCTATAATAAACATCATAACAGTTACAAATTATTCTTAATTTGTGGTTTTACTTTATTAGTCAGGTCAAAAAAAAATGGCAAAGAAATGTAGTTACTTTTTTTAGAATAAATGAGAGATAATATTTTTTATCAGAATAAAAAGACAACATACAGCCTGTCCACCATATTTGGTGGAACACCAATCAAAACGACATACTACGTTACGTCGGCAAGTGTTTCAAAATAACCCAATAAAAAGAAATCCAAAATTAAATTCAAAAGTAAGATAAGATCGTTAATTTAGGAATCAGTTGCGCGGTTAGTCATCCATTAATGTCATAGATTCACTTGACATTAGTAAACATGACAGCCTTGCGCTTAAATTTAAAGTATTAAAATTAACTAAGTACATTGCTTTTAAATAAAATTTAGCCCAGGAACTTAAAAATTGTGTCAGTTGACTTATCTTAGGACATTCTTCAGAAACTTTTTTTCTGATTGGGTATTTTTAATAGGTACACATTGTTACCTATAGACAGAGACACCGTTTTGATGGAAGGAAGGATTACACTATTTCTCTGTTATTTCGTTTTATAGAACAACGAGCTCCTTAAATTGATTTTCTTCACAGAAATAATTTGAAAATTTGTTTTTTTTAAATCACAATGAAGTTTGTTTTCTTTAATAATTAATGTTACAACAGATTATATTTTTCGCAAAGGTTTATTATTCCAAAAAAAATATATAGCAAATATCAGCACCAGCCAAGTATCAGAACGGAAGAACTTAACAACACGGATCTTAATGTCGTAATCCTCTTGAAATTTTTTGCTAGTAGTTCACTACTGGAAACGGAGTTACATAATAGTTTGACTTTGAATATTTAGCTTATCATTACGAAAAAAAATGAGTGAAAAAATTTGTTAAGTTAAACGATTTTGGTGAAAATAAATATTAAAATGGTGTAGACAATGTATTCAAAGTTAAAAAATAATTCGGTATGTGCTACGTACCTGTCATTACACCACTCTCCTTCATCAATCTATGGAATTAATAAAATAAAAATAAAAAATTGTTGGCAGCCATATTGGTTTACAATGATACCGAATGTATTAAACTATATAATCATCCAAACTAAAGGTGCGTACCTACAAAATTTTAGATCAATCCGTCAAAAGGAAGGGGTCAAATTGCAATTACTAGATAACAAGGCAAGCTAAATAAAATCGTTTAAAAAACATTCTGATGTGTTTTACCGATAATCGATGCGATGTCTAGTGTGGTGTTACCTATGGAAAAAGTTATCTTTGTGTAAAAACCAGTGTTGCCACAAGGAACGAGTGAAATCTGGTGTCACAATCAGTGTAACCACGAGAAACGCGTGGAAAATTCCGCTATAAAATTGTTCAGAATGACAGCTTGAATCAGGGTTTCAGTTTGTGCGAAGCCGTCCCATACATTTTCATGAATCGTTTTGGAAGACATATTTAATGCTAAAGCAGGTCTCAGTCAGTGTGATTTCAGGAAGGCATAAAACTTGCCAGCGTTTCACATAAAAATTACCCACGACCCAAGTCAATGACCCAAGTTTTTGCCTCGTTCCGTTCCTTTTGAAATGCTTATTTTAAAGGTTTCCTGCTTTAAAATTAAATTATTTATTGAATTATGGTCTATTTTATATTAAAAAATTATAATAATAGCGTAAATCATAAACATCCAAAAACCTATATCGCATTCTGTACATTGCGTAGCGCTAAAGTAGATAACAATACCTTCTTTAAGTTTCCGGGAAAAATGGTTATTTGGAGCCGAAAATGATCTATCGTTTAAGAAATTTATTTCTCAAAAGAAATTGCATAGTTCACTTACTGAGAAATACAATTGCGGATACTTGCTTACAAAACAGCTATGTATGATCATATATTACACTTATACTTTGTAAAAGCTCTACAGTGTATGTCTATAAAAAACATATTAATAAAAATATAATGGATTCCAAATTGAAAAAACAATCAAAAATTAGAATAACCTAGTAAGCCAAAGCTTGTACATAAGTAAGTTTTTTCGAAAAGGACATTACGCGAAAAGAACATTTTGAGAAAGGACATTTTAATAAAAATGTCATAATGAGCCTGATATATCGTATTAAATTATAAATAACTAGCTTTCCGCCCACGGCTCCGCGCGCATGGTCTACAGGTTGCCCAGCTAAGGTATAAATCGTAGCTATGTCCTTTCCCAAGGTCTAATCTATCTCTGTAATCGGTTTAGTAGTTTAGGCGTGAAAGCATAACTGAAAGACAGACAGACACACAGAGTTGCTTTCGCATTTGTAATATTAGTCGGGAATTAGGGATTTGAATTCTTTTAATTATCGTGTAGGTAAAGTCAAGTGTGTTGCAAACTTGGCTGGTGTTTCTAAGGATTTGAATTAATAACTAATCATACCAGGTTGTACAAAAAAAATGAGAGACTCGTTTAGAAGTTTTTTAAATCAACATTTTATTTTCCAAAACTATGATGGGCTGATATTATTTTTCTGCATTACAGATTGGAAGGCATTCTTTTGGCAGCATGCATGTTTTATAAAAATTAGTCTTGTCCCAATGCCCCCTTCCCGATGTTCTGAGTTGACCCTGTATCTGTAATGAAATTATTTCTTACTTAGGTAGGTACTTACTCTAGAAAAAGGCAATGAATGAGCCTGTCCAATGCTCATTGATTGCAAAAATGAAGTTTTTAAAATAATGAGCATATTAAAAACACTCAAAAGCGGGGGGCTATTGTTTCTCTTTATAAGGCGTTTCTTTTTATAAGGCGACTTTGATAAGTAAACGAACCTTTAGAGTTTAGAGGCTAATTTTCTTTAAAACTGAAAACTTTCCTCAAAGAACCTATTTGAAATTCTCAAAATAAATTCGACTTCTTAAATTTTCATACCTACTAAGTAGGTAAATCAGCTGATAACTCGAGTTGAATGGAGACGCAAACTATTGTTTTCACATTTTGACCTGATCCCTGGGGAAAGCTTTTCAGTTTAGTGGGAAAACAGAACGGGACCCTTTCTACGGCTACAATAAAACAAAATGAAAACTTGTTGTAGATTATTGTTACTAGAATTTTCACTTATTATACCTACCTACTACGGCTTACAAATACTTACGACGCATTTTTTGATTCATGTTTTAGGAAAAATATAGTTCGAGACAGCTTGGGATTCCGCCTCGGTCACGCGTAAACTGTTAGGTGATTTGCTTATTTCAATTTAATGGCAATCGGACGTTCTTATGAACAACCATTTGTACCATTCTCAAATTAGAGGAAATACAAAATCTACAAAAATTATAATCATAACAAACAATGACAACTTGACACATTTCATAATCTGTGACATTAATCAAAATGCGTTTGAAAACTATACATTTCGGATAAAGCCTTGTAAAAAAATGAAAATAAATAAGTATAAGCGTTTCTAAGTAGTTTTTGTATAAATATGTTACCTTAAATTTAAATTTAATTAAAATAACGCGATATTTAACTCATTTTACATTAATTTTTATGAAACAAAGTTAAACAGTATCACGTCTCAGAACGGCCAGTTTATGTATGGCGGGAAACATTTCCTATCTATTTATCTGTCAATTTGTGTAAATGTAACGCACACAAACAGAAGCTAGGCAAAAATTTTAATAATTTCAAAGACTTATAATTTAAAAATGGTTTGATTTATTAATAATTTTATTCGGTTGCCGAAAACTAGATTTTTTAAACAATTTTTCAAAGTAGTTTGGAGAATCTGATATACTTTCAGTCCGGCGTGTATTGGTGAAACGTGTTGTATGAAAATGACACCTCAGCAACCGCCTTAACAATCAGTCTTAAGTCCAATAAAAATAATGAAAACTCCTAAAAAATAAACTAAATAGACTCAGAAAAATTAAAACTTATTAAAAAATTCTAAAAACTTAACTTTGCTCACAGCATTGAGGAACGAAAAATTAAAAACATAAAAAAAAACTAATATTCTTATCAAAAAATTCTTTGGGTAATCATTGAGTTGAGATCAAATTAAACTATGAGATCAACCTAAATAGACATTATGGTATTATAGTACTCCGCGTAATAACTAGGAATTAATAACTTAGAAATCAAGACTTTCAAATCTTTGATCTTATTTTGGCATAATTTTTGTTTGTTGTTGTACAAATTATGTAATGTTATCTCCGACAACGCCGGCATTTTTTTCTTTTTATTTCTGACAACTACTCTAAAATAGTTTTCTTGTCCAAAGGAATCCTTGTAATAGAATGTAAAGGGATCCTCTTTATTGATGTGCAACACCTTTATATTATTCCACACCACGTTTTTGCCTTCATCGTTAACGCCGTAGTTGTACCCCCATTCTTCATGCAATAGTTTCATATTCTTAAAAAAATCGTTCGTGAAGAATAAAGGAGTTTTTGTTCTTCTTTGCATCTTTGCATTTTTAATTTTTTATTAAGTTTTCAAATAGCCTGATCCGAGATGTAATGCTGATTTTTTCCCAGCACTTGAGATACATTTACTAGTACAAGGTGGTTTCATACAGCGCCCTGCAGGGCAATCGCGCTAAAAAAAGTGGATTGAATCGCAATTGAAACGTAGCTGGGGAGCTACCACCTAAGCGAATCTGATGCTGGGTAAACGAATGGAACGTAGTCGATTGCTTCGTTATAAGGAGACCTTGATTAACGATATGAACCAATCACAGCAATGTACATCATTCCATTCGTTCAATCAGCATCAGCTTTGCTTAGGTGGTAGCCCCCAAGCTGCGTTTCAATTGCGATTCAGTCCACTTTTTTTAGCGCGATTGCCCTGCAGAAACTAGTTTTGACGACGAAGACATCGATACATAGGACTGATCACTATTCCTCATTCTCTTTGCAACATTTTGTTTCCAATTGTGATCTTTTGCTCGTTTTCGTCCTCGTTTTGGAATATTTTGCAAATTCTCTGTCTCAGAGTCGGAGCTGTCTGAATCGCTGGAAGAATCACTAGAAGAGTCGCTAAAAGAGCCACTCGAAGAGGAGCTGGAAGATGAAGATGAGCCGCTTGACGACGATGTCTCCGAAATGATTTTCTTATTATGGCTGGAATTGCCAATCTTTGACGCATCAAAGGTTGGGTCACTGTCACTTAAATCAACATCGCTTTCTTTGGAATTTACTGGCGAGATTGCAAAGTTCGGACGACTTGGACCTGAACTTTTTTCACGTTGTTGGCAACGGTTGATGTCTTGGCTCCTATTACAGTCTCGGTTCTGTAAAAGAAAAAATAACCAAAATGACCAAAGCAAGTAGATGCGTAACCATATGAATAATCAGTTGTGTAAGTACCTCTTTATCAGCATTTTCATCTTCAGAATTTTCTATAACATCAGAATTTTTCACCATGCTATAGTGATTTTCGAGCATTTTTTTTAATTCTTGGGCACCTTCATCCGAAGTCTGCAATAATTAAATACAAGTTATTAACTGGTTACCTAGATAGGAACCTATTTATTACGAATTAGGTATTTGGTTAAGTAGGTATTATTATTCAGTATAGCGAGGCCAATTTCTTATAAACCTAAATCGAGCCGTTGAGGCTGCAGAGAGCGTGCCAAACAATTAAACATAGATCTCTCAAAAAAGATAACCCTCCTGGCGTGGCGCAGTCAGGCAAATACGTAAGTAGGTATTTGAACTTTTATGACATTATGTCACAATAAGTATAGATACCCAAGTACATAATTTTACATAAAGATGAGCCTTTTATTATTTTAGTCGTAAGTAGGTATAAAACTTGAAACTAACCAAATTGACCTATTTATTTAGTACTATCATAACTATATAGGTTAATGCGTCAATAAACGAATTATCAGTTATGTTATGCAAGTACCTACCTTTTTATAAGCATTTTCAACTTCATAATGTTCTATAACATCAGAATTTTCCACCATGCTATCGTGATGTTCGGGCGTTTTTTTTAACTCTGGGGAACCTTCATTCGACGCTTGCAAAAAAAAATTACAACAAACTATTTTTTTAAGTAGGTAATGGTTCCGATTCCATTGTACACACTGACATGACTAGACTAAATATTTTTGCCGGGATATGAACAGTTTAGGTAGTAAGTTTAATCCTGTCAGTGGGAACATTGCAGTCGGCACCCCATTATTAGTTATAGTGAGAATAATCCCTTTTAAACCCAACTATAGTTAAGTAAGTACCTACACTGATATTCTATCGAAATTTAATAACAAACTTATACCTACTTATATAATTACGCAAAATAGAATAGCAATAAACTATACCTAACATAATAATTATGACAATGTATGGCAGGTAGGTACTTACAGCAGCAATATCGCAATTTAACTCCGGTTCCCTATTTAAAATATGGGAGTCCGCACAACAAGCCAGCCGCAATATTTCTTTAGTTCTCTTGCTCATCCTAAAAAACAATCAATTTTGTGAAATTACTTCATTATAAAATGAAATAATATAAGTTAAATCGCAGGTGAAGAAAGAATTTTTTATGGTAAAGAAACACATTATTAAATAAAATATGTTATTTCCATACATGTAATTATAAAAAAGACTAAAAACGTAATATAACAAAAAAAACTTCGAACTTTGAAATTATACATTGAGGTAACACAAAGTAATACATCAAACAAAATAAACGTTTAAAAACTAAAACGAACGAATCCAAATTATTCAAGAAATAACGCGTTTGCTTTTATATGAAAATGAATTAAGTCATAAAGTACCTTTTTACAATTAAAAGAAACCAACGAAACTTACCTCACTTGTAATCAAATATCGATGTATCTCCAATTGTTGCACGGAAATGCGGTATCGCCTTGACCGCGCTCGGAACAAGACTGAAGTTGGTCACTTTAAGTCTATGAGCCGTCGTAAATAATATGAAAAGTAAAACGCAGCAACTCATGTCATCTCTTTCTTACGTTAAGAAAACGGTTGTTTTGAGAGGGATAGCTGATACTACTGTTTGAGTTGTTTCGGTTTTTGAATAAAACAAAGTTTTCGTAATTTTTGACATATGCCGGTTTATTATTAAAGGTGCGAATTCTCAAGTTACTTATAGCGTGACCAGAACAAACAGGGGTTCATTTTATATATAGATAATAATATACAATGTGTTTCTTTATAATGTGCACATATTAAAATGAGGGAAACTTGCTTCATTTTATCGATGGGAAAAAAATTAAAAGAAATCTAAAAAAAAATGAAAATAGCTAAATAAAAAAAATGTTGACCATGTTCCGCACTGTCCAGTCCACCCCAATTGCATTCATTTTCCAATCTCACTGTATTTCTCAAGTTTTCACACAAGTTTTCCTTTATTTATTTTGTAGTTGGAAGTATTGGAAGGAGCGACTGACGAATCGCATAAAGTGATGGGTAAACTGGAGACGGCATTAAAGGACATGACATCTGATAGTGATCCATTAAAAGCTCGCTTGGGTCCCATCATAGCGGCTTTGTATCACTCGGCTAACACTGAAGACTTAGGTTTGTACTCAAATTTAACAAAAAGTCAGTTACGGAAACTTCTTGCAATTTTCTCAAGAGCAATCCATAATTTTGGAAAAAATCCATAACAGGCAAATTTTTTGTAAATGATCTTTTTGAGTAAATCTAAGAACCTATATTTACGAATCCAACTGCAAAGCGGACCGGAAGTTACAGAAAAAAATACGCTCAAAAAGTGTGTTTTTACAGCAAAAAATAGTAACACTTTTTTTTGCTGAAAATAGATTTATTTACAGTTACAATAAGTGTCTTAACCAAAATACTATAAGATATGTAACAGAAACCATATTTAAAAAAAAACTAAACGATTTGTGTGTGTGTCGATGGAATGGAGGCCATTTCATCGGTTCATGTGGCGAAATTGAACACTATTTAATTTTCATATACTTGCTGACAACCACCCCGACCAGAAGCGCCACCGCCAACCGAATGTAAAGTTGCAAACTACCTACAACTGAAAATTTAGTTGGCGGTGGCGCCACCAGTCAAAGCAGCCGTCATAAGATGTATGAAATTTGGATAGAAATTTCATGTACATTTGGATGTGTGGCCCTTAATCCTAGGATGAAAACTCCGAGAGATTCGTTCAGTGATGGATAAAAGACTTCATATTTGCATATTGAAATCATTTGTGACGCAATAGTTCAAGAATTATTGGCAAAAAAGTATGGGCCACACAACCAAATGCCTGCGATTCTCAGTAATGAAAATAAGATGAACCGGTTGACGGAGCCCCAATTTTATCATTAACATCTACAGTAACTCATAAAAAAATCGGTTCTGGCTATAAATCAACCCAAAAAACCTAATACTTTGGAAAATATTTACATTTTTCTATGGGCCACAGGATTACGTAGGGCCCACTTCATATCTGGTTAACCAGCAGCCCGAGATAAAAATTAACGACGCTGTCTCTATTACATATAATATGTGACAGCATATAGCGGCAAAAATCTTCTTATGAAACTCTCATCAGAGAGAAAAACGTGAATCAAATTCTGAAGCATTTGGATGGGTGGATCACGTTCAAAACCTTCTGCTTCAGCCAATACTGCGTCACATAAGTTGCGAAGGTGTTACAAATGAAGAGAATTTCCGTTACTGAAGGTGAGTATTAAAAAAATGCAAAACATTCAATATTTTAGGAGATATCGAGGTTTCATTTTTGTATTAAAATCGTGAATTAGGGTAACAATGAATAAAAAATGTTGGGATAAATACTTATTTCAAAAATCGAGTTTGTTACTTATGACTCTCCTTTGTACTTAAACCATACACCAGTGTCCAGTTGAAAAGAGAAGCATTGGTAGTGTAAAGCGTGACCTGCTCTTGACTGTACTATGCTGGATAAATAAAATGGATTTTTTATTATTATTTTTTATTTATACGACGAATCATGCTTTTAACATGGTCATAAATCACCACCATAATATAATTTTCCTGTCCTGAAAAAGATTCCTTACATCATTGTCACCCTGAAGAATTTTCCATACAAAAATGAAACCTCGATATCTCCTAAAATACTGAATGTTTTGCATTTTTTTTAATACTCACCTTCAGTAACGGAAATTCTCTTCATTTGTAACACCTTCGCAACTTATGTGACGCAGTATTGGCTGAAGCAGAAGGTTTTGAACGTGATCCACCCATCCAAATGCTTCAGAATTTGATTCACGTTTTTCTCTCTGATGAGAGTTTCATAAGAAGATTTTTGCCGCTATATGCTATCACATATTATATGTGATAGAGCCAGCGTCGTTTATTTTTATCTCGGGCTGCTGGCTTACCAGATATGAAGTGGGCCCTACGTAATCCTGTGACCCATAAATAAATGTAAATATTTTCCAAAGTATTAGGTTTTTTGGGTTGATTTATAGCCAGAACCGATTTTTTTATGAGTCACTGTAGATGTTAATGATAAAATTGGGGTTCCGTCAACCGGTTCATCTTATTTTCATTACTGAGAATCGCAGGCATTTGGTTGTGTGGCCCATACTTTTTTGCCAATAATTCTTGAACTATTGCGTCACAAATGATTTCAATATACAAATATGAAGTCTTTTATCCATCACTGAACGAATCTCTCGGAGTTTTCATCCTAGGATTAAGGGCCACACATCCAAATGTACATGAAATTTCTCAATTTCGCTACCTGAACGGCAGGTTTCTTTTTATTATTTTTAACAGTCGCGGCCATAAATTTTGGTGGGGTTTTGGTTCATTCATATATAAACTAGCTGATCTAATTAATAAATAAAGAAGTTTACAGTTATGAATTATTGTTGAACGCCCATAGGATTGCTCCTACAGTAGTCGCCAACAAAATAAGCTTGATTTTGTTGAACCCCGACAAAAAAAAGTTTGACGTGTATATCTGTGTGTTTGTCTGTGGCATCGTAGCCACACAGATACATAACAAATGACGGTTATGTCAACATAGAGAGATAGAGACCCTTGGTATTATAATACTGCAATTTGGCATGATTATACATAACAATTTCGCCAACAAAACGATAAAACAAAATTTTGGAAAAAATCTTTTATATCACGTAAAAGGCGGATGATTTCTTTTAGTCGCTAATACCATTATATGAGATGATACTGCATATCTATTTTTTTAAGATAATAGAGGTTTGTTAGGAACGTTTCTGAATTTAGGGATCCATTTGCGAAATATTAAGCTATAAAATGACATCTTTTGTAAGACTAAAGTGCTAACCCGCTGCTTCTAAAAATTTGTAAAAAATCACAATGGTAGAACATACAGGGTTACTTTTTAATCAGTACACAAATTTTTCTTATGGTGTCAGTCAGTAACGTTGATAGAACGTAAATAAGACGGTTTTTTTTTCCAAAATTTTCAGATTTTGATACCCCTTTTTAACGTCTTAGAGGATGAATTTTGTAAAACGCAGAAACACGAGTGTCACAAATTGTGTTGAAGAGTACTATTACCAAGTTTCAAGTCAATTGGACGAAGTTATTTTTTTCCCATACAAAAAAAAAAAAATATTTTCATGCTTCAGACGATCTAGCTTGAAATTTTTATATGAAACGATATAAAAACAAAAAAATACGGGTCTGTTAAATTTTCATTAAGTTAAAAAATAACCCTGTATAACGAAATTAAAAGGAAAAATATCCTAGGTTGGCTTTTCAAGTTAACGAGTATTAAAATATCTTTTTTCTACAACGGAACCCTACACTACGCTTGGTCTGACTTGCTCGTGGCCGGTTTTTTAATAGGTATATGAACTTTCAGAGACCGAAGAAACTATGGCATCACTTGTTTGTTCCCTCGTAGATGAAGAGCATCCTCTTATTGAAGCAGAAATAGACGATATTGACATTACAACCGTTGTGAATCAAGTTAAAGGTAGGTAAAGCGTGTTCGATCATGATGATTTTACGTGTTTGATGTTAACAGCCCATACTAAAGTTTTCTTTGTGTCGTGGGTCTCTTAAGATACGAAGACAGACACAGAGACCTAAACCCGAGCACAAAAATATGCTTTTTAGATAGGGTACATTTGCCCCAACTTGGTAAATTGAACTGGTGAGGTTAAGCAACGTACACAGAGGCAGGGAACCTGATATCAATGTGGCAATTTATCACGAACGTTTCCGTGCTTTGGAGGGCACGTTTAGCTGGTGACGATTGACTACAGTCGGTAAAACCAAGTCAGAGGCCATTGTGCAGTTTAAAACTCTGACACTAGGGTTAGCCAAGTCCGCCACACGCTACACTATAAGAAGAAGAAGTTATTTTATAGACACCTACTGATTTTGACTTTTCTGTTAGAAATGGGAGTGGAAGTGCCCGACTCTGAATTGGAGAGGATCGTCATGTTGGCCGTAGATTGCCTACGGGCGCAGCTGGTATCCGAAGAAGAAGCAGAGGCTATTGAAGTTGAAGTGAATCGGGCTCTCAGATCCGCATCGGTAAGACTCCATTCACTGTTTCTTTGGAAGAACTTGACGTATTCTGTAACATTATGTTGTTGTACTTGTAGAGTAGCAATGCTGTTATAAAACTCAGTCCAAGCAATATCTTACGCTGCATTCTGGCCCGCTATTCTGTAGAATTAGACTTTCATCGATTTGCTTAGAAAAATACTAAGTATTTAGAGATAAACATTTTTATATACACTCGGCTTCAAAAAAATCGCACCTTTTAAGAACTCTATTTTAAACATCTTTCAATCGTATTTGTATTATGAAATATTGGTACTGTTCGGAATCATTTGAAAGGTAAGGAAACAGAGAATGCAAAAACAATAATTCATTCAATGTTTTTTATTGGAACTGAGAAAAATTTACAAAACAATAAAAATCCTTAAAAAACCCTAATGAAATCTGATTAATTTTTCAAAACAAAGTTGCTTAAAACTAACCTAAAACCTAGTGTTACCCCCCCTAGCCCTAATGACGTCTTCCATGCGCTCCCTCATGGATCGCACCAACTTTAGGACCTCTTCTTGAGGGATTCTGTCCCATTCCTCAATAATGGCGTCTTGGAGCTCCTGAAGAGTCGCGGGAGCGGGATCACGGGATCTAACCTTGCGTTTCAGCTGGTCCCAGAGGTGCTCTATCGGGTTCAGATCTGGACTTCTCGCTGGCCACTGCATGACAGGGATCCCAACCTCTTGAAGGTAGCCCTGCACAAATCCAGCAGTGTGCGCGCGAGCGTTATCGTGCATTAATGTGAACCCGTCGCCAATAAATCCAGCATAGGGGACCACATGTTCTTCCAGGATCTCTGTGATGTACCGGTGAGCAGTCATCGACCCTTGCCCGCGAGCACCGCCGGTCCGAGAGACGCAAGAAAGTTCAGTTTTGCCGTCGGCAGATATGCCGCCCCAGAACATGCAGGAACCGCCCCCGTATTCTACCGTCTCTTGGATGCAGGCTTGGGCAAAACGTTCCCATTGTCTTCTGTATACTCTTTTGCGTCTATCGTTGCAGAAAAGGCACACTCTCGTTTCGTCTGAGAAGAGAACAGCTTTCCATTTGTCCAGGGTCCAATTGACGTGGGCGCGAGCAAATTGCAGGCGTGCTCGCCGATGCGCTGCGGTTAATTTTGGACCCGTGGCAGGTCTTCTAGCCACAATATTTCTCTCCTTTAGTCTTCTTCTAACTGTAGAGACACTCACGGCCCTTCTACGAACTGCTTGAAGCTGCTGTTGCAACTCAACAGCATTAGAGAACCGATTTCTCAAAGACTTCGATACGACGAATCGGTCATCTCTCGCAGAAGTGCAGCGATTTCTACCAGACCCACGCCTTCGGACAAAGCCATCGGTCTGCAGGAACCGCTGGTACACTCTTCGAACAGAAAAGCGACTCAAGTGCAATTGCCGAGCAACATCACACTGACGTAGTCCTGATTGCAGTAGTGCGATAACTTGGGCGGCTTCAGCAGCAGTAGTGTCCATCTTCAAGGACGTTTTTCTGATGAAAGATATTCTTCTGTGTCTTCTTCGACTGTTGGTAGCAAATTTATCCCCCAATAAGCTGTATCGACCCTTTTAAACCCAAAAAACAAAACAATACAAACAAAATTTGAAGATGAGAATCAGTTCCATTGTCATTCACAGTGACTTAAAGTGTCAAGCTTTTTCTTTAATCAAATAAAATGGATATTTTTTTAAAGAGTTTTTATAGGGCTCTCAAATGATACCAATATTGCTACGAATAACTGCTTGTCTTAAGGATTAACAGTGCTTAAAGCCTATTTTTACGGACGTGCGATTTTTTTGAAGCCGAGTGTACTTACTTCTACTGTTTTTTTTTTTTGTTGTTAAACATCCAAAATACTAAGGCTCTTAAAAACTTATAAAAATTAAAGTTGATTAGTTTTTTATAAAGGTACCTGTTATTTTTAGACAAGAATCTGCAAAAGACCTAAAAAAACATATTGTGTTTTCTAGATGGAAGTATCATTGACGGCGATTGACGGTCGAAAGTCTGGTAGCACTACTGAACGGTCACATGTTAGCAAAGTATCGAAAAAGGACAAAGAGCGAAAGTACCACCAGAATGACGACATAGCCAGCGACACATCGCGTGTGAGTGGCGCTACTGTGGGAACCGTATTAGAGACAGAAGCGCCTAAGCGACCATCCATATCAGCACAATTTGCTGAAATCCCAGGGATGACGGATGACGGCGATGCTAAAGCCGAACCACCGAGACCCACTCAAGCTCAAATCGATTCTATAATTCCACACGCTTCACAAGTCTTTGGGAAATCGGGTACGACCATACAACCGCGGTTGTCTCAAGTAGAAGTTCCGCCAGAGCAGTTAGTGCCCATAGACATTGGACAACGTCTATCTACAGCGGAAGCGGAACCAGAAAAGATTACTATAGAGGTTGCATCCACTTTATTACAACAGGACGAAACTGAGGGAGAGGAATCTAAGTCGGAAGTATCAGCAGCTCCAGAGGGAGGGAATCCTTAAACGATGCATATTCTGAGAATTGAACCTGTCATATAAAACTATAATAATTTTAGAATATCGGTAAGGTGATTTTTTATTCACCGATACCTACTCTATTTTTTCGCAGTATAAGATAGGTGTAGGTCCGTCTTCATTATTTCCCATAAGTAGGTGCTTAGTTGTAATTTAAAAATTGTGAGAATTGTAAGAATAGATCTGTATGTTATTTTTTATTTATTTAAACATCCACTTACTTGATGTTTCTTACTCTTAGGTCCCTACATATTAAGTTGTCCGTAATAATATGATTACTTACTAAAAATTCAGTTGGCATCGGCGTATTTACTCGTTATATTTAATTATTTAATTGTTCATTATCAAGTTAGAAAGGTATATTTTATTTGTTATTAATGTAGTTTAATATCTATGCAATAGAAACGTTTTGGAGTAAGGGGACTTACGAAAGTGAAGGGAACTCTTAGTGATTTTTTTTAATGGGTGCGCTCTTGACCACAAGGTAACTTTTTTATGCTAAAGGCGTTATGAGCGTGATCTTTCTCTTATTCTTAACAGTCGCGCTCTTGTCAGTTCTCATTATTAACAGTCGCGCTCTTGTCAGTTCTCTCATTCTTAACAGTCGCGCTCTTGTCAGTTCTCTTATTATTAGCAGTCGCGCTCTTGTCAGTTTTTTATTCTTAACAGTCGCGCTCTTGTCAATTTCTTATTGTTAACAGTCGCGCTCTTGTTAGTTTCTTATTATTAACAGTCGCGCTCTTGTCAGTTTTTTATTCTTAACAGTCGCGCTCTTGTCAGTTTCTTATTCTTAACAGTCGCGCTCTTGTCAGTTTCTTATTCTTAACAGTCGCGCTCTTGTCAGTTTCTTATTCTTAACAGTCGCGCTCTTGTCAGTTTCTTATTCTTAACAGTCGCGCTCTTGTCAGTTTCTTATTCTTAACAGTCGCGCCCTTGTTAGTTTCTTATTGTTAACAGTCGCGCTCTTGTCAGTTTCTTATTGTTAACAGTCGCGCTCTTGTCAGTTTCTTATTGTTAACAGTCGCGCTCTTGTCAGTTTCTTATTCTTAACAGTCGCGCTCTTGTAAGTTTCTTATTGTTAACAGTCGCGCTCTTGTCAGTTTCTTATTCTTAACAGTCGCGCTCTTGTTAGTTTCTTATTCGTAACAGTCGCGCTCTTGTCAGTTTCTTATTCGCAACAGTCGCGCTCTTGTCAGTTCTCTTATTCTTAATAGTCGCGCTCTTGTCAGTGTAGCTGTTAAAGCTAAAACCCATTTTTAACTTTTACTAACTGCTTTTTGAAAGCTAGAATTAACTGTTGTTCAAAAATAACCTAACCTGTGCATATTTTTTCAATATCTTACAAGTTTTTCTAGTATATGTACTAATTTTAACTAAGGTTCATAGTTAGAAAGGAATAATTCTTGTTTTTACAAAGGAAGTTAACAAAAAGTAATTTAACTAGAGAAAATGCGTTTCAACTAAAAACGGGTTTTAACTGTGACATAGCGACTTATCCATTCTGCTCTATTATATGTTAAACCCTTTTTAGTTCTTGCATCGACTTTGTCCTTCAGATGGTTGCAGAACTATCTTCTCTCGGTCTGCCTCTTTCTTTTCTTCTTACTTTTTACATTAACATATAGGTTGGTCATCATGCAGGTCTTAAATACAGTTTCTTGTGTTTTACAAATGCCGTAAGTACCAGGTTTCACTAGTCAAAGGTCTTAGTCCAACGTGCATTTGATCAAATAAATCTGTTAGATTTATTTTGCCATCTGTTAGATCAAATTTTACAGAATTTGAACAAAGCTCTTGGACGGTTGGAATCCCATGTTTAGGTATCTGTTTCTTAATATAATGCTTTAGGATGCGTTCACGCTTGTTTGGAATAAGCAGACACTGTAACCGCTATTTGGGTACTTACCATAGATTTGGTCGGCCGGCTTGGCCAAGTGGTAGTGTTTCCTGCCTCTTGATCGACGGGTCCTGCAGCTCTAGCACGATAACGACAAACTCGCACTCTGCTCACGCTGAAACTTCACTTTGATTGCACGAGGGTCCCGCGCAAAGGCTTGCTCGCCCTATGGCGTTGTCAATGTTAACATTTTGACATAGGACCGCGGTGTTGTCGCGGCGCTGTCACTATCGTACTCGGCCTGCTGAGTTTGATTCCCAGTCGATACAAATATTGGTGTAAAAAGCAGGTTTTTGCTCTCGGTCATGGGTGTTCATGTCTGTCTTAGTGTATATTCAAAAGGACCCACGACACAAGCAAGAGGAAACCTTAGTGTAGGCTTTTGAGTGTGTAGCGTTTTATTTATTTTTACCATTGCCCCTCTAAAAAGGGTCCGTTATTTTTCAAAAACATTGAATAAAACGCTGTTTATTTCACTGAGTGAATAAAACATTTTGAATTTGCAACATGCGCGAATATACGGATTTTAGAAAGAAAACAAAAGAAAATGTGCATAATCTCGCTATAAAAACGTACTCAAACTTGGATGTATGTAATAACTGGCTGTATGGAATATGGCACAGTTAAAAATTTTAAATGTAGAAAAAGGAATTCAACCAATTTTCTGTGCACTTTTCATGCAATTAAAAGTTTCTGTTAATTTTTTTTGTCTCAAAATCATAAAATGAGTTCGACATCCAGTGATGAAAGTGAACCTCTCGTTCCAGAGTCATTTCGCGTTAAAGCAGCAGCTATTGTTGATAATTTACTGTCACAGAGTAATTATTTTCTTTTTCTCATACTCAATGGTAAAAAGTAGAGTATATACCTAACACGTGAAAAAAAAATTCATCTCGGCTCTTGTATCCCTCGAAAAGAATTCACCTTTTTTTTACTTGTTGGGTAATCTACTATTTTAAATAGATTGAAGTCAATAAACTAATTCTACGATCGACGATCCTTTTGACAAGTTATAGAATAATCAAGGAACTTCATTAGTTTCCTCTCTTTGTATTTCACAATTCTAGAAACACCTTGTTCCATGATTTATTGTAATGCAAGTACATAAATAATCTGCAAAGCACACTCCTCAGTTTCCAGCCCGCTAGTAGTCGCGCCAGTCAAGATGACAGAGAGCTTTATTTTGACGTGACAGCGCTTCACGTTCCATCACGTCACTTTTGGTTGCCATAACCTAAAAAAAAAAAAGTTTCACCGTCATCTATATAAGTGGCGCTAGTCGGGTATTGTGCTCGGGCCGCAGATCTAGTAGATTAAAAGAACTTAGAATAAACTTTGATTTTTTCCTCTTTATGCCTTGTTTAATTTATCACTGAATGTTCCGCCCGCGTGGACTACAGTACAGGTTATATCGTGCCCAACCAACTGTGAGATAAAATGTAGCCTATGTCCTTTCCCAGGCTTTAATCTATCTCTGTACCAAATTTCATCAAAATCGTTTCAGTAGTTTAGGCGTGAAAGACGGAGACAGACACAGAGTTACTTTCGCATTTACAATATTAGTAAGGATTATGGTGTGAAAGCCTGGACATTTCTGTTATGCAGTCTCACCCGGGGAGTGGTTAATTAATGGTTAATTCATAGCTTTCGGCCGTGACCATAACCCCGGAAGCCTCATCATGGAATTGAACGTTTTTACATATACCAATAAATAGTTCCGGAAATAGTGATAAATAGTACTTACTACAATGAAATAATTAGTACCTCAATACTTTCCAGTTATAGATAGGTGTCGGTGAGGCTGCTGGGATGACGCCACTCAGAATCCTCACCAAGAACGGCTGAAGCTAGCGACATGCTGTTGATCTCAAAAAATGGTCTAATAATACGTAATACTGATATGAAATTATTTTAAAGCGCATGGGTCACCGTCGGGAAGTAAAGGAATAGGACGTAGATATACCTAATATAATGAATGAATGAATAAATTATTTATTGCACACGTAAACAAAAACATTATGGAAAATTTACATTAGTGCTGCAAAATTACATTAGTTACACTATAAAACGGCGTTTTTGTAAATAAACACTTGCAATAACTTATGTAGGATTAGCATTCCGCCCTGGCCTTAGTTACTATGGGAATTCGGGAAAATATTATCACGGATACTATTTTCTAATGGTAAAAAGAATTTTTCAAATCGGTCTCTGACCGCGGGTAAAACCAACTAAATAGTGGGGCGGCAAATAGAACGTTTTCGTTCAAATTGTTCTCATTATGATAAAAGCGTGATTTTTTTTACCATGCTTAGGGGATACCATAGCGATTATTTTAAGATGTGGAGGCAAGCTGGATTTGACCCCTATCGCATTTTAGAGGTCAAATTGTAATTTCGATGACGTTTTACTCCGTTTTATGTATTTTTATGAATCCATTTTGGATGGGTATTAGAAATTTACATATGAAAACACATCTACACATCACCTGCTTTCCAATGACACCTAAATCATCAAAATCGGTTCAGTAGTTTAGGCAGGAGCTATTCCCAAAATAATAGAAATTTTATTAGAGTAGTAATTATATCCATTCTCGTATGAAGTCGTATGGGAACCTATATTTCTGGGATAGAAAGGTAAGCCTTGGCTTCTTAGGTGGATTAGTATGGTAAACGCTCGGGAGTTTGCCTCTATCACCCGATTTTGGAGGTGGGGGGGGGGGTTTATGAACTTTTCATACACCGCGCGCACTAAGACTAGTCATAACTGCAAACTATAGCTATTAGGGCATGTTTGGTATCCTTTTCAACTAAATAAAAGCGGCTCGATTGATTTCTGAAACAAAAAAAGAGCGTTTCCATACAAAAAAGTTGAATTAGGTACAGTAAAAAAAAATTACAAAAGTTTTGGTAATGACCATAAACTTTACAATTATGTGCTTAAATTTAGTTTTAAGAAATGTATTTGAAAAGCCGCATTCATACAGATCCAAAAAATATAAGCTTTGTTATATACAAAAAAATATTGTAAAAAAAACATTAACTCAACCACAGATAATACTCAAAGCAAAATTTTACAAAAATACAAGACAACTCTAAGGCATTTTTAGCAGACATAGCAGCGACTAATTTAGAATACAATTAGTGTTTAGTGTATGAATCAAGGAAAAACTAAAATATTTTGCAGTTTTACTCCAGTTTTCTCGATACATAAACTGCATAAATAACTTTGTAACTATATATATTTATATAGGATTACAAAGTTAGTTATGCAGGTAACTTGGAAATCCTATGAATTATTATAGGATAAGAAAGTTACAGTACCTAGTATATTTTTTAGATCTGTATGAACGCAGCTTTTGAAACATATTTTTAAAAGTAAATTTCGGTACATTTGTAAAGTTTATGGTCGTTACCTACTAAAAATTTTGTTAAATTTTATTTTTTTTATTTTTGACTATAATTCAACCATTTTGTATGGAAACGCTTTTTTTGTTTCAGAAATCAACCGAACAGCTTTTATATAGTTGAAAACGATACCAAACTTGCCATAGTAGCTAGAAATTTGCAGTTATGACTAGTCTTAGTGCGCGCGGTGTATGAAAAGTTCATCCCCCCCCCCCACCTCCAAAATCGGGTGATAGAGGCAAACTCCCGAGCGTTTATCATACTAATCCACCTAAGAAACAAGTTTGCCAAGGCTCATCCTTCTATCCAAAAAATGTGGGTTCCCATACGACTTCACACGAGAAGGATGATATGTTATATACCCCGTGCTTCACCCAGGTGAAGATTACAGGTGAAGCACGGGTCCGCACTTGATATAATCACTACGCTTTATCACTCAGAGAACAATTTTTCAAATTTCCGCCCAACTATTAGTTAGGCGTCAACTGATGTTCCAACTGGCCGGCAAATGTTTTAATCTGTGGATGATAGATGCAACTTAAACAAATCTCAAAGATGCAACTTTTACAGATACGATTTTTAGTACTTCAGAAATTTAATAGGTGGCGCTCTGAGGTTAAATGAACTCTTCAACATTACGTTCATTACGTCTATGGTTCATTCTTACACCCAACCATTCAATCTTTCCTCTGATTTTAAGGGTTGCCATTAATCGCAAAATTCTTGTTTTTCTGTATGCTTTTAATCCTTACTAATATTATAAATGCGAAATTAACTCTCTGTCTGTCTGTCTGTGCCGTCTTTCACGCCTAAACTACTAAACCGATTTTGATGAAATTTGGTACAGAGATAGATTAAAGCCTGGGAAAGGACATAAGAAGAGTATGATTCCTGGGAATCCTTGCAAGGATGGGGAAGACACTCAATATAAAACACTCCTTTGTAACAGTTTATTCTTGGCTACTAAGAAATCCTTCTTAACTCTAAAACACAGCACTTATCAATTAAAATGCGTCTGGGCAAGAATACAACGGAACACCGGTCTCTTGAATCTCTGTCAACATGACATCTGTCAATGTCAACCCAAAATCAATGGGTGGCATTAAAAAAAAAAATAATAATAATTATAAATAAGGCATTATATCTCCGAAACTGTTCACCGCTGCACTGGAAGATGTTTTCAACGTTCTGGACTGGAAAGGGCTAGGCATCAACATTTGAAACCGACCCATTTGTGTATTTTTTGTGTTTTTTCATAATCTTGATAGATGGGTTATTGATTTTATTAAACATTTGTAAATTATATTTTGTTTAATTTATCTACCCTTTAGAAAAAAATCTTTAAAATAACTATTTAAAAAAATACTTGTCTACCTTGTTATGCTAAGACCAAATTAATGTTTAAAATTTCAATCTGATACACTCTACTTGCAATAATATAGAATACATAAATATAATAATTATTTGAAAATTCATTGAATTATTTACTTATTTGAACATCCTGTAGTTAATTATAAAATTAAATTATTAAAAAAATATAGATCAAGTATATCTCTAAATTTCACTCTTCTTCCAGCTGTAGTAGTGATGGGAAAAGGTGATTTATGTGAAGGAGTAGCTGTTGAGCAAGGTGTATTAGCAAAAGTAAAGGTGATGGTATGGATGTGTGATCAGGTGAGTTAGAAAAGTCAGCAGCAGGAGAAGATGATGAATTGAATGGCGTTGGTGTCAAAGCAACTGTGGGATTGGGATCGAGATGAGCCGGTTTGACGCGGTCAATGCTAACGTGTACATGCTTTCCGTTTACGTCTAATTCAATGGTCTTATCTCTGTGGCTTACGATCCTGTGTGGGCCTTTATACGGCTGTTGTAGTGGTCGTCGGACTGTATCATCACGCAATAAAACATGTGTGGCAGTTTTTAGGTCTTTAAAAACAAATGAAGACAGCTGAGCATGTCGAGAACCTGGAATGGGTCGAAGTGTTTCCATTTTTTGTCTTAGTTGTGTGACAAAGTCAATGACGTCATTTGGGTTTGAAGGCTCGCTTGATGGTACGACAAGTTCGCCGGGTAGGCGGAGAGTTTCGCCATATACCAGCTCGGCCACTAATGATTTAAGGTCTTCTTTGAGCGCTGATCTCATTCCTAAAAGAACGAGAGGTAGGGCACTGGACCAGGATTCGGCATGGCACATAAGAGCCAGTTATCATTCTTGCGCTAACGGCATGATCGAGCGTGTTCAACTGGCGATGAACACGCTCGATCATGCCGTTAGCGCAAGAATGATAACTGGTCGTCCTAATGCTCTTGGTGCCGAAGACGTTCATAAGCCGTTGGAAGAGAGAAGACTCAAATTGTCGCCCCTGGTCAGTGGTAATAGTAGTCGGGACCCCGAAACGTGAAATCCACCCTCTTCCGCAGTAATCGACGCCATTGGCCAACCTTCTGGCCACCGGGTGAATCTGTCGATGGCTGTTAGTAGGTATGAGGATCCCCTAGATTGAGGGAGCGGACCCACGATATCTATGTGGACGTGGTGAAATCGTCCTGAAGGAGCCTTGAAATCCCCTGTAGGCGATGAAACATGTCTCGTCACCTTACTGCGCTGACATTGTACGCAGGATCGTGACCAAGCACGACAATCTTTGTTTACCTGTGGCCAAACGAATCGATCGGTCACCAGGCGAACGGTGGCTCGTGCGCCTGGGTGACTGAGGTTGTGCAGTCGTTGAAAAATTGCACGGCGAAAAGGTGGGGTTAAGTAAGGCCGTGGTCGCCCAGTAGATGTGTCGCAGTAAAGGGTGATGTTCGTCTTCGTCTCTAGAGAAAACATCCCACAGTTGGGAACGATATAACCTCTAGTACACGCGGGCGGAGCCGCGGGCGGAAAGCTAGTTTAATATAAAATAAAATATTGAAAAAACCCAAAATGTTAATCAACGGCACGCAACTTCAGATAAAATAAAACCTTACTTTTTGGACAAAATTTTTGTTGCTAATTTTTAAACTATCCAAACATGTCTGACCCAGTGGCTAAAATGCTGACTTTGGTGCTATTCTCACTTTAGTGGCGATGCTTAGCCTTAGGAGACGTATTTTTGATACAATAGAATTCCAATTTTTGATACAATAGTATACGAATTGACAAGATTTGCATGCAATTCCACTGAATCACTATTTTTCAAAATTTATTCGGTGAATTCTGCACTGCAGCGAGTGGTCCGACCCACTCGTTTTACATTTTCTACTATTAGAAAGCGCGCAGTGACATTGACAGTTAAACACGTTTTTTTAAATTCATCTCTTTTGGGAAATGCAAAGGAATCTATGAAGACATACTGCCATGTCTTCAATGTATTTCCCCTGCATAAGCTCCTCCTGTTCTCCGTAAACCGATTGTGTATTGTCAAAAAACATTCAGTAGGTAGACTTATTTTTAAATACGTTCCTTTCTTCAAACAGGCGTTACCGATTATGATTGGTTACGGGTTTTTATTTTTTCTGCTCGGAACGGAACCTATTTAAATTTTCTAACTTTAAGGCAACACCGAATTCGAGTGTTTCAAAAATTCTACTAAACAAGGTTAGTAGAATTTCATTTCGTAGACGATTTTAGATGAATTACTTTCGCGCACGAATTCAAGATTTATTTCAACTGTTTCAAAAATACGTCTCCTGGTCTGGTTGTTCGACTGTTCGTGTCTATCATCATTATACTTAAGTGTCCCAAAAGGAAAACGATAGGTTAAGCGGAAAACCTCATAATTATTAACAGGAATGAACTGGCAAATAGAAGGAGCAGTTAGGTCAAATACAGCATTCCCCTCCTCTTTCTTTTGTGAACGTAAGTTTAGTAAAAGAAAAATTTAAAACTTTTAGTAAATCTAGTCATGGTCACACCGACTGTGTCTTTTTCATTCATCTCATCATAACCATTCATTCATATTTCATTTACAACTTTGCCTTGTTGTTGCCTGCCTATCTATTACGAATCAAATGTTAAAAATAAAATCAGTTTTGTTCAATGAAATCGTTTGTATTGACTCCAGAAAATAGTAGCCTTGTAGTGTATGTAAACTGAGAGTCTGTGTTCAGTGCCTGCGTGTAACGTTTACTATGTGTAATCTAGGTGCAAGTTTATGGATCTGTGATTTCGAGATTCAATCACGTACAATAATACAGTTTTGATTGATATCTTGCGACATTCTTTGCAGTCATGATGTGTAGATAGCATCTACCTATCACTAACCCCTCACCCCACCGTATACGATGAGGAAGTAGTGGAAAAATAATGCCATGTACGCTCCGGACCATCTTCGAAGGAAGGAAGCCAGAGATGTTATGTACCGCAGTAATTCGAGCCTTGACTTGATTTACGCCGAGCACCCTTCGGGGAACGGGCTGCGGCGGGAATATGGAAGTCATGGATCTATAGATGTGATCGGCGGGGCGAGCGACAGGGTGCCCGCTATGGTGCATAATTATAGTACGGCGCTGTCGGACAAGGCAGGACTGGGTCGCAGCGAGGTCATCGTCGGGGACCATGCGGACGGCCCACCGCAGCGGACTAGTGCCAGTGCCAGCCCTAAACCACGTCTCAAACTCAACAAACTGTGGGGTGGTGCATCCGCTTTGGCAAGACCCCCTCTCGACGACAGCTCCATTACAGATCAGAAGAGAAAACAATTTGCACACTATGACTGTCAATCTCTTATGGCCAACTTGAGCTATGCAGCAGAGATGCGAGGAGCACTGCTCAGTAGGCGCCGCAACACCACCACAGGAGCCTCAGCCGCTTCTCTCCTCGCAACTAGAGGACTACCGCCGGGGGACGACACAGTACCTGATACTGGTGATGGACGCTCCAATGAGCTATTGGAAAGTTGTCCGTTCTTCAGAAATGAACTTGGAGGTGAGTATATTTATTATGTATGTACAGTTCTATATGTGTTTTAATTGTAGTCTTCATTAGTTTAAGGGTAGATGACAGTTTTTTAAATTTAAATTGAAGCTTCTTAATCATATAAATAGCCTGGTGTAAATAGTTTTTTTCATATATTTTAAATTGAAAGAATGAAAGAAAGACAAAATAAATTGGGCACAATCTGACCCAATTAGTGAAGATTTTGCCAAATTACTTTTAAATTATTTTAAGTAAAAAATATTTTAAAAAACCACTGGAATAAAATATTACCAGTGATTTAAAAGTTGAAGATATTTATTTCAAAGAAGAAATTCATAGTTTTTTTTAATACTTATTTTTACTTTTGACAAAGAATAAATCTCATAAATAAATAAATCTTTTATTTTACAAATACAGAATTTTATTTTTTTCATCATGAATAATTTATTGAAATACTCTACACTATTTTATATCTGTAGACTCTGGGTATGTTTTTCGTACTAAGTGAAATAGTACGATTGCACCTGTAGATATTATCAAGTTGAAATAAAATGAGTAATATATATTTTTCTAAGATACTTACAGAATTTAATTTCCTGTCTGATTCCCATTATTTACAGTAATGCGACCCATATATTCGTAAACCAGAGATATATGTCTAAACATCCCACATTAATTTATTTCTGTAGGTCGTTTGTAAATTTTTCATACTCAAGTGCCCAATAATCTTTATTTCGGACATCAAAAACACATATAACAGGCAAGATCATACAGTAGAACAAGATACAGTAGAGAGAAACAAGAAAAGATATGAGTGTTTAAAACTGTCAATTAGACAGAGAGAAATACAAAACATTGACATCACAGCTAAGTACCAGTTATAAATAAGTATTTGAGTGCTTGTTATTTTTTAAATTTTTGACCAATTTTTAAATTTGATTTTCAATTTGGTTAAAATCGTATTATGTATATTAATATACTATCTTTATCTTTATTAATAAGTATATAATATTCAATATCAGTCATCATTTCCATCCAAAATTAGGAAAGCAGGACTTACTGAATAAATTTGGAATACCTGAATTTTGAATTTAGGTACTTAGATTTTGAAACTAATTAGGATCATGTTTCATTTTAATTTAAAGAAAATCAAGGCAATATTTATATGCAGTAGAAATAGATGTTTGAATTATCTACCTATTGTATTTTTCCATTGGATATAATATTATTTCCAAGTGAAATAACTTAAAAGACCCCTTCTTTGTGATTATGGGCATTATCCATTTCTATTCTACCCATTGTAGTTAAGTATTACAACTTACTAGTGTGTAAATAGCCATTGTGTCTATGTGAATCAGGTAACATAAATACAGCTCCCATACATGACATTGTTTTGGAGTTATTTTTGTTTAGTTTATAGTAATTGTGAAATTCACATTTCATTATACAATCATTTCACAAATAACAGTAAAAGTTCAACTTAAAACGTAACAATTACCTTTCCAATAAGAAAATTTTATGAACACAAAAATGTTCGATTTGTTTAGCTGTAAAACTAGATATTAGTTATCTAGATATTAGGTATCTAACATTAGATAAGAATGACTAGTATATGTGAATCCAATTAACAATTTAAGTAATTTTTTTTGTTAGAATGGTCATAAAGTAATTTAGTGACTTATTAAAAACCAACATTTAAAAACCAAAATATCATATCATAAAAAAAGTAAGTATCATTATTTACAAATCAAGCAAATTTATTGAATTGTACATACCATGATATGATAAATTAAGAAAACAATTCTGCATAACTTAAGACAGACTTAGTACATTTGAATTTTAATTACTTAACAACTTTACTATCGATAACTTTTGTTTATTATACTAAACAATCACAACTTTACTACAATTTGTAATGAGCTATTGTTACAGTTAATATGTTAAAAAGGCATTACGATTTACACTCCATGATTCCATTGAAAAACTTTTTTATTAGGGGCCTACAAGTAATTATACTGCACTCAGTCATGCGTGCAGTGTACACTCAACTCGTATAAAAACATGTGAACATGCTCCGATTTACAATAAAAATAGTAGAAGGCAGATCATTAAAGTTCACTTACTGAATACTTAATATTGTGGGACATGATGATACGTTTATATCATTGAAGTGTTTAGTGTTTATGCTGTAAAAGATTTTGTGTCAGAAAGTGAATTCTGATCATTATTTTTTTCATTTACTGTACTTGTATAGAGGTATCTGACTCAACATCAAATTAATAAGTGATGTTTAATGAAATTTTTCTAGACAGAGAGTGAATGACTCCACTTTCATTTCTTCACTTAACCATGAAAGTGCTGATTATCACATTTTCCATTCTCGAATGTGCTTATAAAATAAAACAATTATGGGTCAATGTTCTAACTAAAATAACGAAAAACTAATGGTTACAAATTTTCTACCTGACCTAATACAAGCAAAGTCACATTCTCTTGACATGAGTCATGGCTCTTACAACAGGTTTCTACCAGATGTCATGAATGACTGCACAATGTTTACCTGCTTTACAGTTTACTTACATTTAGTAGTAAAAAAAAAACAATGCTCCAAATTGGATCTAGACTAGACAAAATCTGCCAAAACAACAACATGCTAGGAATCTTAGTTACTTAATTACCTTTTTTTTACCAGCACATTTTCTTGAAGTAGTTTTAAAAATGTGCATGAATCAGATTGTAACACAGAAAATTTCTACTGTCTTGCACATTGCTTAAGATTAATGAGCCTCTACATATTTAGCTGCTCTTTCCTGTCAAAATATAATGCATTATACAGATTAGACGTTTAGATTACGCGCCTTTAAAAAAAATCTGGAATATGTTAGTATGTAATTCACTTACTTTGCGTTCTTTTAAGCCAATCTGCAATTGATAGAAGAAAAACTAATAGGTATTCAGGGTTCGAAAGGATAATTATCACTGATAATTATCATGATAATTATCGTGATAATAACAGATGGATAATTATCGATTGATAATAACAAGCAACAAAGCCAATGGAAATAGAATCATCATCGGATGAAGATATTCCTTTGGCTTCTTTGGTCAGTCTAAGTTAATTTATTTACGACTAGCTTTCTAACAGGGACTTCGTCCGTTCCGAAAAATTTGTTGCCTATGTGTTATTCTGATGCATAAGCTATATTATTGTAAAGTTTCATTAAAATCCATTCAGTAGTTTTTTTATGAAAGAGTAACAAACATCCGTACACTCACAAACTTTCGCATTTATAATATAAGTAATATATTAGAAGGATGTCTAATCTGACGGAAACTGATGTTAACTTAATATACCTTTGATTCATGTTGATAACTTGATTTAGGTTCGATATTAAATTAAAAAAATACAAAATGTATTTGTTTTTAATAATGTTTTGTTATATTGGTTTTGAACCAATATAACAAATGAATTTCTTACACTGGTGATAAGTATCCGATAATTATCAAGAAGTGTAATTATCTTGATAATTTCGAACCCTGACTAAATTGCATACTTCAGACAGAAAGTCAACAGAATAAGTAAGGCATTAGGTAAGCTATGTACAGTGCATGCATAGTAAATATGAATCCCACTTTTGATCCTACTGATTGGGCCAACATCCATCTCCGTTTGTTACTCCTTCTCGCAAAACCTACTTGACGGATTTTGATGAAATTTTTTTATTAATATAGCTTAAACATCAGACTAGCATATAAGCTACAAAATTATTTTCCCAAATTCCAGCGGGGATGAAGGATTTTGAATTTTGTTTGACTCACTGAAAATGTACAGATGAGGTAGTTGTTGTCATCCTTTAAGTAACATGGCTTTATGTGTAAAATAAAGAATATTGTATACTTTTTCAGGTGAAGAAGAACGCTGTGTGTCCTTATGTTGGCGAACGGCTCGCGGCTCCATCGCTGGGCAAGCTGGCGGCTGGCATCGGCCCCGGGCCTCGTACGGGATATCAGTGCTGGAATTTCCCCCGGGCAACTCTCACTGGAGACTTGGCTGTCCCTTCGCCCGGTCTCTTGCGCCCTTACCGGTGGAAAGCCAAGACTTAGGAGCCTTGTATTACAGGAATTACTTTTACACGCAACGTGAGTGTTCTTTTGACAGTTTGCTTTCTGCCCATGGCTTCATTCATCCTTACTCCTTACTAATATTATATACGCGAAAGTTTGTATGTATGGATGTTTGTTTTGTTACTCTTTCACGCTCAAACGGCTGGGCCAATTTTGATAAAAGTTGATATAGAGGTAGCTGGCACCCTGGATTAACACATGAGCTACATAATTTTTCCCCAATTCCCACGGGAACGAAGTCCCAGCTGGAAAGCTAGTTGGTATTTAAAATAGCCTCTTACTGCTCATTAACTGTTTAGCTTGGCTCGTCGCTGTCTTACCACATTACGAAAGAAGAGAAATCTTTGTGCAGTCTTAAGTGATCATGCCGCCTATTTATCGTAAACTCATAACCAAAGTATTACCCATTGAACGTTGTATGTACTTTGGCTAATAATAATAACTCTAAAATTACAAATTTTACATCACCCCCAGCATTCGACTGCTTACAACTTTTAAACAGCTGAACCAATTTTGATCAAATATAGCTAAAAACCGTCTCGATTACGTCAGCTTTCAAACAAAAAAAAACGCATCGAATTCGGTCCATTCGTTTAGGAGCTACAATGTCACAAACACACACAGACATACAGATACACACATAAATCTAATAACTTCTTTTTTTGGCGGGGGTTAAAAATACACACCATCTTAAAACTCTCAGGTGTCCATACCCTTATGTATGTCGTAATCTCGGATACAATAGGCTTATGCTTGTATTATACATGTATGTATGTATTATATTATATCTAAGTATGTAAAGTGTTAACCTGCGGTCTGCTTTTTATGTGGTTAACCGTATTGCTAAGTATAGTTACGACGTCTATCTACTAATTTTCAAGTTAATAGTTACGATGTTAATTATTCAATCTACAATTCCACATGTATGAATTAATATTGTATAATTTCCAGTTTATGGAAATAGTGTAATTTCAGTAAAAAAAGTGTTCAACTATTTTGTGTTTACAATCAAGACAATCGCGAACGCATTGCATTGGGCCTGAGATATTATGGGGTCGGTTTTTAAATAGTAAGCGAAACTTAAGAGAGTAATTTTTCCCATAAAACTGAACAACGTTTTCCAAGGAACTTATACGAAATTCGCAAAAAATAATTTCCATACTTTGACAACCAACTTATAACTCACGTTGTATGGAGAGGCGTACAGATTTTTTTTCATATTTTGACCTATATTCCTTGGAAAAACTTGTATTCTCCACTCAAGTATCTCCCAGTACCTACTTATATAAATTTTATTATATTTTCGACAGCCCATCAAAACTGGTTTGGCATGGACGAAAGCCTTGGCCCGATCGCGATATCTATCAAGAAGGAACGGGTGGAGCTAAGACGAGGCGGCGCCAGTGACGCTTCAGTCCCGGCATCCCAACTAGCCTGGCAATACCGGCTGATTGTCCGGACTTCGGAATTACTCACTTTACGGGGCTCGGTCCTAGAAGATTCCTTGCCCATCGCTAAACCAAGCAATAACAGCGCGACTTACAACACCAAAGAAGTGATTGAATATGTTGCTCCTGAGCTGCAGCTTAGTTGTTTAAGGTTAGTGATATCTTGGAATTATCCTGCTTAAAACACCTATGTTGACTCCTTCAAATTAACAATTATAGTTTATGTCTCTGAGAGCGATTCCGCATCGCCTTCTATCCGTAAAAAGCGTGGTTAAATTATTTCAGTGCCTTTTTTTTGTTTTTTATAAATATGTAATGGGTTTGCTCTTGACCACAATCTAGCTATTTCAGGTTATGATAATTTATTTATTTTATTTTAACAAATTGGAAAACATTTGATAGATTTATCGGACATGAATTTAACAGTTTGATCAGATAATTAAACTTATAGAAATAACACAGGTTGCTTCAGACTGAATTGTCATAGCTTCAGTTCATATTCGGTCAGAAACCCCTACTTTACTAACCAGCTTAACATTTCGTTTAGTGAGATCACGGCGAACCAATGAGCTTGCATATAAAATAAAATACAAGCTTGCTTAACAATTTTTTAGCTAAGTAAGCGCTCCTAGCCCAGTGGCATTTGCTGGTCTCTACCCATCAGTGAGGTTAAGTAACGTACACAGAGGCAGGGAACCTGATGGGTGATCAAAGTGGCAAATTATCACGAGCGTTTCAGTGCTTTAGAGGGCACGTTAAGCGGTCGGTCCCGGCTGCTGTCGATTGACTACAGTCGTTAACAGCAAGTCAGAGGCCATTGAACGGTTTGAAAACTCTGACACCGCAAAGTTCGCCACACACTTGACTATACCTACACGATTAGAAGAAAAACTATTTTTAAACAACTTTATGAGTTGGCCAACTAAATGTATTCAGCTCCTCGCTTATATAAAACTACAAATGTTTACGTTTCATTTTAGGCTTGGAATGAACAACAGCGGTGCAGAAGAACAGTTATTAAGACTCGACGAACAATGTGTCATACGGCATTACAAAGTAGGAGTAATGTACTGCAAGAGTGGTCAGTCTACCGAAGAAGAGATGTACAACAATCAAGAAGCCGGCCCAGCATTTGTAGAGTTCCTACAAACGCTTGGGCAAACGGTGCGATTAAAAGACTTCGATAAGTACAAAGCTGGTTTAGATAACCGAACGGATTCGACGGGGTTGTACTCCGTTTACACGACGTATCAAGGATGCGAGATCATGTTTCATGTATCGACAATGCTGCCTTACACGCCTAATAATAGGCAGCAGTTGCTACGAAAACGTCATATAGGGAATGATATTGTGACTATCGTCTTCCAAGAGCCGGGAGCAGCGCCGTTTACCCCAAGGAACATTCGGTCGCAGTTTCAACATGTGTTTGTGGTCGTTAGGGCCATTGACCCATGTACGGAGAACACTCATTACAGTATAGCTGTCAGTAGAGCAAAGGAAGTACCTCTGTTCGGACCGCCCATCAAAGATGGTGCTGTTTACCCTAAAGGAGAAGTGTTCACAGATCTGCTTTTGAGTAAGGTATGTAGAATTTTGTATATTTTGAACCTATTCATTAGTAACTAACTGATCTGACAAAAAAAAACATGTCGAAATACGAAATAAATCCGCCTTTTCATGTAACATGTGTATAGCTTATGGCCTTAGTAGAGAGTCGGTAACTAATTTTTAGAATACCCTACAGACAATCTGTGTGCAAAGAAACCCCTCTCTGGGTACCACTTAATGTGAGAACGAGACGTGGTCGTCCAAGAAAGAGATGGCACGACGATTTAGACTCCTTCTTCAGAGTGGTTGCCTTAGTCTTGCAGTTGGATCCAGAGAGCAAAATATAATAACAAATAATAAAATCATATCTTAAAGTCACCCTTAAGTGAACGAAAATTAAGGATGGGAATCGGCTCACGAAACTAAAAAAATATTAAAAAATTAAAAAATCATCACCTTTCATTTTTTTTAAATCAGTCACACAGAACCAAGTCCAAGAAAATCTTGCTAACCAAGGTCACCTCATATGTTCTGTTTGTTTGTAGGTAATAAACGGTGAAAACGCAGCGATTCAATCTCCAAAATTCAGTACAATGGCGACGCGCACACGGCAAGAGTACCTGAAGGACTTAGCGAAGAACTACGTCACGGCCACTACCCTGGAAAGCGGGCAGAAATTCTGTAAGTTGGAATATAACAAGTATTGCATATACAGCTTAAAAAAATACTTACTACAAGTGTACCAGTTTCTCATTGGGGTTACGGTTGAACATGATCCAGGGTTTGGCCTTTTTAACTGGGAAACTGGATTGGATCATGGTGATACATTCAAGCCCGTATTACAGAAGGAGACTCAAGACTTGATCTATGCTTAAGCATTGATTGTCTCTTTTTCTCACTATCAAAATGACAAAGACGACTGCTACTTAAGTATAGATCGTGTTCCGTAATACGGCCTAAGTCTCCTGAATGTGTAGGTGTCTTCACGATGTTATTATTATTATTTAATTAATTAAATGATCAATTATAGGTATAACTAGCTTTCCGCCCGCGGCTTCGCCCGCGTGAACTTCGGGAACCGCGTGAAGTTTTTTCCCGCTAACTCCCGTTCCCGTGGGAATTTTGCAATATCCTGTTGCAACTAAGCTTTAAGTTTACTAAGGTACCTGCATGCCAAATTTCAAGCGTCTAACTTAAGCGGTTTAGATTTTTCATACAAAAGGATTTTCCCGCTAATTCCAGTTCCCGTGGGAATTTCGGGAATTACTTTCTTAGTGCACCTCTACGGTACCTAAGCTACGTCCCTTCCAAATTTCAAGTGCCTACGTTTAGCCGTTTAGGCTGTGCGTTGATATAATGTCAGTCAGTCAGTCAGTTTCTCCTTTTATATATTTATATAATAAGATTAGAAACACACTTTTACAAAACCATTTAAACGGTTTGTCTGTGGGATCAGCAGTCTCACAATCATTAAGTAAATTATCATGAGGGAAAGCATTGATAAGTGTGGAACTAATGTACATAACTCAGAAAAAGAGTCATTGGTACATGCGGCACTTGGGGCCGTTAGACCACCGACGCTTAATCCTTACTTGCTTACTATTCCTTACTAATATTATAAATGCGAAAGTAACTCTGTCTGTCTGTCTATCCGTCTTTCATGCCTAAACTACTGAACCGATTTTGATGAAATTTGGTACAGAGATAGATTAGAGCTTGGGAAATGACATAGGCTACATTTTATCCCACAGTTAGGCACGATATAACCTGCAGTCCACGCGGCGGAAAGCTAGTGGTAACTAATTAAATGAATAAATGAAACTCTATTTAGGAAACACAATTGTAATAAATAATGGTATATTTTTTCCAGCAATATTTTCATCGTTGCTGATGAAAAGTAGCAGCAATACTAACAACACCGCGGCAGTGGGGCGAGTGGAGAGCTGCGCACACGACGTACTTGTTGGCGGCGCGCTCTGCTTCCATGTGAGTATACAGAGTAGCTACAAGTGAGTATACAGAGTAGCTACAAGTGAGTATAGAGAGTGCTTGCATGCGAGGGTACAGATAACCTATGTATGAGTATAAGATAACCTATATGTGAGTATACAGAGAACCTACATGTGAGTATAGAGAATATCTACACGAGAGTATAGAGAGTACCTACATGCGAGGATAGAGAGAACCTATACGTGAGTATACAGCGTACTAATACGTGTGAGTATACAGAGTAGGTTAGGTACCTTCATGTGAGTGTATACAATACTTCCATTTTTTAAATCAAACTTTTGAATTTCGATATGTGTCCTTTTATCATCTGAAGATTCGTTAATGCCAATTAACACAAATAGAAAGAAGAAGAAGACAAATGAAATGCATACTTCTTTCGTTACCCATAAGGTTACATTTTATCTTGATATGATTTAGTAATAGGGAATATGCATTAATTTTTTTTATCGCATTGATTAACAAAATATGAAAATACCGTAGTTGAGATGACAAAAAGTAAAATTTAAATTTAAATTGGCCAAGAAATACGACCGATATACGCATTTAAAACTATTAATTACGCACCGATTAGACAGAGAGATCCGACATGGGCTGTGACGTCACATGTCACTACGTCCATAAAAACTCCGTGTTATATTTCGTTTTGCTAGAAAGAGATAGAAATAAATCTTCGATGGCTTATATTTTTTAATTTCATAGTTATTCGAAAAATAGTTTTTCAACACATTTGCTCATAAAGTGGGTCTTATGTCATTTTTTTAAAGTTCATAATGATATGTTTTACCCAGCCCGTGAGTAATAAAAATAAAGCACTAGTATGTAATGGGTTTTTTTGTAAATTTCAGCAAGGAGATCAGATCTTATTTTTTATTTAAAATTAAGTGTAAATATTCAACTATTTGTTAATAAAAATATCATTCCACTAAATCATTTAAATTTAACAGAAAATTATCATTTATTTATGCTATAATGTGAAAATATGTAGTTTAGTATTTTTATTATTTGTCTGTATGCCATACTTGTCAATGTGAATCTCATTTTGCGAGCGAAAAAAGAAAACAATAATCGCGCCTCTAGTCTTCTCAGATGTTTTCACTTGGTTTTCACAAACGGCATTTGTATTCATCAGATTGTTGTTATTGACAGAAATACAATACAAAAAATGTCTTCTTCAAGTGCAGAACAGGAAACCAACGTGGCTACACCGCCAGAAATACTTTCCGAGGCGCAACATGCAAGTGATAGTTTGTTGCCGCCAATATCAAAGGAAAGTTTTTATTTATTTCTTTCCTCGCAAATGTGTTGAAAAATGTCGTATGACACGCGTGCGCATTGGATACTACATTCTCGGCTCCATTGAGGCCTCGCCTTCGGCTCGGGCTCTAAACTCGCCTCTAATGTAATATCCAACTTAGCACACTTGTAGTATAATGTACTACTACTAAATTGTTTATTACATGAATGAGGATAAATTTTTTAAATATAAAAAATATTCATATTCCCTATTACTGTCATTGATGAGTGAGTGAATTCTGGGTTTGATTCTTGACCCACATCTGTAACTTTGTATGGATAACTGTTTGATGTCGAAATAAAAGCACTAAATTTGGAACGTCCATTAATCATATGTCATTTTGTTTTGAAGGTACAAGTCCAAGACGAAGGCGCAGGAGGCTCACTAATGGAATGCGTGATGGGAGTCTCGACTGATACAGTAGTGTTAGTAGAGGAAGGCACTAGGCAAATTGTGCTCGTTCTACCCACCAATTCGATACTCGGTAAGTCAATCAATAATATGAGTGAACCTGTAATTTGTACAGGTAAATTAACCTGTAGTCTGCTTAAGCGCAGATCCGCGTCGCATCATACTGGTATTTGCCTCTTTTCTTGCTAACAGCCGTAGACAAAGGGTTAATATTTAACATCTTTCATGTTAAACCTTTTTCTGATCGTGTTACAGCATTGGCAATAAAACCATCAGCTTAAAAGTAAACGCAAAACACGAAATACGCATATCCGTAAACCGATAGTTTTGTTTACGAAAAACTGGCCACGATCTTTGTGAGATAATTCTCTGTAAACAAATCACTATCGGTTCACGGAGAACCGCACGAGCTAATAAAGTAGAATAACATTGAAGACATGGCTGTATAAACATAAATTCCTTTGCCTTTCTCGAAAGAAACCTGTAATAGTAGATTACCCAACAAGTGAAAAAAAGGTGAATTCTTTTCGAGGCATTGAGTTGTATCCCGAGAGGAGCGAAGGATTCTAAAGTTGAATCCCGAGCGTAGCGAGGGATTCTAGATAAGAATCCTGAGCGAATCAAGGGATACAAGAGAAGAGATGAATTTTTTTTTCACGTGTTAGGTACTCTACTTTTTACCATTGACTACGAGAAAAAGAAAATAATTACTCTGTAACAGTAAATTATCAACAATAGCTGCTGCTTTAACGCTAAATGACTCTGGAACGAGAGGTTCACTTTCATCACTGGATGTCGAACTCATTTTATGATTTTGAGACAAAAACTTTTAGCAGAAACTTTTAATTGCACGAACATTGCACAGAAAATTGGCTGAATTCCTAATTCTAAATTTAAAATTTTTAGCCGAGCCATATTCCATACAGCCAGTTATTACATACAGCCAAGTTTTAGTACTTTTTATAGCGAGAGTATGCAACCTCCTTGCACATTTTCTTTTGTTTTCTTACTAAAATCCGTATATTCGCGCATATTCCAAATTCAAAATGTTTTATTCACTCAGTGAAAGTTCTTTTTTTTTAATGGATTGTTTTTTCTTTGTGTCTTTATGGCTTGAATACCTAATGTAGTTTTGTGATTTAATACTTTAATGTCGATGGGTCGGCGAGAGAATTCTTGAATGTGCACTTCCCTTTATTTATTTTATTCCTTATTTGTATTTATTATTTATTTATTTATTATTAATATATCATTAAAATAATTATGTCACATGTCTTAAACTCGAGTTGTGATAGCGAATACTTTTCGTTATCCTCTTCATCTGATAGTTTATTCAGTGCGGAGGATGACGCCCCGGATATGCCTTCATTGGGTGAAAGTTTACGTGGGACGTTTTCCTCTTTTAAAAAGAACTTTAATGTCATTCATGTTAATGCTCAAAGTGTGGCCACCAGTTATCCAGATATGCTTACTGCATTTGACAATCCTCATATACATGCTATTCTTATATCGGAGACTTTTCTTAAACCTTCTTTACCTTCTACGCTATTTCCTCTTCCAGGCTTTCGTTTAATCAGGAATGACAAGAACATGTGTAAGGCATATTGCTGCCTCAAACTCCTCAAAAACTGTTGGGTGCGGTAGGGTTGCCATATATCTGCGAAGTGAGATCTCCTGCCAAATTATTTCTCAGTCACCTCCGGTCCTTAATGGGCCAGAGTATATTTTCCTTGAAGTATCCCTTCACCATCAGAAACTCTTACTAGGTGTTTTCTACAGTCCTGACCTCAGAGTTAATTACTTTGAGGCCTTGGACTCTAAGCTTGCAGAGTTCCGTCAGGACTATGAGCATGTGATACTGATGGGTGACTTCAACACATGTCTCATCAAGAATGACCACCGTTCTAAAAGACTTCTTTCACTCCTTAATTCTTTCAACCTACACTGTCTTCCGTCTAGTCCTACACATTTTCCTCATAACGGTTCCCCCTCACTCCTAGATCTCATAATTACTTCCTCTCCTGATTTTGTTGCCACTCATGGCCAGTTTAATGCGGCAGGGTTCTCAAGACATGATTTAATTTACTTATCATACAAGATTCGTCCGCCGAAACGCAAACATAAGATTATATGGCAACGCGACTTGAAGAATATTGATTCTGATAGCCTTCGTGACGACCTCTTTAGGGCGAATTGGGACTTGGTTTTGCTTGCCCCTGATGTGGATAGTAAACTAGAGGCGTTTAATCAAATTCTGATAGAAATTTATGATAAGCATGCACCACTTACACCCATCAGGGTCAAGTATTATCCGGCTCCCTGGCTGACTGAGGACCTCAAGCGTCTAATGGCAGCTCGCGATAGAGCTCACATTAAGCTGCGCCGTGAGCCGTCAGAGGGTAACAAATTGAAATACCTCTCACTGCGAACACTATGTAGTCGCCGCTGTCGGAATGCAAAGCGTTTGCACATTCACTCCACTATTAACCGCTATCCTCCCGCTAAGTTGTGGAAATTTTTAAAATCTCTTGGGATGGGCAAGCAGTCGCCGGATTCAGGTGATATTGACTTCAATGCCCTGAACGCCCATTTCTGCAATTCACCAGTCGTAATGGATCCCACTATTAAAAATAAAACCCTTTCATCCTTGGCCAACTTACCTATCCCTTCCTCATCTACTCCTTTCAATTTTGGCATAATCTCCCCTGAGCATATCACAAAAATCATCAAGGAAATAAGCTCCAAGGCTATAGGTGACGACAATATTAGTCTCAGTATGGTTCAACCTATCTGCGACCTTATTGCCCCCTTCCTTTCCCACATTATCAATTACTCCTTCGCTACTGGTTCATTCAATTCTGTGTGGAAGCGAGCACATGTAATTGCAATTCCTAAGAAACCTAATCCAACTTCCTTTTCCCACTTCCGTCCAATTTCCATTTTACCCCTCTTGTCCAAAGTTGTGGAACACTACGTCCATAAACGGCTAACTGACCATCTGCTGGCGAACAACCTTCTAAATCCACTCCAATCTGGATTTCGTTCAGGCCATAGCACTGTGTCAGCACTTGTCAAGGTCACTGATGATATTCGCCATAACATTGAAGATAAAAAATTAACTTGCTTGGTCTTGTTAGATTTTAGTAGCGCTTTCAACACAGTTGACTTTGACATTTTGCTGGCCATACTTCGTTCTTTGAACATTCCTCCTCTGGCTCTGTCGTGGTTTGAGTCATACTTGTTTGGACGCCGGCAGCTAGTTCGAGTTGGTGATAGTCACTCTTCTTGGTGTGACCTGACCGCTGGTGTTCCACAGGGTGGCGTTCTTTCCCCTATTCTTTTTTCCGTTTTTATAAGCAGCATTTCCTCCTCTCTCTCTTCATCTTACCACCTGTACGCTGATGACTTGCAGATTTACTCTGCGGCTACATTTGGTCAACTAAATAATGCCTTTGCAGTAGTGAATGCCGACCTCGAACGCATTTCTCAATGGTCTCGTGATTTCGGATTGCTTGTCAACGCGGCAAAATCCCAAGCTATTGTAATAGGTAGTCACTATTTTATCTCTCGCCTCCAAAGTTTGAGTCTACCCCAGATCCTTTTCAACGGAACCCCTATTCCTCTCTCCTCTACCGTCAAGAATCTGGGGGTCATCATGGATTCAACTCTTTCATGGGCTCCTCACATCAACGATATCAGCAGAAAACTGTATGCTTCTTTTCATTCTCTCCGTCGTTTGCAAAATTTTCTTCCTCTCGAAACAAAAGCAATGTTAGCTCGTTCTCTTCTCCTGCCGCTGCTAGATTACGCTGATGTAGTTTTTTTGGATGCAACTGAGGAGTTGTCTTCCAAATTAGAAAGACTCCAAAACACGTGCATACGTTTTGCATTTGGACTGCGGAAGTTCGATCATGTCTCGGAGTTTCGTGGGAGACTAAGCTGGCTTCCAATTCGTCTGCGTAGGGATTCACATGTTCTGTCGTTCCTTTACAATGTTCTTTTTTCTCCTTCCGCTCCTTCTTACCTGCGTGAAAAGTTTCAGTTCCGATCTGAGATCACTGGTGACCGCCTTCGTTCGGGCTCAAATTTCTCACTGAGCATTCCAACGCACAGCTCTTCCACGTATGACAGGTCGTTCACGGTCCACGCAGCGCGGCTGTGGAATAAACTGCCTACTGTCTCTGTCCGTGGGGCTCCTTCCCCAGCTTGTTTCAAAATCAGATTAAAAAAACACCTTGGTTATACCGCTGATGCTTTGAGTTAAGACTATTCCTCTCTCGTAATATTATATGTATATGTTTATATTATGTGTATATATCTATACTATATTTATATTATTTATGTATTTATTTAAATATTTCAGGATACTAGTTACATATCAAATATTTATTTATCTATTTCCATGATAATATTCAATACCTATTTCTGTCTCTACTATTTTCCTGTTGTACGCCTACGTATCATGAATCCTCTCGCTCTCTCGTAGGTTGACTGGAAGAGATCCCCTTGTGGGATAAGTCCGCCTTTGTACCTTAAATTTATTTAATATTTATCTCTTTTGTTTTTAATGTATTTACTTTGTTTGATGTGCAATAAAGGATTTTACAATAAAAAACAGCGTTTTATTCACTGTTTTCGAAGAATAACGGACCCTTTTTCGAGGGGCAATGGTAAAAATGTTTTTTTCCCTTCACAGGTTGGGTACTAAGTGGAGGTTGGACACGAGTGTACTACCACCGCGGGGAAAGTGTTCGCGTGCGCGGAGGAGGCCCCGGTTTTTTGCGCCGACTGTCCAGCGTGGCGCCTTTACACGCACACGCTTTGCAGGAGATGACCTTGGAACGCGGGGCTGCTTCGCAACTAGGTAAGACTTTTTACGTCGTCTGTTGTGTCACTTTTAATTAGTAAACAAAACTTTAAGATGTGGTTTTTCGCCATGATTGTCTAAGGGGTGACTGTAAATATATGGCGAAACTTTAAGGAGTGATTCTCCCTATTAAATTGGACAACTTTTAGTTCTTACATAAAATTCTCTTATACAAAAGCAAATCAGCCGATTTCATCCGTGTTCTTTAGGAAAAGTTGTTCAGTTTAGTGGGCTGATTCACATCCTTAATTTTTAAATTTTTGCCAATTTTAAAGAATAATACCCAATAGATACAGTTAAATTATTGTTTTTTATTTTTTTTACTATACAAGGTGTTTCAAAAAAACCCAAAAAAAATAATTCCAAAATTTAATTTTAAAAGTGAAATAGTCGCAACTCTAGCAATCGACATCTTTCAAAGTGAAAGTTTCATATAATTAATATGACATACTTGTCATATTTGTAATAGAGCTGCGCAATAAGCTGAATTTTAATTAATTTTGAATTATCATTTATTTATTTTTTAAACACCTTGTATAATGGGTTCGCTTTTGACTACAATTCAGGCAAAGGCGAAAATTGTGTAAAATCTTTAAAAGTGCTAACTATTTCAAAGTCACCCAATAGATATCCCGTCACCGTCAGTATACTCGTATGTAAATTATTATTTTTATTTATTTATCTAAAATTAATAATGGATTTGCTCTTGCCCACAATTTAGCAGAAGGGCGAAAATTGTTAAACCTTTCAAATAATTTTTTTTGTCTATGGCTCTTTACTGTCATTTTGCCAATGTCAAGTGACCCATTACAGCTTCTAAACGTTGTTTGTGTTTTAGGGTTCCACGTCCAACCAGATGGTTTAGTGACGGCGGTCGAGACGGGCAGCGCGGCGGCCCGCGCGGGGGTGCGGCGGGGGGCGCGGCTGCTGGAGGTGTGTCGGGCGGCCGTGCACGTATTACACCACCACCAGCTCGTCGACCTGCTCAAGACCTCCGACCCCGTCACCGTCAGTATACTAACACATCATCTCCGACCTAAATTAAAGAAAAGCATAAAAACGTTACATGGGCTAACCTCGACCGACTGTATCATCAAGACTCAACCGATCAGTAAGGTTAAGAAACGTACACATAGGCAGAGAACTTAATGGGTGACCAAAGTGGCAATTTATCACGAGCGTTTCCGTGCTTCGGAGGGCACTTTAAGCCGTCGGTCCCGGCTGTTGTCGATTGAATACAGTCGTTATAACCATTGTGCGGTTTGAAAACTCTGACACCAGGGTTAGCCAAGTTCGCCACATACTTGACTATACCTAAACTATAAAAAGAAGGTTGGAATTTAACCACTAAAAATTAAGTTAGAAGCCCAAAATCAAAATTCATCACATTTTATTACAAAATTATGTATACTCGGTCGTCCTAATGCTAAAAGATACCTCCCTCCACAGCCTTTTTCCTAATCGTGTATAACCAAACGCAACCTTTAAGTAAATAAATAAATAAACGCACCAGTGCTGACACTACGTTTCAAACTTGACTAACCCTGGTGTTACTTTCCACAGGTGACAATAACATTCGCGAGTAGTTCAAAATGCCAGTGCGACAACGGCCTAGAAGAGTGGTCCGCAGTAACGAGGGCCGACGCACAACAACCGGGCCGGCCGCGACGCGCCTACGAAAGGGGGCATTCGCCACCAAGATCCGATAGCTCTGGCTATGGCACTGGTATGTAAGGAATATGCATGATTTTTTTATTTTAAAAATTAATCCTCATTCATGTAATAAACAGTTTAGTAAAACTATTTTTCGAATACTTAACTATGAAATTAAAAAAGATATACACATCAACACGGTCTAGGGATATTGCACGATTTTTCATACAAAAGAGGTCTGTTTGAGAAGCTACGAAAGCATACTCGAGATACACGGAGGGCTATAATTTTCAGACAAGCAAGTGCTAAACCTAAATTTTCAATTCTAATCAATAAATTTTGTTTTACTTGAAATTTGTGAAAACGTGACGAAAATGAATTTTTTTTTTGCGTAAACTCGACTATTTTCATACAAAAAGCAGACAAAAAGTGCATTTTCGTTTTCGTTTCCGTCACGTTTTTAGAAATTTCAAGTAAAACAAAATTTATTGACTATAATTGGAAATTCAGGATTAGCACTTGCTCGTGTGAAAATATAGCCCTCCATGTATCTCGAGTATGTTTTTATAGCTGCTCAAACAGACCACTTTTGTATGAAATTTCGTGCAATATCCCTAGACCGCGTTGATGTGTGTATATGCCATCGAAGATTTATTTCTATCTCTTTCTAGCAAAGCGAAATTTAACACGGAGTTTGTATGGATGTAGTGACATGTGACGTCACAGTCCATGTCGGATCTCTCTGTCTAATCGGTGCGTAATTAATGGGGTGGAAAATGGTCAGTAAAGTCAGTAAAAATCAGTTTTTTTGGCATAGGTCAGTAAAAGTCAGTTTTTTCGAAAAATGGTCGGTAAAGTCAGTATTTTGAGGATCAGGGGTAGGTACGTTTCCACATAGTGGTCTTATCTCTGTAGATTGAGATGGTCGCCGTAAATATGGCCAACGTGATGCTGCTTACGTTGACTAACGAAAAATAACGTAATTAATTTCACTAAATGTAAATTTTGCTTATACTTCACTAAATGTAAATTTGCTTATAATAATATACAGTTAGAAGTTGTTGACAATTTTGCTCTGCTCGGACTAAATACAGATACACATATAAACTGGAAAGCACACGTTCAGAAAATTAAAACGAAAATATCTAAGTTTACGTACGCACGTTACGAAATCAAAAAGTCAACCAATTTAAACACAGCATTAAAGATAACGACATAATGCATATGCCTTTGCATGGTTCAACTATGGTATTTTTCTATGGGGCAATAGTACCCATGCACCTACACTTTTCACCTTACAAAAAAAGCTAGTTAGAATCCTTGTCAATATAGAACAAACAGAAACCTGTAAGCCTCACTTTCAAAATCTTAAATTACTTTCCCTACTGAGCATTTACATTTTAGAAACATGTAAATTTGTACGGTCACATCCAGAGTTTTATACAAAGCGATCCGATATACCCACGAAATATTCAATACGACAACAAAATTTATTCGTACTTCCTCCCGTATGAAAATGCACGCAGACAGACTACTTGTAATGTCAATCAAAATATTATATAAATTACCAAATCAAAAATCAAAATCAAAAATCAAAAATCTTTATTTCTTTAAATGTTGTACATTAACATATCATTTGCTGGGCACTCCCAGTGGGCAACAAAGTTACCACTTACGCCTCGTTATGAAATTAAATCACATTAAAAACCTCACAAATGACAGAATTTTCAATATAACATTAAAACAACTATTATTAAAAATATATATATTACACATTAAATCAGGGGTTCCCAACCTTTTTTTGTCTACTGCCCACTTTAAGAATAAATTATTTTTTAACGCCCCCCTTTTTAAACATACTTAAAAACCGCTAAGTACTTATAACTGATTATTGAAACGCAACTTTATAGTATTCGGACAGAGTATCATTTATTGAAAATAAAACAAACATAATCAATTCTTATATAAAAACTAATGTGAAGGTTGAATCTGATGCTGTTCAATAAGTTTGTTGATATCAGGTTCCAATTTACTCAAAAACAGCCGCAAGTCGCCACGTTCGGTAACACGCAAACGATTTCTCTTTTTAGTAAGCAGCGTTGCCACAGCACTAAATCCACGTTCACACAAATATGACGATGGGAATGCTATCAAGAATCGTTGAACAATTGACCACAATCCAGGGTACAATTGCAGGATCGGTTTTTGTAGCCAAAATTCTTGATATCCATTTTTGAACTTGATTTTTATTTCTTCGTTTGTTGTCAATTCTATAAGTTCTTCTTCCAGCTGAGGTGACATTGCTATGTTGACATTTGAAAATGGATCCAACACCCAGTCTGGTATTTCCAAGTTTAAAATGTCCTGGTATCGTTCGGTGAAGTCAATGTGGAGGTTTTCCATATGTTGGCAGTAGGCAAACAAGTCGTCGTTACTGCAGGATACTGATAAATTCGGAAAATTGTGAAACTCACGTCTGCCCATATTTTTTTTGTGCAGAAGCAGTTTGGCTGCGAAAGCAGCAACGACATTTTTTGTTTTAATTAAATTTAGTTCATCGCCTTGCAGTTGGAGGTTCACGTCGTTGAACAATTTATACAGGTCTGTCATGTAAGCTATATCATTCTTTGATGTTATGAGCTTGTTGCGCAGTTCTGTATCTTTAGTTTCCAAGAACTCTATCACAGAGTCAAACAGGTTATAAAATCGAATCAGACAATTGCCTCTTGACAGCCAACGAACTTCAGTATGAAGCAACAAACGGTTGAAATCTTCGTCATTAGTAACACAAAGCTGATGAAATAATCTATCATTCAAAGAGCTGCTACGGATTTTATTGAATGCTTTGATGACATATTGCAGTGATTGAAATAGTCGTTCACTTAAGTTTCTAGCTACCAAATGTTGTCTATGAATAACGCAATGTATAGCAAGGACATCTGGAATTTTATTTTTTAGGTACGCTATGAAGCCTTTATGGCGCCCTGTCATAGCCGGAGCGCCATCCGTAGCAACTTGTATAATATTTTTCAAAGGAATCTCTTTCTCTTCACGAAACTTTTCCAATGTATTGAATATGGTTTCGCCTTTCTGGCAAACAATAGTTCTTCACGTATTTTCTCATCTTTAATAAACCTCACGTAAGATAGCAACAACGCTTCATTAGTTGGTAAAGTGGACTCATCGAGCTGAATTGAGAATTGACTAGTCCTCAGATGATTGCACAATGATTCTTCAATGTTTTCAGCCATTTCATCAATTCGTCTTTGCACAGAATTATTACTCAAAGGAATTTTTTGGATAATATCTGCGGCCGGTTTATGAAGCACAGTAGTTATTACTTCCTTTATTGCTGGCAAAATTAACTCTTCTCCGATGTTGTGTGGTTTGCCTTTTTGAGCAATTAACAAAGGGATATTGTACGAAGCTCGAAGTCCGTCGTCATCTTGCTTAGCAGCCGCCGAAAATAGTTTTGATACACTTGGCTGAGTATTATGCTTCTTCTCTAGGTCTTGAAAATATGCTACATTCTTGTCTTTCTTATCTGGATGCATTTTATTCAAATGACCTTGCAGTCTTGAAGGCTTCATTGCTTCGTTCGAAAATGTTTTTAGACATAGAAGACACAAAGGCGACGACGGGTTTGTGGGATTTTCAATAAATCCGAATTTAATATATTCCGCAGAGTATTGCCGTCTCTTCTTTTTTACTTCCGACATTGTTTTGTTTTGAGAAATACGTAAGTGGTATAATGAAGTACTGCTTATCTATTATGCGCGAAACCGCAAATGAAAATAAAATAAATTTACGTCGTTTATATAGGATTGCATAAGCAGCACGCACCAACAGGAATAAGACAAATGTGCATAAACTCGTTTATCTCATTCGACGCCCAATCGTACTCGACAAGCAAGAACAAGTATTATAGAACCAGCCGATTGATACAGGAATGTACAAATCGGATTATTTAACAAAAACTTGTTAAAACATGATTGCCCACGGTCTATTATATCGAACCGAGTTTGAGATATATCTTAATTAATATTAGTTGATGTTCACAAGATGTAGTCGAGAGTCGAGAGCTCAGTCGGTATCTAAGAGTATTCCTAGCTAGGTAGATGAAATTATAAATCGACCCCAAAGCCCTACACAACGCCCCCTTTTTTTTCTGGGTCTCTTACCGCCCCCCTTTAGGCCTGCAGCGCCCACAAGGGGGCGTTATCGCCCACGTTGGGAAAGACTGCATTAAATGAATATTTCGATGACAAAAACGTAACATAAACAAAACTAAAATAACATTAAAATCTGTAAAGTAATTTCATTAATAAATTATAGTGCCGAATATTGGTGTTCTATTAGTTAACGATTTGTAAGATTTATAATTTAAAAAAATACTACATTACTATTTTTATTTTTTATATTAAAATTACTACTTTAAGAAAAGTAAGCTGTTAGAGTTTATTTTAGATTAGTGAGTGTTATGTAAAAGAATAAGATAAATATTATTTATCTGAAGCGTAAGTGTAAACTGCCTACACTGTTTTAAAACTTGCCGTGCCCTACCGGGTCATAATGTGATTACTATTTTTAAGTGACCACCTTGTACAACCATTATGAGAGCAATAAAGAATTGAGAAAGAGAAGAGGAAGAAAAGAAAATCAAAGAGGCAGAAAAGGTGCAAAAATATGTAGACAAGAAATAGTACATTATGCTACAAGTGTGCTAAGTTGGATATTACATTAGTGGCGAGTTAAGGCGAGGGCTCAACGGAGCCGAGAATGTAATATCCAATGCACACGCGTGTCATACGACGTTTTTCGACACATTTGCGAGGAAAGAAAGAAATAAAAACTTTCCTTTGATATTGACGGCAACAAGCTATCACTTGCATGTTGCGCCTCGGAAAGTATTTCTGGCGGTGTACCCACGTAAGCTTCCTGTTCTGCACTTGAAGAATCCATTTTTTGTGTTGTATTTCTGACAATAATAACAATCTGATGAATACAAATGCCGTTTGTGAAAACCAAGTGAAAACATCTTAAAAGAGGCGCGATTATTTTTTCTTTTTTCGCTCGCAAAATGAGATTCACATTGACAAGTATGCCATACAGCCAAATAATAAAAAAATACTTAACTATATATTTTCACGTTTTAGCATAAATAAATGATAATTTTCTGTTAAATTTTAATGATTTAGTAAATATTAAACTATTTTATTTACAAATAGTTTAATATTTACACTTAATTTTAAATATAAAATAAGGTCGGATCTCTTTGCTGAAATTTAGAAAAAAAAAACCATTACGTACTAGTGCTTTATTTTTATTACTCACGGGCTGGGTAATATATATCATTATGAACCTTAAAACAATGAAATAAGACCCACTTTATGAGCAAATGTGTTGAAAAATAAATTAATAACTTCTTTCACTAATAAAAAATAATATATTGTTTGTTTTGTTCAATTTAATATTTTGATAATTTAAGTTTATATTTTTTTAATAATAAAGGGAGGTGCAGGTTGGCTATATGGGGATGGTGGAGGCCAAACATAAAAACATTTTTCTTACTTATTCACAAACATTTTCCATATAATATGTTAACATACTTAACTAACAGCAACTAACATTCGTATTTCGATGTCAAACTGAATGTCAATTCTAGAAATTTGGTCAGTAAATGGTCAGTATTTTGGAGGGTTGTATTCAGTAAAATCAGTATTTTTGGACATGGAATGAGTTTCCACCCCTGTAATAGTTTTATTAAATGCGTATATCGGCGGTATTTCTTGGCCGATTTTCATTTTAATTTCATTTTTTGTCGTCTCAACTACGGTATTTTCATATTTTGTTAATCAATGCGATAAAAAAAATTCATGCATATTCCAGATTCATATAAGATGGATTTTGTCTAGAATAAAACTTATTTGTTGCTCTGAAAATAAGAGAATTGTATTTTTAAGGTAAGGGTTTTTTTACAAATAAGTTTACAAACATAAATAAACAAATAACTTCATATAACTAAAATATTACCTGAAAATAAGAGAAACGATAATTTAAGCTTATTCTTAAACACTTTTTGTATTTCTTCTAATTTATTAATTTTCTTAATACATTATCATTTTCCATGTCCAGTTTTATTTCTCCTTTAAATTACGACAGACTAAAGAGAGTACGTTTCGATACAGCCAACTAGTAATCTCTTTACATCTCCCCCCCCCAATCAAGAAAATTTTCTGGAAAATTTTCGCTACACATGCAGCATCTTTCTTCTGATATAGGGACAGGAATTAGTTTCGTTATATGGAAAAGATTTGACTCTGTCTTTTTGTGACCAGTATCTATTCTGTATATAGTGTTCGATATTTTTTCAATTATCTCATATGGTCCTATTCTTACCTCGTCTAATTTCTTTCTGTTTAACTTGTTTCCATTCTCTAGATCAGGGATTCCCAACCTTTTTTTGTCTACTGCCCACTTTAAGAATGAATTATTTTTTAACGCCCCCCTTTTTAAACATACTTAAAAACCGCTAAGTACTTATAACTGATTATTGAAACGCAACTTTATAGTATTCGGACAGAGTATCTTTTATTGAAAATAAAACAAACATAATCAATTCTTATATAAAAACTAATGTGAAGGTTGAATCTGATGCTGTTCAATAAGTTTGTTGATATCAGGTTCCAATTTACTCAAAAACAGCCGCAAGTCGCCACGTTCGGTAACACGCAAACGACTTCTCTTTTTAGTAAGCAGCGTTGCCACAGCACTAAATCCACGTTCACACAAATATGACGATGGGAATGCTATCAAGAATCGTTGAACAATTGACCACAATCCAGGGTACAATTGCGGGATCGGTTTTTGTAGCCAAAATTCTTGATATCCATTTTTGAACTTGATTTTTATTTCTTCGTTTGTTGTCAATTCTATAAGTTCTTCTTCCAGCTGAGGTGACATTGCTGTGTTGACATTTGAAAACGGATCCAACACCCAGTCTGGTATTTCCAAGTTTAAAATGTCCTGGTATCGTTCGGTGAAGTCAATGTGGAGGTTTTCCAAATGTTGGCAGTAGGCAAACAAGTCGTCGTTACTGCAGGATACTGATAAATTCGGAAAATTGTGAAACTCACGTCTGCCCATATTCTTTTTGTGCAGAAGCAGTTTGGCTGCGAAAGCAGCAACGACATTTTTTGTTTTAATTAAATTTAGTTCATCGCCTTGCAGTTGGAGGTTCATGTCGTTGAACAATTTATACAGGTCTGTCATGTAAGCTATATCATTCTTTGATGTTATGAGCTTGTTGCGCAGTTCTGTATCTTTAGTTTCCAAGAACTCTATCACAGAGTCAAACAGGTTGTAAAATCGAATCAGACAATTGCCTCTTGACAGCCAACGAACTTCAGTATGAAGCAACAAACGGTTGAAATCTTCGTCATTAGTAACACAAAGCTGATGAAATAATCTATCATTCAAAGAGCTGCTACGGATTTTATTGACTGCTTTGATGACATATTGCAGTGATTGAAATAGTCGTTCACTTAAGTTTCTAGCAACCAAATGTTGTCTATGAATAAATGTATAGCAAGGACATCTAGAATTTTATTTTTTAAGTACGCTATGAAGCCTTTATGGCGCCCTGTCATAGCCGGAGCGCCATCCGTAGCAACTGATATAATATTTTTCAAAGGAATCTCTTTCTCTTCACAAAATTTTTCCAATGTATTGAATATGGTTTCGCCTTTTGTATCTGTCTCCAAATTTCTGGCAAACAATAGTTCTTCACGTATTTTCTCATCTTTAATAAACCTCACGTAAGATAGCAACAACGCTTCATTAGTTGGTAAAGTGGACTCATCGAGCTGAATTGAGAATTGACTAGTCCTCAGATGATTGCACAATGATTCTTCAATGTTTTCAGCCATTTCATCAATTCGTCTTTGCACAGAATTATTACTCAAAGGAATTTTTCGGATAATATCTGCGGCCGGTTTATGAAGCACAGTAGTTATTACTTCCTTTATTGCTGGCAAAATTAACTCTTCTCCGATGTTGTGTGGTTTGCCTTTTTGAGCAATTAACAAAGAGATATTGTACGAAGCTCGAAGTCCGTCGTCATCTTGCTTAGCAGCCGCCGAAAATAGTTTTGATACACTTGGCTGAGTATTATGCTTCTTCTCTAGGTCTTGAAAATATGCTACATTCTTGTCTTTCTTATCTGGATGCATTTTATTCAAATGATCTTGCAGTCTTGAAGGCTTCATTGCTTCGTTCGAAAATGTTTTTAGACATAGAAGACACAAAGGCGACGACGGGTTTGTGGGATTTTCAATAAATCCGAATTTAATATATTCCGCAGAGTATTGCCGTCTCTTCTTTTTTACTTCCGACATTGTTTTGTTTTGAGAAATACGTAAGTGTTATAATCAAGTACTGCTTCTCTATTATGCGCGAAACCGCAAATGAAAATAAAATAAATTTACGTCGTTTATATAGGATTGCATAAGCAGCACGCACCAACAGGAATAAGACAAACGTGCATAAACTCGTTTATCTCATTCGACGCCCAATCGTACTCGACAAGCAAGAACAAGTATTATAGAACCAGCCGATTGATACAGGAATGTACAAATCGGATTATTTAACAAAAACTTGTTAAAACATGATTGCCCGCGGTCTATTATATCGAACCGAGTTTGAGCTATATCTTAATTAATATTAGTTGATGTTCACAAGATGTAGTCGAGAGTCGAGAGCTCAGTCGGTGTCTAAGAGTCTTCCTAGCTAGGTAGATGAAATTATAAATCGACCCCAAAGCCCTACACAACGCCCCCTTTTTTTTCTGGGTCTCTTACCGCCCCCCTTTAGGCCTGCAGCGCCCACAAGGGGGCGTTATCGCCCACGTTGGGAAAGACTGCTCTAGATACACTTTGTCTCCTACTTTAAATTCCCAATTTCTTAGTTTCTTATCAATAATTATCTTATTGTAATCATGAGACTTTATTGTATTCCCGTAGGCAATTTTTCTGTCTCTATTCCAGTCAATAGTTGTTTTTGTCATGCTTTAATTCTTTTGGTAAAATCCTATCATCTAAACCATATAAAAGATAGCTTGGTGAATAACCAGTAACTGTGTGTTTCATCTCGTTGTATTTCTTTACACATTCTTGAGCGATGGATGTCCAAGCTTTTTTTTTCTCTTTCATTAATTTTACATCTGATTTTATTTTCTTATGTTTGATTTAACCTTTCGTTTAAGCCATTAGAGAATGGTGCATTAACTGCTGTAAAAATCATAGGTATCTGTCTATCATACATAAATTTCTTGAATTCTTTTGAATGTATTCCTGGATATTGATCAGTTAGAAGCACACCAATATCTTCTGTTTCAATTATCTTCTCTATTAATTTTATGAAGTCATACGCACTCTGAGTTTTTGAAGTTAGAATATATGCATATCGAGTAAAATTATCTACTAATAAATGCAGATATTTTTTTGTGGACCTTGAACCTCCGAAACCTCCAATTGTGTCCATGGAGACTATTTCAAAAGGTTTTGAAGCTGGACCTAAATGTGACATAAATCCATAGTTATCGAATCCTCTTGTTTTATTTTTTATACAAACCTCACAACTTGTGCAAACTTTTTTAATATTATTTATCAAATTTTTTGCCGTATAAAGTGGTCCAATAGTCTTCTGCGTTTGTCCAATTCCGATATGACATAGGTCTTCATGTACTTTTTTAATAAGTCCAATACTAAATTCTTCTGTTAAAATTATTTTATCTTTTGTTCCAATTCTTTTCAAAAATATTCTCTGTTTTTCTATTAATTTATTTTTATTGTCTTGTACTTCTTTATTTTTATTTTGGTCTGTTAAAATATCTTCCAGTCTTATCAAGTTTACTACTTTTAGTTGTTCTTCTGTATTTGCATCTGCTTCCAATACAGGATTCCTGCTTAGGCAATCTGCTTCCAAATTTTGTTTTCCTGGTGCATACTTTATCTCAAAATCATATTGTGATAAGTAATATGTTAAATCTCCCAGTTCTTCATCTGTTCTTGATTTCAAATTCATGTTTTCTAACGGTTTGTGATCCGAATACACTGTAAATGATTTACCCATCAACCAGTACTGCCAATATCTCACTGCTTCTCTGATAGCTAAACATTCCAAATATATTGCTTTCTTCTTTTTTTGTGCTTCATTTAGTTTTTTTGAAAAATAGGCAACCGGTTTTTCTTTTCCGTCTAGTTGTGTCTGTTTTAAAATTGCTCCAACGCCTTCTATTGAAGCATCGGTATAGATATTAATTGGTAATTGATGATCAAATATTTCCAAGACTGGCTGGGAACACAATAGGTTTTTTATCGTCTCAAAAGATTCTTGGCATTCCTCCGTCCAGTTGAACCTTTGATTTTTCCTTAATAAGTTATGTAATGGATCGAGTATTACTGCACTCCTTGGTATGTATTCATGGTAGAAGTTGATTTTCCCTAAAAATTGTCTTACATTCTTCTGTGTTTTCGGAGTTGGAAATTTTTTTATAGATATTAAATTGTCCTTTAAAGGTTGGACAGTGTTGTTCTGGATTATGTGACCCAAATATTTTACTCTATCTGATGCAAATGTACATTTTGTAAATTTTAACCTGAATCCTTCTGTTTTAATTGCATCCAGCAATAGTGTCAAGTGTTGTAAATGTTCCGCAAATGTCTTTGAAAATATTAAAATATCATCTATGTAATTTACAGCAAAGTCTGCTAGTTTATATTTCTTCAATATATTGCTTAAAATTCTCTGAAATATTGCCGGTGAAGTTTTTAATCCAAAAGGAAGGCAAGTCCATTGGTAATGTCCTTCCTGCGTCACGAAACCAGTCTTTTTCCTATCATCTATTCGTAATGGTATTGACCAAAATGCTGAATTTATATCCAATGTTGTAAAATATTTGCAATTTCTAGTTTTCATCACTAAATCTTCAATCAGGGGAAATGGTTGTGCTTGGGGAACTACTATTTTATTTAAATCCCTGAAGTCTATACATAATCTTGATTTTTTGTTATCTTCTTTTTTAAAAGCTAATGTAACCGGTGCTGCAAATGGACTGTAGGATTCTTCAATAAGATTATTATCTAACAATTTTGCTATTTGTTCTTCTATTTCTTTTTTATCTTCTAAAGTGCATCTGTACGGTCTCTTGCTGCAATATTTATCCACCAATAAGTCTATTCTTGCTTCATAACCATTAACTGTGCCGATATCATATTTATGTTTCGCAAATATAGACTTGTATTTGTCTATTAATGTATTCATCTCTGATCTTTCGTATTCATTTAAATGATCAATTTTAATTTCAAAGTCTTTTTCTTTAACATGTTCATTAAAATTTACTTTGAATTCCTTTATTTGGTTCTTGTTTTCTTTTTGTACATTTTTCCATCCTTCTTTTTCATTACATTTTTTTTGGCTTATTTCTAAGTTTTCATTTTGTATAAGTCTGAACGTTTTTATCAAGTCCAGTCCAATAAGAAAGTCATATTGAAAATTTCGGTTATCAATAATATATACATCAACATTTTTTCTTCTTCAAAAATTCGTATTTTTAAATTTGTCAAACCATTTGTCTTTTTAACACCATTAATAGTTACTAAATCAGCTTTATTAAAACTATTTTCTTCTCCTTTTATTTTCAATAATTTTGAGTTGATAAGAGAAACGTTTGATCCTGAATCATAAACTCCATCTATTTCAAATTTTTCATTTAATGTTAGTTTAAGTTTTATTAATGGTGTAACTATTAGTTTTTTTGTTCTGCTTCATTTAATTCGGTTTCTATCAACATATTATTTACATGCCTGATAGTATTCTTCCATTCCTTACTTTCTCCTGTTTTTTTAAACCAGCATGTTTCCTCTGGGTGATAACGAATACCTTTGTTTAGCTTTTCACAAATCTTACAAGGGGTGTGCTCTTCAGTTTTATTATCTGTTATCAACATAAACTTTTTCTTCGACAGATTGCTCTTTTTATGAACCATGTGTTCATGTTTACTCACTTCATTAAACAAATCGACTGTATCCTTTAAAACTTCTCTATCAATTCTATTTATTATAAACTCTGGTAAACCAGTTGCGATAAGATCAACTAAGGTACCTATATCAATTGTTCTTCTCATATCCAATAAAAGTTTTTCCTTTCTCATGGCGTAATCCAACAACGAACCTTCTTTATATTTAAATAATAATGCATAGGTTACCGGATTCCATCCCTTGTTTGTAAATGTTTCGCAAAATCTCTGTTTCCATGTGGACCATTCTGAATTTATTGTTAATTTTATAATCATGGAACTGTACCAATCCGCACAACTTTTGTCCATGAACAATCGTAGTATTTCTATTTTCTTTTCATCCGTTGTTATATTAAAGCGTACGCACTCTCTTTCAAACATATCAATCCACTGGTTAGCATTTGTATTTTTACTATAAATTTTTCGATCACAAATCTCTCTGCAATATGTTTTAAATTCTGAGGTCGTTTTTCCTGGGTACTTTCCATTAATTTTTCAAATAACTTTCCTAAAGTTTCGGGTTCTTTTCCCTGTGTAACAATCGGTTGTTCTACGTTTACCTCTTCTAAAAATATATCCCCGAATATCAAATTACTATCCTCATCCAAATATGTTTTTTTTAAGTTCATTATTTAATGTTATCCACACTCTTCTTACCTGCCATCTTTTTGTTATACTGCTCTTTACTCTACTAAAAGCATTGGTTTTTAATATTTCTTTATGAAAACTTACTGATTGGAATTCGTTTGGTATTGCATATGTTACAGTTAAAACTAGTTAGTAGTTAGAACGCGTTTTTCCTAGTTAGAACTAGTTTTTACTTGGTGCCTTTGTTAAAACTAGAAATAATCAGTTAAAACTAGAATTTACCACTGACATATTTGATTTTCAGATAAAACTAGTTGTCACATCGAGCTATAGTTAAAACTAGCTATAGTTAAAACTCCCCCCCCCCCCGCGGAGATTATATCGGGGCAGAAACTGTAGGTTAGGTTTGTTAGTAGCCTAGCCTAATCAATCCGTTAAGGGTTGGTTAGGTTAGGTTAGAACTGCGACCCCCAACGCACGAGCCGAGCGAGCGAAGCCCCCCCGCGGAGATTATATCGGGGCAGAAACTGTAGGTTAGGTTTGTTAGTAGCCTAGCCTAACCAATCCGTTAAAGGTTGGTTAGGTTAGGTTAGGTTAGAACTGCGACCCCCAACGCACGAGCTGAGCGAGCGAAGCGAGCGTGCCGCGGCAGCGGCCGGCGAAGTGCCAGAAAAGACTTTAGTTGTGTCAAACGGTAAGCACAACAACTACATAACCCACAACATAACCTCAAGCCAATCAGAATAAGGTATGATGAACTCTAACCTCGGTCGGAACAGTTTTAACTGACTCGCTTCGGGAAAACGCGTTTTGTCTTGCAGAAACTAGTTTTAACTGATATTTGATTCAGACATTAGTCAATTCTAGTTTTAACAAAGGCACCAAGTAAAAACTAGTTCTAACTAGGAAAAATGCGTTCTAACTACTAACTAGTTTTAACTGTAACACATATACTTTGTTATCACATGTAGTTATTGTGGTTACTCCAATTATGTTCGTTTTTTCATCACTTCCTGGTATTATCATAAATTCAAAGCGTAATTTCTCAATTTTATAGTGAACTAGCTTTCCGCCCGCGGCTCCGCCCGCGTGGACTACAGGTTATATCGTGCCCAACTGTGGGATAAAATGTAGCCTATGTCCTTTCCCAGGCTCTAATCTATCTCTGTACCAAAATTCATCAAAATCGGTTCAGCGGTTTAGGCGTGAAAAGGTAACAGACAGACAGACAGACAGACAGAGTTACTTTCGCATTTATAATATTAGTAGGGATAAACAAAATTATCGTTTTATAAGATGGATTTTGTCTAGAATAAAACTTATTTGTTGCTCTGAAAATAAGAGAATTGTATTTTTAAGGTAAGGGTTTTTTACAAATAAGTTTACAAACATAAATAAACAAATAACTTCATATAACTAAAATATTACCTGAAAATAAGAGAAACGATAATTTAAGCTTATTCTTAAACACTTTTTGTATTTCTTCTAATTTATTAATTTTCTTAACACATTATCATTTTCCATGTCCAGTTTTATTTCTCCTTTAAATTACGACAGACTAAAGAGAGTACGTTTCGATACAGCCAACTAGTAATCTCTTTACATTCATATACTAACATGTAGTGTGTGTACTCCCTAGTAAGTACTATGAAACCAGCTTTAACTATGACGCATGTAACCTAAATATCAAATTACTAGCATCCCGCGCGGGATTTCGTTCCCGTGGGGATTCAGGATTTATGTAACCTATGTTACTCAGGAATAATGTAGCATCCTAATGGTGAAAGAATTTTTGAAATCGGTCCAGTAGTTTTTAAGTTTATTCGTTACATCATCATATCAGCCTATTTCAGTCCACTGCTGAACATAGGCCTCCCCCAAGGTGCGCCACTCTGCACGATCCTCCGCTGTTTTCATCCAGCCACTACCCGCTATCTTATTTAGGTCATCTGACCATCTGGCTGGGGGGCGTCCTACACTACGTTTGCCAAGACGTGGTCTCCATTCGAGAACCTGTCTACTCCAACGCTCATCGGTTCTGCGACAGACATGGCCAGCCCACTGCCACTTCAGCTTGCTACACTTTTGGATAATATCCATCACTCCGGTTTTCTGTCGGATGACCTCGTTTCGGATTCTATCCCTTAGCGAGATCCCGATCATGGAGCGTTCCATTGCTCGCTGAGCGACGTGCAATCGGTGGGCCAACCTCACTGTCATGTTCCACGTTTCGGCTCCGTAGGTCATGACTGGTAGGACGCATTGATTAAAGACCTTGGTCTTTAGACACTGCGGGAGTGGCGACGAAAAGATATGACGCAGCTTCCCAAATGCTGCCCAGCCAAGCTGCACTCTTCTGGTGATTTCCCGCTCGAAGTTGTCTCTACCTAACTGCAACGCTTGCCCGAGGTATATGTATTCCTGAACAACATCGAGCGTGACACCGTCAACAGAGATCGGCCTGGACACGACATGATCATTGAACATGACCTTGGTCTTGTCCAAGTTCATTCCAAGGCCGACACGTCTTGAGGCAGCGTTAAGGCTGTGCAGCATTTCTTGCAGGACTTGTGGTGTTTCTGCCAATATTATCGTCTGCGAAGCGGAGGTGCGATAGAAATTTGCCGTTGACATTGATGCCCAGTCCATTCCAATCTAGCGTCTTAAAGAAGTCCTCTAGAGCATTGTTAAACAGTTTCGGGGATATGACATCCCCTTGTCTAACACCTCTGAGCAATTGGATTGGTTTTGTACGGTGGTTTTGTACTTGGACTGTCATCGTTGCCGTATTATATAGGCTTCTCAACACCTAGACGTATTGCCAATCGACTTGGCAACGCTGCAGGGACTCCAGAACGGCCCAGGTCTCAACTGAGTCGAAGGCTTTCTCGTAGTCCACAAAAGCTAGACACAGTAGCTGGTTATACTCTTCGCACTTCTGCATAACCTGCCTTACTGTGTGGATATGGTCTACGGTACTAAAGCCTTTGCGAAACCCTGCTTGTTCCGGTGGCTGGAAGGCGTCAAATATAGCGGCCAGACGATTGGTGACGACTCTCGAAAACAGCTTATAGACATGGCTCAGGAGCGTAATCGGTCTATAGTTTTTCAAGAGAGTTTTGTCCCCTTTCTTGAAAAACAACGCTACCACGCCGCTGCTCCACGCTTCCGAGGTAGTCCCATTCGTTACATACAAAAATACAAATCTTTCCTCTTTATAATATTACTAGCATTCCGCCCGGGACTTCGTTCCCGTGGGAATTCGGTAAAATTATGTAGCCCATGATACTCAGGGATAATGTAGCATCCTAATGATGAAATAATTTTTGAAATCGGTCCAGTAGTTTTATTTATTTATTTTTTAAGTTTATTCGTTACTTACAAAAGTACAAATCTTTCCGCTTTATAATATGTATTAGTATAGATAGGGTCAAAGTCGATAAGAGACAGATAGATGTATTGTAATACAAACCCATGCCTTTAGGTCAAATAATTAGATTAAAATATCAGGTGTCATACTATGTATGTCGTTCTATCAAAGCTTCTACATCCTTACTAATATTATAAATGCGAAAGTAACTCTGTCTGTCTGTCTGTCTGTCTGTCCGTCCGTCCGTCTTTCACGCCTAAACTACTGAACCGATTTTGATGAAATTTGGTACAGAGATAGATTAGAGCCTGAGAAAGGACATAGGCTACTTTTATCCCACAGTTGGGCACGATATAACCTGAAGTCCACGCGGGCGGAGCCGCGGGCGTAAAGCTAGTTAGTATGTAAGCCAGCCAATTTTCCGAATAAACCAGTGTTCTTTGAGTATTTTTCCAACCAACTTCGTATTTTCCTTTTACGCCCGGCTCCGACTTCTACAATATTATAAATGCGCAAGTAACTCTATTGTGGTACGCTTTTACGCTTAAACTACTAAACCGATTTTGATGAAATTCGGCGCATAGATAGATTAGACTTTGGGAAAGGACAAAGGCTAAATTTTATCTCACAGCTGAGCATGATATAATGTAGTCCACGCGGGAAACCTAGTAGCTATATATTTTGGTCAACCTGCAGATTAGGCAATGTAAACCAACTGAGCTGTCGGCTAGTCAATGTATTCAGTTATCAATACTTACGTAATAAATCCTATTGAATGCATTAACTGCTAGAACCGTCTCTTTCCAAAGGTGGGTCTGGTCGAAGCGCGCGTCGCTCTCCACCAACATCTCCAGTATGCAGCTCGGGAGTAGTGGTGGGGAAGGGGGGGACCCCGGGGGTGGGGGGCACGCCGGGGGGAGTGGGGGACGCGGCACTGCGCCGGCGCTCGCACGACGGCACCGCCTCGCCGAGACATCTGAAGAACAAGCGGGCGCAGGCCAACACTAACTCACTTACGGTAAATACTGTTAATTCAGTCTAAAACAACCGCACAGTGAACTTTGGCTCTCAAAATGGCCTAAATTATTGAATGCAAAAATGCATAATTCTTACATTAGGTGACGCGGGCCCACCCGCTCACCAGTTGGCAACAATCGCGCATTAACATCGCATCTCAACTCAAAATATTTGCTTAAAGATTTTTTAATATTTTAAATATTCTAATTAATTTAATTTATTGAACATTTGGTGTGGACTTTTTAATATACCTTTTTTAAGAAACATTTCTATTTTGATTTCTCACCTAAATATACTTACATAACATAAATATACTTACCTGCCTATACAACCAACCAACAGTAACTATTGTTACTACAGCCTAAAGCCCGTATTACAGAAAGAGTTTTAAGCCTTGATCTATACTTAATCTACAGTCTAACACCAACTCACTTACGTAAACCAGTGGTTCTTAGCCGGTGACCTGGGCCCATATTTTTGAAACGATAGAATTCCAATTCGCATACGAATTGCCAAGATTCGCATGAGAATCTCATACAAATTTTGACAATTCGTATGCGAATTGGAATTCTATTGTTTCAAAAATCAATCCCCTGGAGTGGTCCGCGAAGCCATCCCAAAAATATTAAATGTGACGAGTCGACACAATCAGTGAAATCGACTGGATATCAGCCTACAAGTGTTTGGCTTTGGCTAGCACTGAGCCAAGTATTAAGAAGTTAGTAAGTAAAAAAAAAAAAAGTTAGTAAGTAAAGGTCATCCATATATTACGTCACAGCGTATGGGGGAGGGGGGGGGGTCATACCAAATGTGACAGTACATGTTAAAGGGATACCAAAGAAGCGTGACATGACATGTGGACGGACCCTAAAGAAAAATAAGAATTTCGTAAAATAAAAAAAATACTGTTGTATGAGGACGTATGTATAACTGTTGAACAACCCTTTAATTATTTTTATCTCCAAAGTAGGTGGTCCATAACAAAAGAGATAATTTGTAAAATCATCCTTGTAACCTTCGTAAAAGGTTAAGAACCACTGCGGTAAACGATACCAGACAGCCTAACTAACAATATTGTTCTAAACAGGTTATTTAGTTATAAAACATCTGCGTAGAATTCTGTTGCAAAATCCATACAATTCATACATTGCGAAACCGCCGGGACGAAAAAATAGTGACATACTATAATGACGTGCTTTTTCAAACTGTAGAAACGGCCGAAAAATTGCTTATTATTTTAAGGTACTGTGGCTAGATTAACTAAGAACAAACCCATCTAAAACTATCTTCATCTTATCAGGAGGAGCTGATGCGTTTAATGGACGCGGAGCTAGGCGAGACTCGGTCAAGCGCAGTACCGACCCCGCAGTACGGGCCAGCCAGCGTGCCGTGTACCCCGGCGGGTACAGCCGTGACATGTACCCCGGGGGGTACGGTCAGTACGGGCAGTGGCCCGCCGCTGCCGCTGTGCGATGCTAACGCGCTCGATTGGGCCGCGCTCGTGCATACTGCCACCAGAGCTATGTTGCAGGTAAATTGGTTCTTTCAAATGTTTAACGGAATATCTATCAATATTCAATATCTATCAATAAAATATTTTACCTACCATCCCCTAAGATTTTAATTTTTTTAAAAGTGGGCCTACCTATAAAAAAGAAAACGTTGTAGGGGTTTTAAAGGTACGAAAGTAACGAAATTTTAAAAATAAAATAAAAAATCCTATAAAAAGTTTTTTTATGACAAGGATATTTTTTATTGCCTGAATAGGCAGGAGATGACCTATTTTCGTATGTTCAACGATCTGCCGAATACCCTGTATTATAAAACTAAGTCCTCCGCCGCTTCTGCTTCGATAAACTCAAAAACTACTGAGTGGATTTTCATACAGCTTTCTCTAATAGACAGAGTGTTTCAAGAGGAAGTTTTATGGGCATAATTCACTTCCGAACTACCCACGGGAACAAAGTCCCGAGCGGGAAGCTATTACTTTATAAACATTCCACGACGATGAAATTAAGAAAGAAAATCGTGATTACCTTGATTATAACATTACAGATTTGTGAAGAGCACCAGTACCCATCAATAGAGAATCCCGACCCGGTTATAGATCCTCTCACAAATGAACCACCAGTTCACGACTCTTGGTCGGACGTCCCAGTAAGTAACTTCCTTATTATCAAGTCTAATCTATACTTGAGTAGCAGTCGTCTGCCATTTTGATAGTGAGAGAAAGAGACAACCAACACTTAAGTATAGATCAAGTCTTGAGTCACCTTCTGTAAAACGGGCTTATCCTGGTGTCAAAGTTTACGAACCTCTGACTTGGTTTAACCATTGCACAGTGTTCCCAAAGACCTTCGGACCCGACATTTTTAGCTGATCCCGTAGATCGACGTAGTTAGGTGTATGAAACAAATCTCTCATACAAACTACCTACCAATTATCCATAGTTTCCTTGAAAAAAAAATAGTTTTTTCCCTATTTTTGAGGGCATCGAAAAATGAAAAAAAATTTTTTTTTTTCCTTTGTTATTGAAATCTTAATAAAGGTTGATTTATTTTATAATTACTAATAGAGTCCTTCATTTAAGCTATATTACAAGTGTCTATGTATACCTCATGTGAAGAAATAACGTAAAAGTCGTTTTTTAGTTTTCATTTTTTTTAACAAATGTGCACTGTTTGCGCATCTACTTTTTTATGGTAATAATATTTCATTATTATATCAATTCACAGAAAAAAATTTCACATCCGTATCTCGCGTCTAACTCGAGATATTATTCGATTATACATTTTGATAAAAGTGCCTGCTTCAATGTTCAAAGCAAAGTTCCTTCTTTGTTTATTTACTTTGCTAAAATGTTGCAAATAGTTATACCTTGTGTTTATTTGTATTAATCTAGCTTTTCATTTGCGACTTCGTTTGCGAGTAAAAAGTAGCCTATGTCACTCTCAGAGTCTGAAAAATCAAGATTTTTTTTTTCAAGGAAACTATGGATAATTGGTAGGTGGTTTGTATGAGAGATTTGTTTCATACTACGTCGTTCTACAGGATCAGCTAAAAATGTCGGGTCCGAAGGTCTTTGGGAACACTTTGCTCTGCAGGAAATCGGCAGTAACTGAAATCAACACGGTCTAGGGATATTGCTCGATTTTTCATACAAAAGAGGTCTGTTTGAGAAGCTACAAAAGCATACTCGAGATACATGGAGAGCTTTAATTTTCATACGAGCAAGTGCTAAACCTGAATTTTCAATTCTAATCAATTAATTTTGTTTTACTTGAAATTGGTGAAAACGTGGCGGAAACGAAAACGAAAATACACTTTTTGCCTGCTTTTTGTATGAAAATAGTAGAACTTACGCTCTTTTGTATGAAAAATCGTGCAATATCCCTAGACCGTGTAGATGTGTGTACTTTCTTTTTAGATAGTCTGTGCACCAAGTTTGAATCGCGACACCTAAAAAATGACAATTTCATGCTTTTTTAGGCAAAAATAAGGAAATTAATAGCCGCGTACGGCCTGGCAAAAAAGTCGTGAAAATAATGGCGGCGCCACTATCGTGCAAGTGGCCACCCTATATACTGCGACTATAATGGTTTGGATACTTTGACTTAAATACAATTTTTTACCTATTTTTTTTAGTCTCGTCATATCTCGCGATTGCTCTGCCAATAGCATCACGGTATGAATGGTAAAGTAAAATGATAAATAAAAGAGTTCCGTGACCTTGTGGATACGACTGTTTAGTACATCCAGTTTATGCTTGGTCCTAGTGTTTACATTGTGTCTGTCACTATTTTTCTTGTTGAATCGCACACAAATTAAAGTTGTCCAATTATTTTCTAGGTCGTCCGCTCTATGTTTCCCTCGTGTGGAGAAAACACCTTAATTTCTTTGACCTTCCAGCACAATTCGTCTTACAGTACTGATGGATGTACCTAAAAAAGTAGATACAGATAATTAACTACGTATATAAACTCAGTACGTATTTAAAGAGATGATAAAAAGGATATATTTAGTCATCTAACATCTGCACAACATACAAACAATTTTATTCTGTAATTTATGCCATAGCAACAAAAAAAGGATCAAAATTGTTCGAATGCGCTCCTTTGTTACTGCATTTGTAAACAAAACCTCGAATTCGTGGGTGTTCATTTCAAAAGTAAACAGCCATTCTATGAAGGGTTTATTCTAGCTATTGCAAGTTGAATCACACAAATTATATCTAATTACATAAATAAAACCACATTTTACCAGTCATATCAGCAATTCTTTTATGAAAATCTGTCAGATCGGATAGATATCTGGCTTCGAGTTTTGCCAGACATTTCATATATACTTTATAAATTATTCCTCTAGCGGAAATCGCCACAATAACACAATAAAATAGAAAAACAAACACGATTAACGATTACCGTGTAGAAGAAATGACACAATATTTACCTACTTGACGTGATTGACAACTAACAGCAAGAAAGTTTCCAGTTATAATATTTTTTAGTTCTGTTTCAGGACTTTTTTGCCAGGCTGTACAAAAGCGAAGCGATATACAGCTACTATATGAAAACCATTATCTAAATCTAACATGGCGAGCCTCTATTGATTAACGTTCTACATTTTATAAGCCAAATATGAATGCGGCTTAAGAATCTTGAGAAAAAATATGTATTTTTAAAACGCTAACTTGCGTAGAGGAACGTACCCTAAATTCTATACTAAATTCTTCGTAAATAGCCAAGTGTAGTAGGTACGTAGCTTTTTAATATCTTAAAAATAAGAAGGATACGAACGTTCAAAACTCTCAATTAGACAGAGAGGGAAATACAAAACGGTGACTTCACAGTTGAGTACCGCCATATAAATTACATACAAAATTTCGTTTTGTAAGAAAGATATTTTTGTTGACCAATTTCAAATTTCATTTTGAATTTTGTTATTGATGCTATTATATTATGTTAATTAATATAATATCTTACTAAATACATTATTCAATATCACTCATCAGGGTAGATGAGCGTGTCAAGAATTTTCTGGCACGTTCTATGTGTGGATTGTGTGGCATGTGTACCATTGGTTCATCATGTCTGGTCTAAACGACAATAAAAATATAATTCTGTGGCACAGACCAACGACACGAGTTCACCTCAAGGCGGGACGGAGTCCACCGGTGTGACGGGTGTGACGAGTGTAACGGGAGGGTGTGGCTGCGGACTGGCCGCGCGAGTGGCCAAATTGGAGTGTGACGCCGCCAGGACTGCCAGGCATCAGCACCAGTTAGAGGAAGAGGTAATATATGAAATTCTAATTAAGATACAAGTCCATCACAAGGCGGGACGAAGTCCACCTGTGTGGCAGGTGGGACGAGTGTGACGGGTGTGACTGGTGGGACGGGTGTGGTGAGTGTGACGGGAGGGTGTGGTTGTGGGCTAGCCGCGAGTGGCCAAGCTGGAGTGTGACGCCCGTAGACAGAGAAAAGGTAGACTGCTGGATATCTTCTTTTTCGGTCGCACAGATAAGGACAAAATTATATCAATTGCACGTGAAAAAAAGAGACAATGCTAGGCATTTTTTGTCCCTTAGCGCGTGCCAGTTTTTTCAAGGCCGGCACTTTAAGTGTGTTGTAACCCGTGCGAATTGGTTGTGCGTCTCGCGCTGTGGTAACAGTACAGCGCGAGGTGCACAGTTGATTCGTGCGGGTTATAGCACATTAAAGCGCAGTACTACGGCCGACTACGGCAGTACTAATATTTTCTGTCCCTTTCGGTGGCACGCTCGGCCGCAGTCTATACCTTTTCTCTGTCTACGGTGACGCCGCCAGGACTGCCAGGCATCAGCACCAGTTGGAGGAAGAGGTAATGTACCTCTAGGTCCAGTAATGTACCCTAGGTAAGGGACAGCCATTGTCCTAGTATAGTATACAAGGAACTATAACTGTGAAAAATTAGATTTAGGAAAATTAACTGTATTGCTTCCACGCTGGACTGAGAATCAAATAAAAACTTAGAATGTACCAGCTGCCATCTCTTCCCAGATATACTGTAGAAGCCAGTAAGTGGGACGCGAGGGTTTTACTGTATCGTTGGCAAAAGGCTGACAACCTATCAATCACCACCATACTCATGTTCCATCTAATAACGCTCTGAATGGATTAATGGGATTATATGCGTGAGTGTATGGATGGATGGAACTGTATTGCCAACAGTTTAAAGTGCATTTTCCATCGTGCCTTGTACATACACACATCAAAAAAAGTTTACGATCAGTAGCAAAATCAGGTGTATTCTTTAAAATATAAATTATTTAAAGAAACTGTTTACGTTTTATGATTTTATAATGAAAATGCACTAAGTAAATAAAAGAATCATTATTAATTATTTACTTTTTATTAACAAAAGCTAGGAAATGCAATTTTGGCTTAAATGTAATGTAATGAAAAATTTGAATTAATGAAAAAACAAACAAAATTTATTACGAAAAAATTAATAGTTAGTATAAAATGACTCCTCCCCTGGCTCGCACACATGCGGAAACCCTTCTGGGCATGCTAAGAATTAAGTTATCTAGCATTTCTTGTGGTAACCTGTCCCACTCTTCAATAGCAGCTGCCCTGATTTCTGACACTGTTCGCGGAGGTGGCTGACGGTTCCAAACAGCTCGCTTAAGAGCATCCCACGCATGCTCGATCGGGTTTAAGTCAGGCGAGCCGGCAGGCCAGTCTAACCTGGTGATGTCGTATTGCTGGAGAGCAGCATCAACACGTCCGTTTCGATGTGCGGGCGCATTATCATCTACCATTATGAATTGGCGCCCGTGGTTGATGCGGAATGGTCTGACGTATCCATCGATTGCAATCGTTTTGTACATGGCTCCGGTCATGGTGCCTTGATACGGGATTAAGGGCGTCCTAGCCCCAATCATTATCCCGGCCCAAAAGGACACTGATTTCCCGCCCTGCTGAACGGTTCCAGTGGCAGTTCTCTGCCTTTCAGAGTCGCCAGGTCTTCTCCAGACACGGACACGTCGGTTATCTGGATGTGTACTGATCCGCGTTTCGTCAACGAAGAGGCAGTTGCTTTCGTCCTCAATTTCTTCATTTTGACGGAGCCTAGCCCATTGCAATCTGCGCCGCTTCCGTTGCTGTGAGTTCAGAGGTGCTCGCCAGGATCTCCTTGCTCGTAATCCAGCTTGGTGTAAGCAATTTCTAATCGTTTGGGTGCTAACTTCGCGGCCGGTGGCAGCTCGCAGCTCTGCTTTCATTTTAGTAGCGTTCATTGTTGGGTCACGGGCAGCCAGTAATCTGATATATCGCTTCTGAATTGCAGTAAGAACAGTTGGGCGACCACTGCGAGGTCGATCAGCTAAATCTTCCATGCCCTGATACCTCTCCAACGTGGTCACCACGCAGGATTGGGATACATGAACTCTGCGTGATATTTCCCTCGTGGAATAGCCTTCTCCACTTAAAGTTAGAATTCTGGCTCGTAAAACTGCAGTTAATCCTCTCGGCATCGTTATCAACTTAATTTTTTTTGAATAAATTGAAAATATTGATAAGTTGCGACTATGTCAGATTTCTGAATGAAAGCAAGCAAGGGTTGATTGTCTTTTTAAATGAAAAAACATTTGAATTACGAAATTATTTTATATTTAAATTTCATATTTTTAAATAAGGAATCAAAAGATAAAAAGTGATTAAGTTTTATTCTTGTACAATAAAAAATATTAGCACTTTTCCAAGTGATCGCAAACTTTTTTTGATGTGTGTAGGCTAATCTGAGCCGAGAGAGATAGGAACAATGGAGGCCGTGTGTCTCGGTCTCTCATCTTGCCAGTCTAATAAAAATGTTGGCTCGAAAATGTTAGTTGAAACACTTGTATTTTAATAACATTAAGTCAACATGCTTCTAATAATATTAATTTCGTTATACAGGGTGAAAAAAAAACCTCCTAACTATATTCAAAATTCTGAACCAGTATCACTTATAGAACACTTTTATTTTTTCTTCTGTGGGAATTTTTTTCTTCCTAAACGTAGACACAACTCGGGCGCACCCCCCTCGCGCTACCCGCACCCCTCGCGTGCCTGGTGTAGGAGTAATGTCTACGTTTAGGCAAAAAATGAACTATTCCCATTGAAAAAATATTTAAAAATATTTTTTTTTTCATAAATGTGTTCTTTGAGTGATACTGGTTCAGGATTTTGAATATAGCTAGGAGGTTTTTTATCACCCAGTATATTCCTAAATTACAAAAAAAAAAATTATTGTTTCAAGCCTATTTATTATTTTATTTCCTACTGGAATCCATTGAAAGTATCATCATAGTGTCATGGCGGTAAAGGGACAGACGGTCTCTACTACATGTCTCGCTCGGTTCATTTTTCAGCTTCAAGAACAGTCCTGCTATAGTAACATTAGGTCCACGGGGACAGCTTAGCAAATACTTAAATGGTGGAATATACCAATAACTATAATCGGGTAAATGTGATTATTTGCGGAAACGTCAACTTAAAGGGTTTCCGTTATTAACGTACTTTTACGTTACGCAATGTACAGAGGCCAGCGCAACGGGTTACTCCATTTTCATTGCAAAACCGATGTTATCACAACAGCACAAAGTGCACGCATGTGGTAAACTGAGTAGCGACCGTCGAAACCGCGGCGCCGCGCCGTATTCAGATCACAATGCGATTCATAATTTTACTTTATAAGTTTTAAAAAATGGATTCGAAAAAAATGACTGTAGATATCACATAAATTTGAAGTTACTCGTAAATGGTGTGAAATAGTAAACGCTGTATATAAGAAAAACTTAAGATTACATCTTAGTTAGCCCCAAGAATAATATTTTTTTTAATGAATGTCTATTGGTCGTAGGTTCGTCGTCTAAGACGGCACAACGCTCGTCTCCGTGAAGAGTCGGCCCGCGCCGTGTGGCAACTGCGGCACTTCACACAGTGGCTCAAACGGACGGTCGACCGACAGTGAAAGTTACCCCTTACATCAAAACCAGTTGGCCTTGGCACTTAGTATCTATGATCCCTCAGGCCGTCTACGAAACCGGACCTTCGTAACCAGTTACGAGTTACGAAAAAACTTGACTCTACCCACCCTTGGTACATAGTAGCTATGATCGCTTAGGCCGTCTATGAAACCGGAGCTTCGTAACCAGTTACCAGTTACGAAAAAAACTTGAGATTTAATAGCTTCTCTTTTCATGTCGATGAACACTTATACCAGCTGCCTTAGCATACGCAATGAGACCTTCACTAATGATTGCCAAAGAAAACATAACCTTAAATATAACAGAACAAATCTGCATTTCTTTTGTATTCGTTTTTGACGTTTACAAATGATCTTGACATGCTAAAAGGACGCATGTCCAAATTCAAACGCAAGAGAAATTAAAACTTCTCTGAATACAAATACGGTTCAATTTCATTGTGTTGATTCGGAAGTCTATATTCTCATGACAGAGAAGTCTCTTAGAGTTTGCTAGGGCAGCTGATTGACCTAGTAAATAACCCGTTCAACAATAAATTGATGGCACTCGCATAGATCGTTTGCAGTGCTTCTAATTTCTCGTTGTGTCTCGACAATCATCGATTTTCCGAACGCACACGAATACAAACTAAGTCTATAAATAGGGAATATGCATGAATTTTTTTTATCGCATTGATTAACGAAATATGAAAATACCGTAGTTGAAATGACAAAATGTTAAATTGAAATTGGCCAAGAAATAGGGCCGATATACGCATTTAAAACTATTGATTACGCACCGATTAGACAGAGAGATCCGACATGGGCTGTGACGTCACATGTCACTACGTCCATACAAACTCCGTGTTAAATTTCGTTTCGCTAGAAAGAGATAGAAATAAATCTTCGATGGCTGATATCTTTTTAATTTCATATTTCATAGAAAATGAGGATTAATTTTTTAAATAAAAAAAAATCATGCATATTCCCTATTAGTAGATTTATTTTCTAAAATAATAAAAAATTAGACTTTATTGTTGTTTTGAACTCATTTTGGAAACACGAATATTGCTGAGGCAATAAGAAAATAGGAGCACTGTACTGTGTAGAAGTCAGTGCAAAGTGGGCACGATAAGAGGCACCATCATAGGCATGACTCGTTTTCAAAGTTTTTGCCAAGATTCAAAGTTTTTTGTTTGTACAACTTAGTTATTTAGGAAGAAAGACAAAACAATAATTCGCTTGATGATTTGTAAAATCATATGATACCTCCTGCAGGCCAATTCTATTGAAAAACTGTGTCAAATTGAGCAACTTGTTAACATTGATTTGTCCTATGTTATTGCTCGGAAGAAATGGCTAAACCTAAAGCCTAAAAAAAAACTGTCACGTCAAACGACAGCCGAAAACGCGTTGTTGCATTTTTGCAACAGAATAAGCCTGCTGTTACCTGAATTTTGTATCCTTGCAAATTATAGAGTAGAACAACACCTTTTTTAAATAGTTTACACCACATACTGTTGCAGTAAATGAATTAATTGGCCTTATTAGTTATAATACTTTGAATTTGAATAGATTACGAAAACAGTGGCCTGTGAAGACTCCGATTATTATTGTTCAATATTTTGAATATATAGTTATAAATTCAAACTAAATCTCAATTTAATACTATTGTAATTTATATATGCCTCCGACTGCAATAAAATCTTAGCATAAAAATGCTCAAATATAAAAACTTCATTTTCAATCAATAAATTAGTACTTCTTACTCAAGAATTAGGTGCAAAGTTGTTTAAACTTAATTCGCGTCAAGTAAGTATCCGATTGCAAAATTATAAAAGTTGGAAGGTAAAAAAAGTCCTAAGAGAAAACGAGATACCGACATCGTTTTCACAAAATAAATAATTTACATTCTGGATGATAGTAAATACGGCCTTGCTCTTGGCTAAACTTTCGTACACTCCATTGCAGCCCATTTATACCATAAAGACAACGTCTATCTCTACAAATTGTGCCCTTTAGGGTACGTTGTGATTTATATTTGGCTTAAAAAGACATCCGTCCGTCTTTAATCAAAAAGTACTGGATAATATTTTTAGTAACCATATTTGTAATTCCAATTTTTTTTAGCAATACATTTATCGTAAAGATTTCATTTTACCATGGCCTTATAACGTGTAATGTTTAAAACTTAGGCAAATATACTATAGCACTACATATTTCAAGGCTAATAAAAGCACAGAAATACTTGATAAAAACGAATGTCGTTAGGAACTTTTGTTGGACATAGGACGTAGGAACCCTATTTCTCTATATTCGAGTACATAAACCTTCCGCATGGGCGATTTCATTGCTTATGATTTAAATAGAAGGATTGGAGAATTTATTCAGACGTATTCAGTCTTAACTTTTTAAGTAAATTATGTTAAAAAAGTTTTGAAATAGAGAGGTACATAAAATGCTTTATGATCAGATATAATTTTTTACTTGTATAACAGGGAAGCGAAGATTACTGAAATATTAAGGTACTAATTCATTAAAGTAGAGGTACATTGAAGTTTGATAGCATTTCGTAAGGTACATTGATCCAAATATTTCCATTTCTTTTTTTGCTCCAGTTCTTGGGGAACTGTTGGATGTAGTAAATTAATAACATAAGCAATGAAATCGCTGTTTAATATTCCCGCAAATTTAGTATACACATAGTGTAGTCTATTCTTATGAATCTTATGGTCTTATAGTACGTATGTAACACGGTGATTTCTGCGCTGAATCTTATGAATTTTGTGCCTTTTCTGTGCTTCTAGAGAAGCGTTTGTTTCGGCATATTTATAGGGAAATGTGTTGATATTGACATAATAGATTTATCGCCAGATAGTATACATAAAGTAAGTCATTGTTTGCGTTTTTATAAACGCTTGGATAATGTATATTGAGCTAAGATTTAGAAACAAGCTAAGGGAACGCTTGCTTCAAAATGTTAGTTTTGTATTGTTTTACTATTTTTACCGATAGTCTATAAGGCGTTGTCTTTTCAATTAGATTGACAGAGTTATGAGTGTTTTTCAAGAATTTATTGTGTTATACATATGTATGGCTAGTATAGGATCAGTTAATGTATACAATTTATTTTGATACGGTTTGATTTTTAGCAGGTTTTCACACTATTTTTTATTTTATTTGTGTGGCACAATAAGTTTTAGATATCTAAGTATTATTTCAGAGCGATACGATTATTGTAACATATAAGAATATCGAAAACTGTAAGGTGAACACCAATTAAATTTAAGATATGGTCAAAGCCAAAAGTGTAGTAAATCGAATTTCGTAGATTCCATAATTAATTTAAGAATATTTATGTTGAGTTAAGTCTTTTTTAATATTTGAAGATACACTGTTGACTTTGACTTAAAAATTATTGTAAGGATTACAAAAATGACAGTAATTATTAATAATCATGTTTAATTAATTATTATTATTGTATGACAGACTTGATACCTGCCAAATATTGTACAATAAGAAAAGGTGAGCACAAAATGTATGCGATAAAAACACGCATCAGTGGAAAAATATATACTTGCAGATTTTTCAAAATACAATGCATAGTGTGAAATACTAAAAGCCGTATTAAATACGTAAAACGAAAAAATGTGTTTAAAAGTAACAAAAAAAAATATTAAAGAAATGTGCGCTTCACAAATAACAACAACCTAATTTTAGAACATAAAAATGGTAAACGTGCTAGCACAGTGGTTTTCAAACTGTAGGTCGCCACTTCTTGGGAGGTCGTGAAGCATTACTCGGGGGGGTCACGAAAAAAAGATATTTTATAGATCTACAATAAGAACTACAATTTCAGTGGTAAGGCTGTACCTGTATAATGATGCCTCCTACCTTGCGGCTACTCTTTATTATGTTTTAAATTCTCCGACTTAGGTCGTAGATTCAGCCTAGGACGTCTTAGAGGCCTTAGGGGGGGGGGGTAGCCTGAATTTTTCAACTTCCAAAGGAGTCGCGAATTCAAAAAGATTTAAAAACACTGAGTAAGCGAAATGAAAATACCTAACTAAAATAGTCAGTGGAATTCGAGACTCCTTTGGAAGTTGAAAAGTTCAGGCTACCCCCAGCCTAAATTTTTCAACTTCCAAAGGAGTCGCGAATTCAAAAAGATTGAAAAACACTGAGTAAGCGAAATGAAAATACCTAACTAAAATAGTAAGAGTATAAATTCGGTGATAGATACGTTTGCCCTGCATTAGAATGGCATTGCTCCAATAAAATAAAATAGGAATTGTTCATGTAAAAAAATGGCATTTGATGCTTATTATTATCACAATGTTATCCCGCTGCGAAAATCAATTAAATTAAATGTGTTTATTTTTCTTAATAATTTACATTACATATTTTTTTATAGAAGGAATTTGAGTCTCGGCAGTAGATATTAATATAATTAAATGAAAGCTTTATTAGTTTAAGTTTTTCCGTTAAAGTAAGCTGTTAACTGAAATTCTTATATTTGTTATAAAATTGATGACAAGTGACGCTTGGTGTCTACCAAGCCCGCAATAATTATAGCGTGAAGACAATAAAGACCATGGCAAATTAGTGGCCTTTACCTTTTCTAATTATTTTTGTTTGTTTTTCTACTTATTGATGTTTTACGTTCCAGCCAGTGTAAGTACTCGTAATTGTTTAATTATTACTTTTTGTATTTTGTATCCCTTATTTTGTACCTAGGTAATTTTATTTATAATACTTTTATGTAAATCATTATAGCGTTTAGATTAAGTGACTCCATTGAGAGATACAAGAAATAGGAGACCTTACGCAAACTAACCATCCGAATAGATGGCACCACTGTCGAAAAAAAGACAGTATTGGTGCGAGCCATGAGGTTGACCGCAGACGAACGTATTAACCGCACGCCCGTCCCTGCTTAATATCCCCTTTCTTTTTTCGGGAAATCATAGCATAGACTTTAGTAATAAAAGTCAGCCCTAGTTCTATAAATACTCAAGTCTAAACTAAAAAAAATAGCGTTAAAAGGGGGACACCGTTAAACGGTCCCTTAGGTCTCGCGAGTGAACAAAGAGAGACTAGCGATTCATTTATGCATCACAGAGGATATTAATGATAAATTTGTGCTCCGTCAACCAACTGTAATTTTTTTCATTAGCGATAAATTGCAGACATCAGACCGTATAAACTATGTGCTTCCGTCAAAAACTCTCGCACGAGTGCGCCACAAATGAGTTAAATAGGAAAATATTAAGCTTTTACCTAACACTGAGTGAATCTCTTGAAATTTTCATCATTTATTCAAGGAAAATATGGAATGATGCCAATCTTTCTTCTGTCTCACTCACAACCAATGCCTCACAAAACTGTGCATTTGTAATAGCCCAATCGGCTTAGAATTCAAATCGGATTTAATTCCTACTAAAGGTTTTATTGTTTTAATAGCTTCATTTGTTGCCAAATAAGACTATCCTAAGTTTTCCCCCTCGGCGGAGGTGTGCGTAAGTGGTGCGGGGTAAAAATGTAGGTACCCCAAAAGGGATATTTTTGCAATTTTTCGTTTATATCTCGTAAAGGACTTACAATATCGAAAACTGTCCTTCATAAAGTTGGAGGACATTTAATCTTGCGTAGGATCAGACCAGATTCATATTTTTTGGACTACCAGTTCTCATGCTGTAGCTCATCAAAGTTGTATAAAGCGTCAAGCAGGCTAAGCGAAAAAGAGTGGCCCCCTAACGACGGATTTGGTCATTCTTTCAGGTGGTGTACTGGCAGGCCCTAAGATAACTCTATGCTTAATATCAGTCCTCGATCTTCTTTTGTTTTCGAGTTAATTAGGATAATGACGAAAAATCAGGGTATCGCTGAAAGTGTCATATTTTGTAAATTGTTCAAGTTAGATTAACCAAACAAAATCATGTTTAATTACAATAAAATAGACTACAAAATACATACTTTTTTATTATTCCAACTTGAACAGTTTACAAAATATGACACTTCAAGTGATACTATTGATTATTTTTTAAGAAAAAGAAAATTAGTTTTTTATAATGAAGTTTAAGGATATGGTGCTGATTAAAAATATGAATTATATAGTCTATTTTATTACTATTAAATATGATTTTGTTTGGTTAATCTAACTTGAACAGTTTACAACATATGACACTTTTAAGTGATACTCTGATTATTTTTTAAGAAAAAGAAAAATCTTTTTTTAAAATGAAGTTTAAGGATAGGATGCAAGTTAACAATATGCATTTTGTAGTCTATTTAATTATTTTTAAACATGATTTTGTTTGGTTAATCTAACTTAAACAGTTTAGAAAATATGACACTTTCAGTGATACTCTAATTTTTCGACATTATCCTAAATAACTCTAAAACAAAAGAAGATCGAGGACTGATATTAAGCATAGAGTGTTCTTAGGGCCTGCCAGTGCACCACCTGAAAGAATGACCAAATCCGTCGTTAGGGGGCCACTCTCGTTCGCTTAGCCTGCTTGACCCTTTATCCAACTTTGATGAGCTAAAGCATGAGAACGGGTAGTCCAAAAAATAATTGTAAGTCCTTTATGAGATATAACCGAAAAATCGCAAAAATATCCCTTTTTGGTTACCACTTATGCACACCTCCGCCGAGGGGGAAAACTTAGGATAGTCTTATTTGGCAACAAATGAAGCTATTAAAACAATAAAAACTCTTGTAGGATTTAAATCCGATTTGAATTTTTTGTTGGTTTTATTCTATTGACCTAAAATAAGAATGGTTTTTAAGACACGTAAAATACAACAAGGATCCTCTGTAAAAATAAAGACATCACAAATATTTTTAGGTCTAACACAGTGGCGCCACTAGCGAAAGAATTTGTAAGGTGTCCTATTTCATAAGGTTATACCCACCACTCGTAAATCTACTTAGCATACTTTATTTATTTATTTCTAAATCGTTGTCTTCGTAATACGTACGAATGTAATTAAGATTCTTTTATTGATGACCAAAGCATTACTGTTGATCGCCATAGATTTTGGAGTTTGGTGTTTGAGTTAGTTTGAAAATTCTATAATTTAAATGTATCATTTTTCTTACGGTTTTGTAAGTAGGTATTATAGTGACATTCCAATAATTAAAATATTTACCAAAGTATCATTTTGTTTGATTTAAATCTTCATCTGTGCCTTAAGTAGATTGTTACAAATCTTTTAATAGAGCGGGACCCATTCGTAAAAAAGTCTTCAAATAACGATTTTCGTGGGACTTACCTCCGCCATACGAACTACTGGTATGTAGGGTATGGAGGGGGTAGCTATGACGTAACAAAGATGGCGGCCGAGCCTATTTTATTTACGCTATATTTAGATAACTCTGGGCAGATTTACTTAAATAGGGTCTTAAATGAAAGATAATTTAATGTACATTGTTTTATTCAAGAGACTCATCAGAGACCTGCCTCTGCCTCGAGTGCGTACGTTTACACTCTCATGTTCATCAGTACAGACCAGTACCATTGAGTCCTTTGTTTTGAAATATAACGCAAGTATGTGCAAGTATGAAGAGTTTTATTTCGATACGATACGAAGCGTTATTTTTGTTATGAGAATTTTTGAAAATAGTTCGTAACAAAATGAAGAAAAATTTTTTGACAAAAAAATGATGCCTTTAAAAAAATGCCTGTTCATAATACTTTTTCATTTTGATGTGATTCTACCCGTTTTGTCACGTTATTTTTAAGATTATTCGTACCAAAATCTAAGTACCGTAGTCAGATCGGTGCCACCCACGCTCACATAGACGACTGCAGTTCCGTTGCTTATAGCTCGATTTAAACGTTTTTAGGTTCATTAGAATGCTGATAAGTGTAGCTTTTTTATAATAAGCTAAATTACCGTAATCCTAACGGTTTCTGTTCTTTTCACACAGTAAAAAAAAGTTTAATTTTGCAAAATGTCGTTCTTTGAAAATAGTTATTTTGTTACTAGGTTTACACTAATGAATCTTCAGAATAAAACAATGTACATTAAATTATCTTTTATTTGAGACCCTATTTAAGTAAATCTGCCCAGTAGTTATCTTAATATAGCGTAAATAAAATAGGCCCGGCCGCCATCTTTGCTACGTAATAGCTACCCCCTTCATACCTTTAGAAAGTGACTACCGCACTTTTTGTGTTCAGAAAAATATGCCAAATAAGTACATACCAGTAGTTCGTATGGCGGAGGTAAGTCCCACGGAAATGTATCTTATTCTCCTTGGGTCCCGCTCTATAATGTTTACTTACAAGAACATAATAAACTATGTAGATAAGTTTTTCGGGAGCACGAGAACGTTTTTAAAAAATACAATGAAAATGTCTCTAACACTAATTTATTAATTACTGATTACTTTCTAAATTACAAGACGCCGAATTTTAGACGTGATTAACGCTAAGAGTATTTTAGTGCTGAATGCATCCTGCGCCCCCGACTGCAACGGTCCCACATACCACTGTCTAGACTCTCCAGACTAAACATACAAATATGCTGAGGTCGCGGTTTCAGCTAGCCACATGCGTTGATAAGCGTAGGCGCAGAGTGCATAACTCCTCCCTCTATAAGTTCAAAATCAACAGGGGGTGAATTTTCCACATGTTGATTTTGAGAAATACGAGACAGCTTATGCTTAAAGATCTTACAAAGTAGTATTAATACTAAAATTATAATGATTATTTATAAGACTAATGTTCCAACACTGATGCTTTTAACATTCACCACACTATCACTTTTAACTTTTATTAGATTACTATCACTTTCACTAGCTTTCAGCGCAATCCTCAAAAATTGCAGGTCTGCCAAATTGACTCCATCTAAGGTAAGTGATCGTCTTTCTATAGTAGGTGGTAGTTTAATATCCGGAAGGTTGAAACTCGGCAGCTTTGGCGGGATTATCTCCTTGACCATGACGTTATGTTTCTTTAAGGTGGTTTCCATGATTTTAACTTCGCAGTCATCGTCCATCAGCAGGTAAGTACCCAGAATATTTGTCGGTATATTTCATTCTCACAATATTTAGTTAGTGTTACGAGAGCTTTGGTAAAAATGAACCATTGGTTAGCTTGGATACGTTCTATTTTCAGATCGTGAATTTCCACTGGAATTGGGTGACAGGAACTGGTATTGATGCTGAATTTCATTAACTCCGCGATACATCTATCTTCAGGTGATACAAGTATTTCAAATTCTTGGCAGAGAAAATACTGTTCGTCAATTTCCTTGCAGGCGTGTGCGACAGGTCTGGTTTTCAACCTCTTTACCAGGACATAGGGATGCTTTGGGATAATAAGGGTAGTCTGATTACGCGAATTAATGGTTGGTAAGGGAAAGATTCTGTAATAATTGTAAGAAACATTTCTAATAACGGGGATGTCTAGCAAAAACGTTATCCTGTTCGTCTTTGAGAAGGATCTTATTTCTAAACTACGTTCTAAGTTTAAAATATTATCATTTAAAACAGGATACACAAGCTTATTAGTTTTTTCTATAGATTTTAATACATTTAAAAATTCATTGGTATCTAACACAGATTGATGAAGTTTTCCTAATTCACTAAAAGCTACAGCAGTTTCAATCTCTTTCAATCTGGCTTGTTATGTAGAAATAAGTTGAAAGTTTTGACAATGTTATTAATGGTCAGGTTGTTTCGTGTTTCATTAATTTGTTTTCGAATTTCCCATATAATTTTGTCTAACTGGATAAAATTGTTCCTGCTAGAGTTAGTAACATTTATGAAAGAATCCACCATTTCAACGACCAGTGTAACCCTTTTTGATACGGGATCTTGTTTTGATTTTATCTGGGATAGCAATCTATCATACCTAAGTGCGTCTTCGTTATCTAAATTACCAGTAAAAATCTTAATTAAAGAACCCAAGGGATTTAGAATTCCACGTCTGCTCCGCGTTACCGGAACTTATTTTTTTATTTTTTATTAATGAAGGGTTCGCTTAATTGTGCAAGTTTTTCAATAGTTATATTTTTAATATAATCGGTCTGAACTTTAACGTCATTAATTTCAAAACAGCATAATTTCTGATTGTTTTAACAATTAATGTGTTTATTAAAATTATAGTATCTATTAATATTAAATTCTAAATCTTCTCTAACATTACTTAAATCTAATACCTTAATTATAGTCCACTTATTATAGCTAATAACTGTTGTACCTTCCTTGATGGGTAAGATACCAGGATTGTTCTCAATCCGGTGCAGTTGAAGGGCCCGGACCTCTGTTCCCAGGGTCAGGAGAAGCAGTACGAACCTATGGAGGACGTTTTACGTCTTTAATCGGAATTTTAGAGTGCCTACCACGAGTTATTACAGGGATAGTATTTCTGACGATTTTGTCAGTGACCTTAGCCTTCTGATAGCGAACTTTATCTTTGCTTCGCCTTGTGTTAACACCTTTTATGAAAACAGTGTAGTTTTCCTTTAGGTCAATATTAGTCTCTCCTCCACGTTTCTCTACACTTTTTTCTTAATTTCAATCATTTTGTCTGTTAAATATTTATAGAGATGTTTGGTTTTATTAGCGTGATCACGTACTAATTTCTGGGTGTATTGTCTATCGAAATCCACGTCAAATGCTTCAATATCCTGCTCTAACTGTCTAACATACCTAATGCTGTAAATCATCTGGTGTGTCATCAACGTTTACCTGCATTGACACACCATCATCTTTATGTGGTGCATTAAGTTGAATGCGAGATAACGCATCGGCGTTAGTGTTTTGTTTTCCATTTTTATACACGATGTCGTAGTCAAATTCTTCTAAACTGAGTTTCCATCTAGTTAATTTACTATTTGGCTCTTTTATCGACTTAAGCCACGCCACGCCAGTGTTCTGTGGTCCGTATAGATAGTGAATTTACGACCATACAGGTACGGGCGGAAATGTTTTACGGCCCAGATTATTGCTAGCAACTCTTTTTCGATGGTGCTGTAACGTGTTTCGGCATCGTTTAGTGTTCGACTGGCGTATGCTATTGGCTTGTCGTTGCCGATCGAACCTTGGGACAAAACTGCGCCGATGGCAAAGTTAGACGCGTTGGTGGTAAGCACAAATGGTTTATCAAAATCTGGAAACTGTAGCAACGGAGCTTTGACCAACAGTTCTTTGCACTTTTCAAAGGCAGCCTTGAACTCTTCCGAAATTATTACTTTTCTTCCCTTTTTTAAACATGCTGTTAACGGCTGGGTGATCTTAGAAAAATCGCAAATAAATTTTCGATAATAGCCCACTAGTCACAAAAAGCTTTTTATTTCTGTATGTGTTTTTGGAATCGGAAAACTCAAAACGGCCTTGATTTTGTCATCATTCGGTCTCAGACCATCTTTGGTGATTTGATGGGAAAGGTAAAGAACCTCCTTGCGAAGGAACTCAATCTTATCGAGAGTAACTTTTAGGTTAGTTTCCCTAAGTCTTTAGAATTCCACGCGCAGTTTTTCCAGATATTCTTGGAGGCTTGATGAATATACTATGACATCATCAAGATATACAAGACAGTGTATACCCTGAAGGCCTCGCAATACATTGTCCATAGCCCTCTGAAATGTTGCCGGGGCTGTCTTTAGGCCAAACGGCATCCTAGTGAACTCTTAATGACCGCTGGGAGTAGTAAATGCGGTTTTAGGACGGTTGGATTCCTAAACCTCAATTTGATAGTAGCCGCTCGCGAGGTCGAGGGTAGAAAAATAATTTGACTTACCCAATTTATCGAAAAGATCCGATATATTAGGCAGCGGATATTTGTCATCGATCGTGATGTCGTTTAAACGGCGGTAGTCAACCACCATCCTGAACTTCTTTTCACCGCTAGCATCGCTCTTTTTAGGCACCAGGTGGACAGGTGCACTCCACGGAGAGTGTGACTCGCGTATGACGTCATTGCTCAACAACTTATCGACCTGGTTTTGTATCTCTATACTTTGTGTGGGAGGTTGTCGAAACGGTCTAACATAATTGGGGTCTTCATTTTTTGTTCGTATTTTGTGTTTTACCTGATTTGTAAAACTAAGGGGTATACGTTCATTGTAAAAGATGTTCTTCTTTATTCATATGTATGTTCTATTCGCAATTTGGATAAATTTTGTTTTAAAATAGTATCTATCTCGATATTTTCGGTGTCATCAAAAAAATTTACAATGCATTCTTCGTTCGAGAGTTCAGTTACAGGAATCGGATTTTCAATGGTAAGCATCAATTTATTAGAAGATATATTTTGGATAACAGTGTGTGCAACCGAATTAACACAAGTCACGAGAGCTGATAGCATTCTCGCGCCTTCGCCAAAATCTCTGTACTCTATTACACCTGTTCCGTTTGCTAAATCAGTGGGAATCTTTACACGTGTTTCAGTTCGGGGCTCGAGGTGGAGTTCACAGCGGGTACTATACAGTATTGGTATTTTCGCATTGCCTGTATGCAGAATCTGATGTTTCATATCAACACTAGCACCTATCTGTTTGAGCAGATTAGATCCTATCAAACCATCATACGTGGGATCTACGTCATAGACATAAAATTTATGCCAGCTCATGCTCTTGAAAGTTTTTGGTAAAGGTACGTAAATTACTTCATCATGGTGGCTACGCGCATGAGTGCTTATAACCTCAAAAGGTTCTTTGTGTTTGAATTGAGAAAAGTATTCTGAAACCTTTGTAGGACTTATAAAGGACCGTGTGCTTCCAGTGACTATCATAAAACGCGCTCCTATTTCTGAAAGCACAACGTGTGGTAGTCTTAATGGGTTAAGACATAAATTTAAATTAATTATCTCGGTTTGGTTTCTGAGACTAGTTCCCGAAAATTTTCAGTTTCGCTTTGGGAGTGATTTACTTCGCACTGCGGTTCAGCGTAGGCTTCTGAAGCAATTTGTAGTACTTCAGGCTCTTTGTTAGAAAAGTACGGATATTGCTCGTCGTAGAAGTATTCGTCGTGATAATTTATTTCTCGGTCAGTGGTATCTAATTCGTTGTTGTAGAAAACATTATCAACATCATACGGGGAGGACAGTGTATTTTGTTTTACTGCACTTTTCTCTCTGACTTGGGTCTTGGTTTTGAGGGAATCGAAAACCCTGTTGAGGGATACCAAACCTAAAATCTTGGTTTTCAGGGAATCTGAAACCTTGCTGGGGAATTCCAAATCTAAGCCCTTGATTTTGTTGAGGCACACAAGTTTTAAAATATTGTGGTCTTGGTTGGGATAGCACCCCGAAGCGAAATCCCTGATTTTGATGAGGTACACCGAACTTAAAATTCTGTTGGTTTGGCATGCCAAACTTAAAACCTTGTGGTCCTTGATAAGGGCCGGATTTAGAATTTTGAGGTACATGAACATTTTGCGCGAGACTAGGCTGCTGTGACGTCGACGGAACTGGTGGTTTTGATTGTTGGTAATTAATTGGTTTGGAATCATGCTTTGACATATATTGAAATTTAAAGTTGACTTCCTTGGTTACTATGCTAAGAGCCTTCTCAAGGGAATTGTAACCCTTAAGGCGCACCACGCGGATCATGTTCTCGGGAAGGTTGTATAAAAATGTATTTAAAGCGGTGTTATTATATATAATCATTTTTGCGGCCTTAATACCCTCGTCCTGTAGTAAATTAACTTTTGCTATTAATGAGCTTTTTACATGCTGAACCCTGCGACAAAAATAGATATATGATTCGCCCTGCTTAATTTTTAAATTCTGAAGCTCAATGGAAATACACTCCTCTGACCGGGGGTCGCCGAAATGTTTTGTTAACGTATTCTTTAGTAAATCCCAGGTGTTAATGTCATCTCTCTCACTAAGGAGAGCAGCAGCCTTTCCTACAAGTCTGCTAGTTACAGCGTAAAATACATACACATCTTGTGCTAATTGTTTGTTATTCTATACTGTTCTATTATGTAATTAGCCTTCTTTATGTACAAGTTTAATTTATGGTCATCACCATCGAATTTCGGAATGATTTCTAACATTTCCTTTGGAATTAATTTTAAAGCCATTTTTTAAAATAAAACAAAAACACAAAAATACAAAGGAGGATGCCCAAAAAAAAACCCAGCGTCGATTAAAAAAAAAATATCCGGTTTAAAAGGGCATATATTGTGGATGGTAAATATGAAGTTATTTTTTTTATAAATCATCCCCATGACTAGTTATGATTTTTTTTTTATTATTAATATTTTTGACATTTTTCATACAAAAAAGTATGTTGATACAAAAATATCGGCCCCGCGCTCCGCCATCAGCTCTGGCGCATAAATATGTAGTGATATTCGGTTATCAGATCAGGGATCTGCTAGAGCATTTAATAAAATAATAGTGTAAAATGTTAGTTTCGCAGAAAATAATCTCCTTATTTGTTATCGCTTACACGAAGTGGCATAATTGCAAGCGTCTAACAAAAGAAAACGTGTCAACAGGCAAAGCAAGAGAGAGACAGATATACGTAGCAGGTAAATGAATAAAGAAAAAGTACACGCACGCGCGGACCGATTGAAAATATGTAAGAGCATTTTTTTTAAATTAAATCTTATTTTTTGACATGTGACTTTTTCTATATCATCCTTATTATATATATTATTACATATTATATTATTTATTTATATATATATTTAAGATTTTATTGTATCAACATACGTTTTTGTATGAAAAATGTCATAAATATTAATAGTTTTAAAAAAATCATAGCTAGTCATGGGGATAATTTCTAAAAAAAAGAACTTCATATTGACTATCTACAATATATGCCCTTTTGTACCGGATATGTTTTTTTTTAATCGACGCTGGGTTTCTTGTCCATACATTTTTGGGCATTCTCCTTTTACAAAATATCTTAAAAGAGCTCTACCAATGTAGTGTAGCGTACTCGATAAGGTTTTTGGTATGTAATTGGTAATTTGCGACCAAAATTCTAAAATAAACGCAATTAAGGGAAATATTAAGAATCGGCAAGGAATGCAAAGAGGTTTATTCACAGACCGCCAAACTCCATAACTTCCTGTTGAAACTGCGCAGGGATGCACTAGGATAGTGCGCGGAACAACAGTTTTCTTGTACTTCCTTCAGCTCTCGCAAATAAAAGTTCACCCACTAATAGTCACCTTTTTCCGGACACTTATCTTATTTATTTGGTTCGAAGATATCCGCAAAAGTTCACACACGCAAAACCGATTTTTGGGAAAGCGCGGTGTATCACAGCCTTAACGGTGCGGCGGATATCCTACCTACCGGTTGCGCCAGATAAGTTTTTCGGGAGCACGAGAACGTTTTTGAAAAATACAATGAAAATGTCTCTAACACTAATTTATTAATTACTAATTACTTTCTAAATTACAAGACGCCGAATTTTAGACGTGATTAACGCTATAAGAGTCTATTTTAGTACTGAATGCATCCTGCTGTTGTATGTTATATTAAAGAAAAAACAAGCACTTGGAGTTAAGAGTTTTATTGCGGCTGTCTCGTTGGTGAGAAAAAGAGGGCGCTTCTTTCGCAAAATAAACCAATGAGTTCCCTGGCGGCGAGCAGAGGTATCACTGAGGAATCAATGACGTATCACAAGCGTACATTTTTTTTTAATGGCGTGACACGGTTTGTGTATTTGCCACTGACAGTACAAAAACGAGGCGAGGAAACGTAATGAAATGAAAATTGCATTTATGTATCACTGTTGACAATGTTGCCATTTCAAATATATTATAAAAATTTATTTATAAGTCTACTCACCGGTAGATGGCGCTGTTTACAAAAATCTGAATGGTTTTATCGTTAAAAGCCCTCTCGTCTAGGCAACCCATAATGCTAAGCTGACTCGTAGATCTATACATTGGAAGTCGAACAAAGACAATACCCATGACCGGAGAAATAATCTCATTTTTAGACAAATATTTGCACCGACTCGATCGGAATCGAACCCAGGACCTGTTGATCAAGAGACTGCGTCAATACTATTCGATCAAACTTGCCGTCCTTCATATTGTTCATACCATAGTTATTTGGCTGACCGATAAATACGTCAGCAAAATTACGAAAAACCAAAGGCTAGGTCCATGCGAAAAACACGTCTGGTTCGCGACCACCCTCCTACCGAAGTCCGACGCCAAACAGTTTGCTGTGTTCCGTCGGTGCGTGGGAGTACCAGTGCCTTTATAGGCATTTTCTGGGTTAACTCACTCCATCGTCGACCTCATCTTTGACCGTATGGTCAAGATTGAGGTCAAGAGTTAACCCATCTTATAATAATAAAAAAAACAAGACTAAAACTAAAAAGAAAGTTACTCAGGTTGAAATGAAATTATTTTCCACACATTTGAACGATCGCGCGGCAAAAAATGCAAAAAAAGTGCGTCTGAGCCCTTTATGGCTCCTTGAACGTGGTATACAGCTACTCGACGATAGATGGCACTAGCTAGCGTATATCTTTATTCGATATTAACCATTAACGATATATTATCATAAAGATAATCCACGAAATCTTCAAAATAATTAATTTTTCATATGAAAAAGTAGCATACAACAAGTTCAAGCATCTAATAAAGCGTTAAGAAAATCTTAAGGTAGGTCGCAAGGTACCTAAACTTTGACAATTGATTACTCAAATCATCCTCGACTCCACTGAGGAAAATTGTAAAGTCGAGGACGGAAGTGTCAAATAAAAACGTCAAAATCCTTGTCAAAGGTTGAATGGAGTCGAGGAAATCTCGAGTTAACTTCTAAGAATATGGGTGTAGTTTTAAACATTGAGCTATTACTACTACGTATAGAGAAGACGCCGCTCACTAACTCTGTGTTCCGTTCAACTGCGGTCGGCCGGCCGCAGTTCACTCAGTCGCTTGCTCGCTCTTGAGCGTTTAGGTCTTGTATGTTTTAAAGCAACAACCCGTTATAACTCAATAAATATGCCTTCGTGTGTTTTACGATATTGCACTAATAATTCGAGTAACACGTCAAAATGCAAAGGAATAACTTTCCATCGGTTAGTAACTAGATATTCGTTTTTAAAACTTAATTCGAGCAAAATATTTTGTGGATGCCATTTTGCGTCATTTGTCATAGACTAAAAATATGAGAAGCGACATTGGGTGTGTAACAGTGTAGGTACATTACACATAGTATAAGCTGACGTTAATTTTATAGTGGAAAATAATAATCTTACACATTTAGAAAAGAAGAAACCTTGGTTATTAATTGAAAATAGTTAAGGCACTGTTTGTAAGGAATGAAACTTCCCATGACCCTGACTGAACCAGTTAGTATAGGTATTTATGCCAAATATTGTTTGTTCCACAGAGTAAAGTCAGTTTATACCAAAAATATATAATATACTCAAAATTGTTAGTCAAATAATGTACACGTAAGAGGTGCCCAATGAAATAGGCAGAATATAAACTAAGTGTCGCCTCTATAACGGTGACGTCGCATCTATGAATCATTAGCCGCCCCCCACGCGCCCCGCACTGCCGCGCATGTTGCAAAGATGTTGTTCGCGCTGACTTTTCTAGTACGCTAGTACATAATACTTCAATGGTTTTAAAACAGTTTAGAATCCAATAACGCATTCTAAACTGTTTTAAAACTACATTTAAAATTACTTTCGGATGAGATTAATGATTTTGTTAATTTGTCTTTCATAACTTGGCCGAATAGTTTAACACAAAATAAAACCCGTAAGCTTATAACAACACGAATGGTCATTTTCTGTCACATCCAATGTTATCGGTATATAATTGATGTAGATTTTACTAAAACTATTTTAAACTGTCTTTGCGACGTTGGAAATGTGTTACTTGTTCAGTGAATTACAGTCATCTGATTGCGTATTACAATGTCATAATTATTAAGTACTTAGTTTTTTTTACGAGTCCAGGATATAATATTTCAGGACCAACTGAAACCACTCGACAACCATTTGGATTACAAGTTAGTGTATGCCGTTTGGCAATAGTACATTATGCTACAAGTGTGCTAAGTTGGATATTACATTAGAGGCGAGTTTGGAGCCCGAGCCGAAGGCGAGGGCTCAACGGAGCCGAGAATGTAATATCCAATGCACACGCGTGTCATACGACGTTTTTCAACACATTTGCGAGGAAAGAAAGAAATAAAAACTTTCCTTTGATATTGACGGCAACAAGCTATCACTTGCATGTTGCGCCTCGGAAAGTATCTCTGGCGGTTTACCCACGTAGGTTTCCTGTTCTGCACTTGAAGAAGACATTTTTTGTGTTGTATTTCTGACATTAATAACAATATGATGAATACAAATGCCGTTTGTGAAAACCAAGTGAAAACATCTGAAAAGAGGCGCGATTATTTTTTTCTTTTTTCGCTCGCAAAATGAGATTCACATTGACAAGTATGCCATACAGCCAAATAATAAAAAAATACTTATCTATATATTTTCACGTTTTAGCATAAATAAATGATAATTTTCTGTTAAATTTTAATGATTTAGTAAATATTAAACTATTTTATTTACAAATAGTTTAATATTTACACTTAATTTTAAATATAAAATAAGGTCGGATCTCTTTGCTGAAATTTAGAAAAAAAAAACCATTACGTACTAGTGCTTTATTTTTATTACTCACGGGCTGGGTAATACATATCATTATGAACCTTAAAACAATGAAATAAGACCCACTTTATGAGCAAATGTGTTGAAAACTAAGTTAAATGCTTTTCTTAACCATCTTTTTTAATCCGAAATTAAAAGTGGGTAGGTACTTATGCAAATAAAAATTCAAATGTTTAGTGATATTGAACACATTTCAAGTCTGCCTTTTCCAGTAACACAAAACATTACGAATATACAGGTGATAGTAAGTATTGCGTTCATAACAATCCGTAGTGTAACCAAAACTGCACAAAAATTAACCCTCTAATGACATACTTACTACTCAATGGCTACTACTCAATGTTCCTACTCAAAACGCTAGGTGACGGAACGTGTATTCCAAAACGGGGTATCGAAGTGTTCCGACCACAGTATAAGTGCTACAGTGTTAGTGAGAATTCAGTTAATTAAATATTTTGCAGGTTGAAATTAAATGAGGTCATCAAGTTTATTTCAAGTTGTTGAACTTCTTGTTGTCAATGAATGATTGTGAAACATGTGGTGTTTTCAAACTTCAAATATATTTATTGCAATGACGATTTTAATGCCAGTCAAGTTTCAGCATTACTGAACAATGTTCCTTAATAATAATTTAGAAGCAAAATTATAAAATTAAATTATGAATAAATTCTCCCCAGAGACCTGTAAGAATTTTCATTTTGAATTTGTAATTGATTTGAGTTAGCACATATTATGACTATACTAGGCGTTGAAGTTTCTAAGAGGTACCTACCTATATATTTTATGGCTGTTACAGAAATGTAAACAGAAGAGCACCTTATAAGTTATCAACTTTTTTGTATTTGTACGAAGCTCTTTACAAAAAAAATTCAAATAAAACGATAAAAAAACTAGATCACATCACCAGGAAGATTTATTTGCTTCGGTACCATATTTATGTCCATAGGAATTTCGAAATCATCCATGATTGGAAAAGCGAGTATCGAGTATTTAGTTCAGGAAGTAACATCTCAAGTAATGACATGCAATCAGTATAGACAAATTAAAGGTCTACACAGCATGTTTTAAGTTTTAACAGCGTAAATAAGACATGAACTTCAGCAGGTATATTTTACTAGGTAGGAGAAGTATCATGCAGGAGATAATTTCTGACTCTCGGTAATTTTTATTAAAATATTCCGAAATGAGTTGTTAAAGTATTGCGAAACGGTATATCGAGTGTCAAATACGTCTCCATTAAAAACACTACCATTCAAATTAGTCTCAGTGAGACAAAAGCAGTCATAATCATTGTTAAGTACATTCAAATATAATTCTGATATTTTTGATCTTATTCTATTAATATTTTGGTACATCAAATATATTATGAAATTTATAAAAGCCCAAATGTAAGCTATTTAATTAATGTTTATTTTTTAATTCCTTGTGTTTTGTTACATAGTATTGATCAACAAAGACTTATCTTAATTGTGTTAGGCATAATCTAAGAATATGGTCACTACCTACCCACTTAATTAAGTATTCGTACGTTGTTTCGAAAAATGTTTGAGTGTTAAGTAGTAATTAATACCTTATTAGCTTATGTACACACGGCAAAGAAGATCGGTTTGCATCAAGCTTGCGTAGTTAACACACACCAACGTAACTTTGATGTTTGTGTGCTGTATCTTGAATAAACATCATATCAATGTTACATACACACACATACCAACATATTTGTTTTGTGCTGTTGACCCTGTACCATCATAATAAATACAAATCTGCAGAATAACTTTGCTTTTCATGTCTTTCTATTAAGTTGATACACAAGTAAAGAAATTAATATTTCAGGAATCCAAAGAAAATAAGTAAATTAGATCGAGAAACTAAATAAGAAAGAAAAAGAGTCGTAGAAAGGAGATGAAGAAAAAAATAAATAAAAATGACCCAGTTAAGTTACAAGCAATATGAGAAAGATACCATAAAAAGAAAGCTAAAAGTTGTTGTGACTTTAAGTATAGGTATACTGATTATTAAAGTAAGACAGTTACAAGATTTATAATTAAGATTGCTAAAAGTTATTGTGACTTTAAGTATAGACTATTTAATAAAGTGTGACAGAAGATTTATAAGAAAGAAAATTGCTAAAATTTATTGTGACTTAAAGTACAGACTGTTCATTAAAGTAAAACAGAAGATTTATACTAAAAGTTGTTGTGACTTCAAGTATACTATAGACTGATTATTAAAGTGAGACAGTTAGTAGATTAATAATCTATTTAATAAAGTGTGACAGAAGATTTATAAGAAAGAAAATTGCTAAAAGTTATTGTGACTTAAAGTACAGACTGTTCATTAAAGTAAGACAGAAGATTTATACCAAAATATATTGTGACTTTAAGTATAGACAGTTTAATTAAGTGTGACAGAAGATTTATAAGAAAGAAAATTGCTAAAATTATTGTGACTTTAAGTACAGACTGTTCATTAAAGTAAGACAGTTAGAAGATTTATAAAAGAGATGATTACTAAAACTTACTTTGACTTCAAGTATAGACTGATTATTAAAGTGAGACAGAAGATTAATAATTAAGATGATTGCTTAAAATTATTTTTACTTTAAGTACAGACTGTTCATTGAAGTAAGACAGTTAAAATATTTATAATTAAGATGATCGCTTAAAGTTATTGTGACTTCAAGTATAGACTGATTATTAAAGTGAGGCAGTTAGAAGTTTTATAATTAAGATAATTGCCAAAAGTTATTGTGGCGTTAAGTGTTGACTATTTAATGAAGTGAGACAGGTAATAGATTTATAAGAAAGAAAATTGCTAGAAGTTATAGTGACTTTAAATACAGACTGTTCATTAAAGTAAGACAGAAGATTAATAATTTATATGATTGCTAAAAGTTATTGTAACTTCAAGTATAGACTGATTATTAAAGTGAGACAGTTAGAAGATTAATAATTAAGATGATTACTAAAAGTCATTGTCACTTTAAGTATATACCTACTATTTAATAAAGTGACACAGATAGAAGATTTATAACAAAGAAAATCTATAAAAGTTATTGTGATTCAATAAGTAAAGGCTGTTCATTGAAGTAAGACAGTTAGAAGATTTATAATTAAGACTAGCTTTCCGCTCGCGGCTCCGCTCGCGTGAACTACAGGTTATATCGTGCCCAACATTTCTTTGCTATAAACCTCACGGAGCCCGAGACCTTTCCAACGAATGCAAAACCGTGGAAATCGGTTCGTGCGTTCTGGAGTTATATCGTCAGGAAGGAAAACCCGACTTATTTTTATATAGTAGATGATCGCTAAAAGTTATTGTGACTTCAAGTATAGACTGATTATTAAAGTGAGACAGTTAGTATGGTTACCTATCTTATGTGCGAAAAAATGTTGACCGATTTTCATTTGACAGAAAACTTTTCGACTTTTTTTGTTTCTTTTTTTTTTTTTAATTTGCCGACATAACGTTTGCTACTGTATCAGTTGACCTATTATTAATTCGATTTTTTGCGTTACTCCATCGTTTTATTTGGCCGAAAAACTTTTTGGCGATTTTACGCTCGGCCACCACTTCATTACACCACCGTTTTATTTGCCATGATTTTTTTTCACATATGTTCATTACACCACCGTTTCATTTGCCTTTTTTTTCCAAACATTCATTACACCACTGTATTATTTTAGTTAAGCATTCGATAGTAGTTATTACTTATAACAAGCAAGCGCGCAGTGTGCAGGCAATCAGCATGCAAGCAAGCAGCATGCAAGCAAGCAAGTAGCATGCATGCAAGCAAACAGCATGCAAACAAACAGCATGCAAGCAAGCAAGTAGCATACAAGCAAAGCAAGCAAGCAAGCAGCATGCAACCAAGCAAAGAGCAGTATGCAAGCATGCAATATGCAAGCAAGTATGCAGCATGCAAGCAAGCAGGGATGCAGAATCATAACCTAACCTAGACCGTCGGTTTGAGTGATGTTTCTTTTATTTTTCTTGCCGCCCCCGCACCCCCCTGCAAGCAAGCAAGCAACAAACAGGCAAGCATGCAACATGCAAGCATAGAGCGTGCAAGCAAGCAGGAATACAAAAACATGTTCTAACCTGTCCCATTTGTTGTTTCGATGAAGCTAAAGAGAGGCAAATGAAAAAAGTTAAAAAGATTTCGGCCGAAAGTAAAAAGTTCAAAAAAAACTTCGGCCAACAGTAAAAAGTTCAAAAGAGAACTCGGCCAATAGTTTAATGCTAAAAAGAAACTTCGACCAACAGTAAAAAGTTATTTTGAAAATTGATGAAACATAATTCGGTAAAATGATACTTTTGTCTAATGGCATTACGATGATCTGAAAATATGGCATATGAAGCATATAGCAAAAAAGACGCAGGTTAACCGTTTTCGGTCAAATAAAATTCGGACATAAATTCTTCGAAAAGGTGATCGGTTCCTAGTTAGTAGATTAATAAAAAAGAAAATTGCTAAAAGTTATTGTGACTTTAAGTACAGACTGTTCATTGAAGTAAGACAGTTAGAATATTTATAATTAAGATTGCTTAAAGTTTAAGATTATGATAGCTATGATTACGATAGATTATGATTGCTTAAAGTTATTGTGACTTCAAGTTAGACTGATTATTAAAGTAAGACAGTTAGAAGATTTATAATTAAGGTGATTGCTAAAAAAAATATTGTGTCTTTAAGTGTAGACTATCTCATGAAGTGAGACAGGTAATAGATTTATAAGAAAGAAAATTTCTAGAAGTTATAGTGACTTTAAATACAGACTGTTCATTAAAGTAAGAAAGAAGATTTATAATTAAGATGATTGCTAAAAGTTATTGTGACTTCAAGTATAGACTGATTATTAAAGTGAGACAGTTAGAAAATGTATAAGTAATTAAGATGATTACTAAAAGTCATTGCGACTTTAAGTATATAGACTATTTAATAAAGTGAGACAGTTAGTGTATTTATAAGAAAAATGATTGTTAAATGTTATTGTGACTTCAAGAAGATTTGTATAAGTTATTTGAGTTAAAGTCTACACTTGTTATTAAAGTCAGACAGTAGGATTTTTTATATTTTATTGCTTTTAGTCCTAATTTTGACCTGCGTTTACAATTTTTTGTTTCTTAAAGGGGTGGGTTATCAGGTGTCGGAGTAAAAGAGGAAAGGCTTTTTCCACTCTTCTTTTGATTTATAGTTGCAAGACAATAAATTTTGTGGAGAATGTTGTTTGTTTTTTCAAAGTAAACTTAAACTCTAATTTTGGTGGCAATCGTCAATTTTTGTGGCATTACCATCAATTTTTGTGTCCTAATTTCAATTTTTGTGGCTTGTCAATTTTTGTGGCTTGAATAAGTAATAAAGTATACAGGATATTTGAATTGTTTTGTCAAATTATAAAAGCTTTTTGTATTGTTTAACATTGCAATATTTATTGATATATACCTATAGAATTCGATCATACAAAGATTTCCACAAAAATTAGACAAAAATGTACTGTTGTTGAAAATCACCCATTAACTTTTAGTAAATAGTCTCTAACAAAAAATAAAGTTTTGGAATGTAAAAAGTAGTTTTTGCAGACTGCTGAAAATTTCTAATTTTTCAACCCGCACTTGAGCGCGAACGGTTCATCTGAAAGAAAAACTAAAAGGTGATGTTTGTAGAGAATTTTAAGTACTTTAATTTGTGTAAACAGACCATTTACTAATTTACACATCATGCTATCCAAAACTCTCAAGTTTCTTCAATCGATTTTCAATTTCATCTCCAAGTCTTAGAGTTTACTATTCATTTGGGAAATTTAACAGTTTGTGGTAACTTGATGTGCTGTCGTCTGTACCTAGCTACTAAATACTCCACCAGGTTTCTTGCTGATGACGATTCTTACCTTCATCGTGAATTTAGGTCGTTTCGAAAGTAACTTAATATTAAGTTCTAATTTTTGTGTTCTCGTTGCAATTTTGCTGGATAAAAAATACCACAAAAACCACAAAAATTGAAATTATGCAAACAAAAACAAATTCAACAAAAACTACAATAAATACAACAAATGAAATCTAATAGGTCTATAATGTATACCACAACTCTATATTTTAAAAAACGAATCATATGTATATATATATAGGTATATATATTATTAAAGAGAGTATACATAATGAGTCCACAAAAATTGTTTTTTTTTCCGATAATATTAGGTGTTACATTTTTGGCGGGAAAACGCAGCAACTTCACACACTTTCTTATTCACATAGCGTTGTTTCCCGACTGACTAAAGCGATTGACATAAGTGTTGTGCTTTAGTGTTCAATAGTTTAGCTCGGAGTAATCTTTTCATCAAAACCACAAAAATTTTATGTTTTGCTGGGATATATAAGGTCCTAATTTATTAGTCACTTACCTTCTAAGGCGTTATTGTATAGGTTGATAGTATTCCAAAAAACAACATAAAAATTAATTATCTGAAAATTAAATTTTGTAAAAAAAATAAAAAATGAATTTTCCATTTAAAGATAAAGGAATGGTTCTCTTTCGATTATAGCCGTCCACTCCCCGCTCGCCCGCTCTACTACTGCCATTATTATTTACGTTTGAATGGATGGGTTTATTCAACATAGTAATGAAAAAATATCATAAGTAACAAAATTTTTCAAGACCTTTTAAATTTAATATTATGCTTTTGTTTTTTGACTCAAATGATATATTTTGACCTACACAATAACGTGTTAAAAGGAAAGTGACTAAAAAATTGGGACCTTATATATGTTTTATGCCATATCAAATTAACTATGACACTAATTACAAAAAACAAAATGATATTGTCAAGCTATGACTATATTGATTGAAATGAAACTAAAAATTAAATTGATCTGAGAAAAATGTCGAAAATAGAAGCCGAAACATTAAATAAAACAGATTGGGGACAGGCCAGCAAAATTGAAAATACGGTTGAAATGATTATTTTATATTATTAAATAAATCTTTTTTGCTAATGTAAACTTGTCTTCACAAAATAGAAATTATCTATTTTATGTAGAAAAAATATCTGATTGATAATGATTACACACTATTGCAGCTGTGTGCTGAAAATCGTGTTGTCTTTGAAAGCAAAGACAACACGATTTTCAGCAAAGACACTCAAAAATGCTGTCTGGGAAATTGACCCCAATAGTTTTGAATGAAACCTCTATATCTCCAAATGTACATATAGTTTTCGAGTTACAAGCAAAAAATCTGAAAAAAGCAGAACATTTTCTTTTTTTTTGCGATTTTTTCAAAGTTCCGCCACGTTTTTTCCTTAAACTTCAGATTCGGATTCAGTACCCCAAAATACATAAAGAATGAGAAAAATCAGAACTACCCCATAACTTTCTCACCAGAGGCCCTTTAAATTACAATTTGACTGAATCTTCAGGGATTGTAGTATACACGACACTGATGCCAAAAAAAAAAATTTTTATAAAATCTTTAGTAAAAAACTTAACTGGCGGGCGGGCTCCGCTGGCGCCGTCCTCGCGCCGCTGCCCCCCCTGCCCCGCACAACCAACCTTGCTCTTCCGTCTCTTCCGTACGTATTCGAGGCGCAACGATACTTCGGCTACGTGAAATGTTGTGTTTCCCTAAATTATGAATGAAATTAATGGATTATTCCATGGAAATTTAAGGTATTTTTTATATATTTTTTAGCATATAAGTATCGTGTATACTACCATCCCTAAGTCGATGGTTGTCGACCAAATCTGTATATACTTAGAAAAGGAGGAATGTCTTCCCGACAATTTCTAATCATTTAAAGTAGAATTAAAACGTTTTAAAACAACATTTTTCAATAAAACAGTTGGTAAAAAAACATACTTGTACATTGACCGATTATCTCCTTTTTTCTGTTTATATTTACAAACCACGCATAATCTCATGGCCACAAAATAGAATACTAATAAAACTTCATACAAAAATACAATTCGTCTTTAAAATTTTAACAAAATTTTCAAATTTTGGCGACAGAAGTTGGACTGGGATGACCCGATACCCACGGATTCGGCAGAGGACTTCGCGAGATGGTTAAACGACCTGGAACGCATCAGCCATCTGGAACTACCGCGAAGCTTCAACGGGGGGAGCCCAGTTAAGAAACGTCACCTGCTTTCCTACGCAGCAGAACGTCGCCGACCTAGCGACAAGACCCGGCTACGTTCCTGAAACTCACGAAGACCCGTGGTTCACCGGACCGGAGTTTCTGAAGAAATCAATGGAAGAATGGCCGACGAACCTGCCAGTCTACGACATAGAAGACCCTGAAGCAACTGTACTCCATACCATGGAAAGCACTTCGAGGTGTCTACCCGATATTGAGCGATTCTCCAGCTACGAGCGCCTAATGAGGGCTACTGCAAGAGTCCTTCTGTTCATCGAACGATGCCGAGGAAGAAAGAAGGCCAAGCTGGAAGTGGAGCACCTGAAGAGAGCAGAGAAATTATGGATACAGAAGGCACAAAACGATGACTTCGGAGCGGAAATAGCAGCGTTATCGGGGAAGAAAAAGATAGCGCGATCAAGCCCGCTATATCAACTAGATCCAATTTATGAAGACGGCCTGCTGAGAATACATGGCAGGACAGGAGCCGCCGACGTTCCAGAGGAGACAAAGAAGCCGATCATATTGGATGGTCGCCACCCATTTACAAGACTTTTGGTAGCGAACGAACATAGGAAGGCCGGACACGCGAATCGAGAGAGAGTCGTCAACGATTTGCGCCAGAGATATTGGATACTGAAGTTGAGGCCTACAGTGCGACTCATTTCAAGAGAATGCGCCTACTGCCGAGTCAGAAGAGCGACGCCTAGAACACCGCCGAAGGGAGACTTGCCACGCGAACGAGTAGCAGCGTATCAGCGTCCATTTTCAAATTGCGGACTGGACTACTTTGGACCCATGGTAGTCACGATCGGGCGGCGCCACGAGAAGCGATGGGGGGCTCTTTTTACGTGCCTCACTACCCGAGCAGTTCACCTGGAGCTCGTGGCCTCATTGTCTACGGACTCTGCAATAATGGCGATCAGAAGAATGGCAGCGCGAAGGGGGTGGCCGGCAACGATATATAGCGACAACGGCACTAATTTCAAAGGTGCATATAAAGAACTTCAAGCGGCCTATCAAGAGTGGAAGCCAGCAATGGAGGAACTAGGACTTCAGCACCGCATGCAGTGGAAGTTCATACCACCGGGGGCGCCTAACCAAGGAGGAGCGTGGGAAAGGCTCGTAAGATCCGTGAAAACAGCACTCGCTGCGACCCTCAATGAGAAGAACCCAAAAGAAGAGGTGCTCCAGACCCTGATGACAGAAGCCGAGAGCACCGTAAACGCTCGACCCCTCACACATGTCTCAGTCGATCCCAACGATCCTGAGGCCCTAACACCCAATCACTTTTTAATTGGGTAGTCAACGGGCGTGCCTTACGTCGGACCGTGTGAACCAGCCGACAGAAGAACGTGGAGAGTTTCACAAGCACTCGCCGACGAATATTGGAAAAGATGGGTGAAGGAGTACCTGCCGGACCTGGTGGCACGACAAGACTCAAGAGGAAGACAACGACCTCTCAGCAAAGGCGACATCGTAGTCGTAGTTGACCCTCAACTGCCACGAAACACCTGGCCCCGGGGGATCATTGAACGCGCCTACCCGGGCCCTGATGGACAAGTTCGCAGCGCAGACGTCCGAACCGCAGGAGGAGTGTTCCGGAGGCCTACATCCAAGCTCGCCATCTTGCAAGTAGCTGAGCCCGCTGTCAACCAGTAGAAGCTACGTCAAGACTTCGCTGGGGGGAGGATGTTAAGGACAGCGAGCAAATAACGAGACAAACACGTTTCCGGCACGACCTAGACAAAAGAACTCTCGCAACTAGCCGATCACAACAGGAGTGGAGCGTCGAGAACGACCGCGAGGCACCGTGCGAGCGGGATAGCAGTGCGAGACGCGGCAAGAAAGAGACGGCGTGACGGAACAATGGGAATCGGCGCAATGGGAACAGGTTTTGATTGGTTAATTGTTTAGGCTAGTTTAGAATATAAGTCGCGCATTTTGTTTGTAAAACGGTAGTCAGCAGTAGTCAGCAGTAAGCGATCGACAAGTGAAGAACTCTCTCAAGCGAAGGAAAATAAACCATACTGAAGAACTCAACCTGTGTTTCAATACAGTCCACCACAGTTGTCGTGAAATGATTTGTAACATCACTGAGTATTTCGTTGATGGAACTTTTGCAGTCTGCCCGACTCCCTTCCAACAAATCTGCAATATTCTTGGTGACATAGGCAGCACTTTTGATGAAACAAAAGTGGTACCACTTATCAGTGCATTTATGACTAATCGAACACAGAAAAGCTATGAGTTATTATTCCACATGATTCAATCACAATTGCCAGAATTTAAACCTTATAAAGTAGGTACATTGTGACTATGAGTCCGCAGCAATTAACGCTATAAAAGAAGAAAATCCAAATGTAATCATAAAAGGCTGCTATTATCACTGGTGCAAAAATATTTGGAAAAATGCCAAAAAGTTTAAAAACAATCAAACCAAACCGGAAAAAAGATTTGTCGCTCTTACAGCGGCCTTACCGCTCTTGCCACCACAATGTACTTTAGAAGGATGGGAGTATATCAAATCCAAATTTATAGAATTAATAATATAAACATGACCAGATTTATACGTTACATCGAAAATTATTGGTTAAAAATTCACTCCCCAGATGTTTTTAGCGTATATGGTGAAAGACATCGTACCGATAATGTGTCCGAAGGTTTTCATTCGAAACTAATAAAGGGAATTAACAAGACAACAGTTACTTTGTACAGAACCATGAATAAAATGAATAAATACTTAGGTATGGAAGCTTTAGAAAAAAAAGGAAGAGTAAATACATTGTGGATGATGACTTTATACTTGATGTTCAAATACAAATAATCAATGGTGATATTACTGTGGCCAAGGCTTTAGATGAACTCAGATAGAGGTTATTTAAACAGAGTATCACATCATCGGGTAAATCGGAGTAGAAACTTTTTTAATGTTTCCATAATGCTAGCACATGACATTAAAGAATATAAGTATGTCACTGTGGCGTTTCTGAATTCACTTGTTTTCTGTTTTGTTCACTGTGTTATTACTATCGTATTTAGAAATATATAAATACTTAAAAAACATAACTTAGAAAGTATGGAGAGTCAATCAATTTTGAGTTCACAACTTAAATACCAACTCTCGCCCGATGATGTGTTTGAAATGCAGGATACTCAAGAGTATTTTGTAGAGTGTAGACATGACGACGTCACACCAGACATTTATATGTCCGTGAAAACGCAAACGGAACAAAATATGAAGGATAATTGTACCCAAACGGACCATTTGAGAGATGCTCAGATTGTATTAAATACAGCAAAATTGTTGGCTGAAAGTTTTTTTCCCGGAAAAGAAACACTAAAAGAAAAGTTCATTAAGGCCTATTACAAGCACTTAACAATAAATGTGGATATGCTGGAAGACTAGTTTTCCGGTCCTATTTACTTCACTTAAATAAAAAATTAAATTTCATAAACTTTGTTTTATTAATTATCGTTTAACTATAGATAACTTAAAATAATGAATTGGGAGCTGTACATCACTAGGGTGGTGTCATATGGACTAGAGATTCCATACGACACCACCGGTGGTGTCGTTTTGGTGGTATCAAGTGGAAGGAATGGAACACTCTCGATAAGTAGTTAACGCATTTTTCGATTTAAGCTGTTACCTTTCCATAAATTTCATTAAGGCGACTACAGCACCCGATAAAGGCAGCACAAATAGGAATAGTGCCATCTCCGTCTCTCAACAGGCCTGGGCCGGCAGTGCGAACAGTGTCGATACACGAAATTTACGGACTATGAAAGCGTGCGTGCGTAAAAACATGTTCGAAAGTTAGAAAAATGAGATTTATGGAAAGGTAACAGCTTAAATCGAAAAATGCGTTAACTACTTATCGAGAGTGTTCAATCACGAACATTTTGATAGCAAATTCAAGTTCCTGTGTGCATTGTACTATCGTTTTTACAGCTTAAAAGATACACAATATTGGTATTTAGAGGTGACTTTGTGAGCTTTTTCTATCGAACCAAAAGTGCTGAATCATGTTTTCAGCAAACTACTTATCTAGTTTTTGTCCTGAATATTACCGTAGTATTTTTTTTTCTTCGATTTATGCAGTGCGTCATGCTTATCTACGCATCATGAAATCGTAATTTAGGTGCTGTAGTCGCGGCGATTACTGCCGTGTTACGCACAACTCATGTATCTTTTTATAGGTCGATTTGAGAAAATCGAGTTCAAAGTTTTAAACATATCTTGCTATTTTAAAGTTACAATTTACATGAATATGTATATATTTCTATGTATATGAGGCCAGAAATAACAGAAGTAATTAAAAAGCATAATTTTTTTTTCGGATCTATTGTAGTTTTCAAATTATTCACAAAAACTGAGTTGGGCATAACCACCGTTCCATACAATCGTGGTTTTGCGTCTGCCTGTAACTAGAGTTACACGAGTTGTGCATGACCACGAGACATTTTGAAAAACGAAACCTATCTCATGCAGGTATACTTACCGGAGATGACCATTACCTGTAGCTATTGGATTTTATTGTAATTGTTATAAATGGCACCAAACCAGAAAAGAAGTAACACTTTTTCTTCATTATTTCTTTAATTAAGATCATTAAAAAAATAAAACTGGTTCTCAAACTTTGATTTTTTATGTGGTATGGACATATTATTTACGTTGGATTGGATATGCGCATAGTTAGAGAAATGAAAAAAATATATATTTTTTTGGTTTATTATAAGTTAAGCAAACATTAAGGCCCGTGTTCACCAATAATATAACCAACAGTTAAACAGCGGTTAGAAGCTAATCAGACAAAATGTCAAAAAAAATGTATGAAAATGACATTGTCAAATCTCTGGTTAGCTGCTAATCGTCGGTTAAATATTTGGTGAACACTGGCCTTAAATCGACAAAATATTAGATGAAATTCTAAAAAATATTTCAATAAGATGATAAAAGACGATTTTAAATTATTACGAGTTATAGAATTTCAAAAACAAAAAGGTCTTAGGTTTTACTTTGATCAAAATTACGTAAAAATAGTATTAAGTTTAAAAAACCACTGGCTGAACATATATTTCTGCCGTAATAAAATTAACGAATTAAAATATCATCAAATCAGTATAATCATGCGATATACTATCCAGATCGGAGTAATCTTCATTTACGTGAAGATCTTCAAAAAAATATGTTTTTCTAAGAAGAGGTTGACTTGACCACAATCTAGCTCAGGGGCGAAGATGTAGTCGAGGATGTATGAGCTTACCCAGAAGATGCCTATTCACTTGAACTTTATTAAAGAGAGTCGGGTTGTATGAGCCCAGAAATTCAGATGCAGGCAGAGAATTCCATTCCTTAGCGGTACGCAATATAAAAGATCATCAGAAGCGCTCAGTACGGATTCGAGGAATCTCGACAAGGTAAATGGTACCCCACGGTGCGTCTGAACTTCCGAAAGAAGAAAGGGGCAGGTATGGAATGAGCTCGTGCAGCTCATGAGCACATTCACCGAAGTAAATCTTGTAGAAAACACATAGGCAAGCTACTTTGTGTCTATGAGCTAGGCTTCGGAGTAAGTTTTTTACTAGCTTTCTGTCACCAATGGGCCTCCTGGCTCTGTGGTCCACCGAATCCAGAGCGGCTAGTTGATGTTTAGCCCAACCATCCTAAAGTTGGCTGCAATATTCCATGCACAATCGGACCTGTCCCTTATAAGGGGTATCGCTGATCAGGCGTGAAGTATCGCTTGACCTTACTAAGGATGCTCAGCTTTTTGGCCGCAGTTTTGAGCTTTTTGGCTGAAATTTGATGGAGGTGGCGAAGTTAAGGTTGCGGATAACTCCATGCCGAGGAGTTCAAGCTCATCGGTGACCGGTACAGATGTACTCCGCAAAGTTGGAGTCAGGTTAGAAGGACCCCCGTTTTACGGATAATAGACACGCTTGTGTTTTGGTGGCGTTAAAACTAACCAGATTAATGTCTCCTCATTGGAAGGCGAGACCTAAACCTAAGGTTGAGTTTACTCGCTCTACCATTGTTCCTCTCATTTCGAATTACATTCCCACCGGCTCTTGCACTAGTCAGATATCTCTCCATGACTGTACCTGTCATCTGCGTACGCAACAACTCCAGGAACAAGCATGTCGTTAATGTACTGCAGGAAAGAGCCGCAGTCCTTTCTCGAACCTCTGAGAAACTCCGGCATCAATAACCGTGAGGTTATTGGTTAAATGAGCAGCCATCTATGACCACTCGGATCAACCGTTCGCTCAGGTAGTCAGCTATCCAACTACAAAAGTTGGCAGGGACGCCATACGCAGGAAGTTGCTTACCAGACTTGCGTGCCAAACCCTGTCAAATGCCTTCGAGATGTTGAGTGACACTGCGAGAGCTTCGCCGTGTTTCTCGATAGTTTTAACTTGAGGTTTTAAAAACGACTAATTAGTAATTGGTAAAAAATACTCAAATTTAATTCAAATATGGCTCAAAGGACGTTGACACTCAAGAAACTGCCATCGAACAAAATCTGAAATGATTTATGTTTGGGTATTGCAGCCTTTGAAAGAGTTATATCAAGGCTCTTGAGGTGGAATTGACAGTAGTTGGTATTGCTTAAATTAAACAATAGTTTCGTGGATTAATATTACTGTTAGTTCCAAAACGTGCACTTAATAATTTGAATCTGAATCTAAGATCTAAAGTTCTGAAATTGCCGCTGGGCTTACAGTTTTCCAAAAAAGAAATTTTAAGTGTGTGCGTGTGTGTATTAACTAATAGTTCATCCTAACCTAAAATGAATGGGGTCTCGGGTATCTTGAAAGTTTGAGAACCAGTTAGATAAAAGTTTGAGAACTAGATAAAAGTTTGAGAACCAGTTAGAAGTTAGTTAGGGGTAGAGAAGGTAGGGAGTTGATTCGGGAGATTGGCCGGAGACTGTCAGCTCGTGGTGGTGACTCCCGCACTGGCTCCTACCTGGTCCAGCGTCTGTCCATTGCCGTCCAGCGCGGCAATGCGGCCAGCTTGATGGGGACGTTTGGCCCGGGTCAGATTCAGGGCGGGTTATTTAATTGACGAAACTTACGTGGATCTTAAATTTTTGTTTGTTATTTTGACAATTAATTAAATTTTTAAGATAAAAATAATAATATGAAAAATATAAATATGTGTACATCCCGGTGCCTGAAAGGGATCGATTAATTTGATAAACAATGGATTAAAAAAATTAACTGGTTGTGCCCACTTTGCGACGTTAGTGTGACCACGATGGGTTTCTGGCTTCTTTGTTTTATTTTTCCTTTGACTGGTAGATCTGCACAACTCAGTTAACTCGTGTTAGCGGAGATAGGCTGGCGCAAAGAATAATTGTTTGGCCACAACTCGAACAAATACATCTCATGTAACTTGAGATGTAGGTCAGGACAGCTGAGACATGTCGCCCGGAGAGATCTCGCATATTCAGGTC